>VWZX01011013.1:307208-388362 GCA_013399015.1 Galbula dea | reverse complement strand
TTTTTTTTTTGCTTCTTTTTATTTTCCCTTCTCCTTTTCTCCTTCTTCCTTTTTTCCCCCTTCCCTTTTCCCATCCCCAATGCCACACACAGCTCCCAGCTCTCAGCCCAGAGCCCCTTCCTCTCCCCTCTCCCCATTCTCACTGCAGTGAAGGAGCTCTTCCAGCAGCCAGGATGGGACAGGGAAGCAGAACTAAGGAGCACTGTGTCTGCAAAACACCTAAGGACCTTTCCCCTGCCACCAGCTTCATGAAATGCTCCTTCAGCTACTGGGGAACAATTAGATCAAGCTGAAGGCAAAGCTGCTGCTGGGTGCTGGTTGATTGGCACCATTCCCCTCCAGCCACCATGCCCCATAGAGATTTCATAGAACCACAGAAGGTTAGGGGTTGGAAGGGACCTCTGGAGATCTTCTAGTCCAACCCTCCCTGGCAGAGCAGGGGCACCTGCTCTGATGGCTGGATGGGGCTCAGGGCAACCTGATCTAGTGGATGATGTCCCTGCCAGGCAGGGGGTTGGAGCTAGATGATCTTTAAGGTCCCTTCCAACCCAAACCATTCTATGATTCTACCTAGAGCAGGTTGTCCAGGATCACCTCCAGGTGGGTGTGGAATGTCTCCAGAGATGGAGACTCCACAGCCTCCCTGGGCAGCCTGAGCCAGGGCTTTCATTATCAGCCTAATCCCCAGATGGAATCCATGGCTGCCTGGGTTTAGAAATTAAACTGTTCTTTCACCTCTGGACAACTCCAGTCCAGCTCCAGAGAAGAGCTGCTATGAGCAGGGAAGGAGCTGCAGCAACTGGAGCTGCTGATGCTCAGCACCACCTTTCCCAGCAAACCCCAAAATGAATCCCATTGCAAGTGTGCTGGTGAATGAAGCTGTGCAATTACAGGAGTTAATTAGTCACTTGCTTTGGTGGTGGGAGAGAGCCTTGTGGAGTGCTGGAGGTGGTCAGGGTTTGCTGGCTGGGGCTGGAGCATGTTCTGCTTCTCAGGGTTGGGATGGACCTGGAAAAACTCAGCTCTGGAATGATGCTAGCCCTGAGTTTTAGAGGAGCAATGGTCTCCAGTTAGGGACTGGTAGAATTGAGAGGGATGGGAGTCAGGGGAAGGGAGAGGAGGGCTAGAGGACAACAGAAAATGGGCTGAAGTTGTGCAGAGGAGGTTTAAGTTGGCCATGAGGAACAATTTCTTCCCCAAAAGGGTTGTCCAGGGCAGTGCTGGAATCCCCATCCCTGGAGGGGTTTCCAAGCCCTGGAGATGTGGTGTTGAGGGTCAAGGTGCAGTGGTGACCTGGCAGTGCTTGGGAACATTTGCACTTGATGATCTGAAAGGTCTTTCCCAAGCCAAACCCCAGTATGGTTCTAAACCTTCAAGAGGCCATGGGTCTGCCCCTGTGACAGAGGCAGATGCTCTGGCTCATGAGCAGCTCCTGACCTGTCTTGGAAAGCTCAGCCTGCTCCTTCTTACACCCTGCTGGTCACTGGGACTTTGATGGGCTCCTGGGTTGTCATCAAGGCTCCTGGATTGTCATCAGGGCTCCCCTTAGCAGGACCAGCTGGCTTCTCTCCATGCCATTCCACATCCAGAGGCTGGAGCTGCAGTGGGCAGTGTATGCAGCTGGAGAAGGCACCTGGAGCCAAGCTGGGAGCAGGGGGTGGGGTGACACCCACAGCACCAGGCTCAGCTGTTGGCTGTCATGACAGCAGCAGGGATGCTGGCACAGGAGCCTAATTAAGCACTTCACACATGGGTGTTTGTGATGAAAACCATCTTGCCAAGAGGATTGCTCTTGGCCATGCTCACCATTCACCAGTCAGGAGAGAAATGTTTGTGAAAGCAAAGGGGAAAGCCCAAAGACTTCTCACCCAGACATGGCAGGTTGCTCCCACTCTCCTCTCCACAGCCTGACTGGTAAAGCTAGAGCAGGTGGAGGTATCTCTAACCTGCTGAAGGATTTGGCCACTGGCTACCAAAGGCAGGAGAACCTTAGGATTTATTCATGGCCACCTGTCAGGAGCTGTCATTCCCCATGCTGAGCTACAGCCTGAAGTTCTCTGGGCTATAAATCAGCTCCTTTTGGACATCATAACTCTTCCTTATAGGCTCTTTCCCCTTCATAAATAAACCTCATTCCCTATGTACATATTGCAAAAGGCAGAGCTGATTTGGAGGCTCTTTGCCAGCTCAGGTGGCATCTCCCTGCCAGCTGACAAAAGGCCTGGGGAATGTCTCCAGCTTGCCTGGATCCCTAGGTGGGATGCATCCCTGCCTGGGATGCTCTGGATGCAGGGAGCAGGACCCTCTGAGGAGACCTGGGCAAAGCAAGGATGGGGATGGATGCTCTTTCCCATCCAAATTGCTGCAGAACAAGGGTAGGGAGTGGAGCCAGTCCCTGGGGAAGGCTTTCAGCCACAGACTCAGAGGAGAAATGCATTCACAGAAGTTAGGGCCAACTGAGATGTGTCATGGGCAGGAGGGAAAAAGAGACACGAGTGAATTGAGCCAGCTCTGAGGCTTGGTTTCCCTCACCCTGCATGATCTCCTGAGGGATGGAGGTGGCTTCTCAGTGGGGTGGGATGGGAGAAGGTAGCTCTGGCTTTTGCTCCTCTCCCTCCTCAGCATCCCTTATCCAAGGGAGCAGGGGTCAGTGCTCAGCCCCAGACAAAGACCTTGTTTCAGCCAAATCAGCCCAGCAACCTATGTCCTTCACTGCTCAAATGAAGAATGGACCTCTCTGGTTTTGTCCTTGAGCTGGCATTTTAGTGGCAGATTAGCAGGAAATAGGTCAAAAGGTGACTCCACCACCTCCCTGGGCAGCCTCTTCCAATGCTTGATAACCCTCTTGGGGAAGAAATGTTTCTCATATCTAAATTGAGCCTCCCCTGGTGCAACTTGAGGCTGTTTCCTCTTGTCCTATCACTTGTTCCTTGGGAGAAGAGCCCAAGCTCCACCTGGCTCCAGCCTCCTCTCAGGGAGCTGCAGAGAGTGAGAAGGTCTCCCCTGAGCCTCCTCTTCTCCAGGCTAAGCAAGCCCAGTTCCCTCAGCTGCTCCTCACAACCTTTGTGCTCTAGACCCTTCCCCAGCTTCATTACCCATCTCCTGACTGAGGCTAAAGCAAGGAAGATGAACTTCCACCACAGCTGACCACTGACCCTGCAGGACTCTGGAGCATCTCTTCCCTATTTACCCCTTAAAATGAACACCACAGTCAGGCACCTCACCAGATTTATACCAGGACAAGCTCTGGTCCTGGTGCAATGTCACACAGGTTTATGGAGAAGCTGTTGATTTGGAGCAGTGAGCAGAGTGACAAGATGCCAGGAACTTTCCCAGGGCTGCTCCTGATTTACATCCCTGATTCTCCTTCATCATAAGCACTGCCAGTGCAATCCCACTCCCAGGCAGCTTACACCAACCTGCCCAAATTCACCCCATAAATTATCTCCAGAACAGAAGGATTTCAAGCCTGCCTGTCCTAGATTAAGTCTTGTCCTTGTCAGTCTTGAACTAGAGAGGAAATAAATCCTTCTCTCTCTCTTTAGTTTTTGTTCTGCCTGACCTACCTGGCTGGAAAGCCAAGACCTGGCAGAAGACAAGTTCTGCTGCTGCTCTGCCTCCTCCTGCACGTGTCCTGTCTCCACCACGGTCAGTAGAAACATTGCTGTGTTCATTTGGAAACTGAGGCAGGGAGTGAGACAAAGGAGGCTCTAAGCTCCCTTCAGGGCTTGTTGCAGAGTCAGTGAAGGAGTCTGGCCCCAGCCTCTTGCCCCCAGCCTTCAGCTCTTGCTGGGCATTGAGCAGCTCCCCTCTGGGGCTGCTCTTCTCCAGGCTCAGCAGCCCCAGGGCTCTCAGCCTTTCCTCCTGCCAGAGCTGCTCCAGTGCCCTCAGCATCTTCCTAACCTCCAGTGGCCTCTCTCCAGTAGTCCCTTGTACCCAGAACTTCAGCTGTGGTCTGACTAGGGCAGAGTAGAAGAGGAGGAGAACCTCCCTGGACCTGCTGCTCAATTCACTCTCCACCCCTGGCTGCTGCAGACACAGTGCCAGGCAGGTTTAAGGGGTGACAGGCAGCAGGATGGTCCTGGTGAGGGGATGCTGGATGTCAGCTGAGCCTGGTGGCAAGGCTGAAGGCATCCCAGGGCAGCCTTTGGCATGTACCTTTAGTGTTTAATGTCATTTTGTTCTCCTCAGTTAGCAGCACTTCCCAAATTCCCAGCATCCTGAGGCACCTCCCACTGAGGCAACAGAGTCACTGAACACATGTGGGACAGAGACAAATCCTGAGCTCCACAGAAGGAAGACTGGAATCTTGCTTAGTTAATGGCCCAGGAACAAATGTCTGCTTTGTGACAGCTCTTTGCAAGGTCCTGAGATGTCCTTCTGGCTCCAGTTCCACTGCACACATTCTGTCCTGGGGCTGAGCAGGTACAGCCAGGGCCAGGCATTGATTTTCTAAAGAGGTCATGTGCATGCAAAACCTCAGTGTGTATGAAATATGTTGGCTTCTGGGGTAATAACTGCACTTCTTTCTTCTCCTTCTCCCTCTAAAAGGAAAATCAAGGTAAGAGTGTGTGTTAAAATACAATGGCAATGAAGTCCCAAGGAGCAGGTGATGGTGCTCAGCCCAACACCTCCCTTGGAAATGGCTCTGCAGGGCAGGGTGGAGAGAGAAAAGCTCAGCAGAATGAAGCAGGGGATGGAGTAGTTTCTCCAGGATAGGAAGCTGACATGTAGAAGTCACTGTGTGAAGGGGGTGGGGGACCCTAAAACAGGGAAAAACTAAAATCAGGGTTGGAAATGTCAAGGGAAGGAGGGAAAAGGAATCAGCTCCATGGCAGCATACTGGTGTGGTGATTTGGGAGGGGAAAGCACAGCAAGAAGGGAGGGGGAAGCAAGAGATTAAATCAAATCTGGTTCCTGAACAAAGGAAAAAGGAGCAGCTCAGGGTTGGTTTGGTGTTCTTGTTTCAGAGTGGGTTTGGGCAATGAGGAGTTGGCTGGAGCAAGGGTGGAAGAGACCCTAGAGACACTACAGGGGGAGAAGGGCTCATTCTTCCCATTCCCCTCATCACTGCAGCCTCATCCCAGAGCAGATGATCCCTTCGGGTCAGGAAAGAGCTGCAAGAACAGGTGGGACTTTGTTACCTTGAAAAGTGTTTTTAATCCCATTTTCATGTAAATGTCATTGCAATAAAGACCAAGGAAGATCAACACAGGTACCAGGGGCATAATTGCTTCTGAATAGATTGCTTGTGGGGGAAAAAAACCTACTTTGAACTCCCCAGTGCACCAGCTGCTTCTTGAAACACTTCCAGTGCTCCTGCTCCCATCACTGCTCCAGCAGCTCCCATAATCCAGGCTTGTTGGACCCTGGGTGCCTTCATCTCCTCCATCTCTCCCAACAGCTCAGCCATCACCAGCAGCAGGGAAGATGCTCAGCCCTTGTCCTTGCTGCTTTTCCCAGGTGTACCTGGAAGCTGGTGGTTAAAGCATCACCAATGGCCACCAAGGTGAGGAGCATTCCTGAGGTCCCTTCCAGCCCAAACCACTCTATGGAACATTGATGAGGTGTGGGCAATGCAGCATGGGGCAGAGGATGATGGTTTGGGGCAGGGGATGATGGTTTGGGGCAAAGGATGATGGTTTGGGGCAGAAGATGATGGTTTGGGGCAGGAGATGATGGTTTGGGGCAGGGGATGATGGTTTGGGGCTGGGGATGATGGTTTGGGGCAGGGGATGATGGTTTGGGGCTGGGGATGATGGTTTGGGGCAAGGGATGATGGTTTGGGGCAGAAGATGGATGGTTTGGGGCAGGGGATGATGGTTTGGGGCAAAGGATGATGGTTTGGGGCAGAAGATGATGGTTTGGGGCAGGAGATGATGGTTTGGGGCAGGGGATGATGGTTTGGGGCAAAGGATGATGGTTTGGGGCAGGGGATGATGGTTTGGGGCAGAGGATGATGGTCATGGGTAAAGGATGATGGGTTTGGATAGGGGATAATGGTTTTGGGTAGAGGATTATGGTTTTGGGTAGAGGATTATGGTTTTGGCCAGGGGATGATGATTTCAGGCATGGGATGGTGCCTGTGGGAAAGGGATGATGGTTTGGGGCAGGAGATGATGCTTTTGGGCAAGGCTTTATGTCTGTGGGCAGGGGATGATGGCTATGGGCAACGAATGATGGGTTTGGGCAGAGGATGATGGCTGTGGGGCATTGGGTGATGGTTTTGGGCAGAGGATGATAGCTGTGGGCAGGGATCTTGCTGCCCCATGCTGAGCTCTGCCCACAGGCAGCACAATGAGCATCCTCCTCCTCCCCTCCAGCCCTTTCTCTCCCTAATTTCCCTTTGCTTTCTCATCAAATATCAATTATTCAGGCTGGGAGGAGACCCCCTCCCCTCCTCCTCTTCCCTCCCTGCCCTTGTTTTGATCTCCCTGGCACACTGCAGCTGTTAACAACCCCTCAGCGTGCTGGAGCCAGCACAGATGTGGCCACGTTCTCCCCCCCTCTGAGAAGCCCTTTGAAGGCAAGTGGTGAGTGATGTGAATAGCGAGTGGAGGTTCAGGGGAGGGGCCCCCCAGCTTGGATCCAGAGTGGAGATGGAGAGCACAGATCCTCAGCCCTGCTCCCCAGGGTGAGGATTGCCAAAATTCAGGTGAAAGCTGAACATAGAAGCCCCAATGTCATGAGGTGAGCTGGCTGGGAACAGCCCAGGGCCAGCAGGATGCTGTGGGAAATGATCTTGTCCTAAAGCCAGGCAGCTCCTGGCTGGATGTAAATGGCTTGCCAAGGATGCCATCCAAAATCAGCCCCATCCATAGGACTGGACACCCACCCAGGCAAGGTATTGCTTCCCCACTGCCTGCTTGGAAAGGCTTGGATTCCCCCCATCCCATTCCCCCCTCATCCTGGCTGTCCTGGGTGGTAAACTGCTTAGCCTCCTGGTGCTCAGCATGCCAGGCTGAGCTTCTGAAGGTCCCTTTTGACCTGTGCTCCCTGCAAATGTGCTGAGTCTTCACCTCATTTCCCATGCATTGAACTTCACAGACCTGGAGGACTCTCCAGCAGCAAGACCTGGGGATTTCACCATTATTTTTCTCTTGCCTTCTCCCCCTCATCCCCCCCACCCCCATTCTCTCTCCAAGAGAGGATTATGGCTTGCACCTATTAATTTCAGACCTGAAGCACTGAGTGGAACTTTGCTGAGTGTTTTATAACCTCCTTTCTCCCAAATCCCTCCTCTGCCCAGAGCTCTGCTTCTGCCCTTCCCAGCAAGAGAGGAGAAACTGCTGAGAGGGTGGAAAGGAGTGGAGTGACCTGGGGGTGGTCCAGGGATGTGGGTAAGGGGCTGTGCCCAGGAGGTGCCTGGGCAGGGGGGATGCTCTCTTACCTGCTGAGGCTTTTGCTCCAGGAAAGGAGTGACAGAAACAGTTCTGTTGATCCCACACTGTCTGGAAGAGGATGGACAAGATGGGAGCAGATTGCACATCACTCTGGGAGCCTCTGGGAAGCATCAGCAGCTCTGCATGGCCATGCTTTGGAAAGGACTCATTGCAGGCAATAAAGCCCAAGCATCCCTTGAGCTAACATGAGAAAATGTTTCTTAATCCTCCTTGGGCTTCTCCTCCCCCTCACTGGGTGAGTATCTCTGCCCAGCACCTTGCATACTTGGCCCTGCTGGTGGCCAGGAGCTCTGAGTCCCAGCACAGCATCAAGGATCATAAAGCCCAAAGTGTGCCAAAATCCCCTGCCAAAAGCAGGCAAAGGCTGTGCCACCAGGGGGGCAGTTCCTGGGGATTGGAGGCATGGGAAAAGCATGGAGCTGGTGTCCTGGGGAACCCCAGCTGCCCTCACAGTCAGACATGACTGGGGCACCCCCTTTTCTGCCAGGACTGGCTGGTGGAGAATGCATGTCCCAGTGCATGGCTGGGCAGCACCAAGCAAACCCCAAACTCCTTCATTGCCCATGCTTGCTGGGGAAGGGTCTAGAGCACAAGGGTTGTGAGGAGCAGCTGAGGGAACTGGGCTTGCTTAGCCTGGAGAAGAGGAGGCTCAGGGGAGACCTTCTCACTCTCTGCAGCTCCCTGAGAGGAGGCTGGAGCCAGCTGGGGCTTGGGTTCTTCTCCCAAGGAATAAACCATAGGACAAGAGGAAACAGCCTCAGGTTGCACCAGGGGAGGTTTAGGTTAAATATTAGGAAGAATTCCTTCCTGGAAAGGGTTGTGAAGGCCTGACCCAGGCTGCCCAGGGCAGTGGTGGTGTCACCATCCTTGGAGAGGCTCAAAAAATGTGCAGATGTGACACTTAGTGACATGGTTTAGTGTCATGATGGAGCTGGGTCAACAACTGGATCTTAGAGATCTTTTCCAACCTAAATGGTTCTGTGATTCTAAGAGGAGAGGCAAGAAAAGGCCTGGGATTTGGGTTTGGTTTTGCTTTCACCTTTTTAGGGGAATATCAAAGAGGATTTCAGCCCTGAGAGGTTGGCAGAGCCATCTATAAACCTGGTGATGATGAACTGAGTTCATCCCCAAACTTTTCCATCCCAAGCCCTGCTGAGCACAGCCACAGTGGGAAGGGTTTATGGAGCAGAAATGCCCAGGCAGTGTAAAGCAAAGGGAGATGAGCTGGGTTAAAGCAAGCCCAGCTGAAGAGGAGATGCAGATGGGAATGTCAGCATGCAGAAGAAGCTTCTGGGCTCCATAAAAACCAGGCACTGGCATTGCCACCCTTTGGTCACCTCCTCCTAGGCAGCTTTACACATCCCTCCCCTCCCCCCAAACTCCCTGGATCCCAGAAACAGGATGGGAGAGGGAAGGATCCCAGCAGGATAACAAAGGTGCCCCAAAGCTTTCCCATTTATTGCTTTTTATTATGTTTTCACTATCAATAGCCCAAAGACTTGATCCCAATTCCCCCTTTCAATGGGCAAAGCATAATATTGATAGTTTGCATCAGGCAGGAGATGAATTGAGCTCCTCCACCAGCCAGCAGAGCCTCTCTGACCAGGGGATGTAGTGAAGCCATAAATTCCTGAGGCCAGGATTGCTATGCAATAACATAATAGATCTTCTGCTCAATCTTTTGTACATTAGGCTTTGTCCTGCATTCTGGTGGCAATATTTATGGGCTGGGAGATATCCCTGGAAGCAATGATCAACCCTAAGGGTCTCTCCTGTGCTTGCTGCTCTTGGATGACTTGCAGGGATGCTCATCTGGAAGGTGAGCAGAGGGGCTGGGCTCAGGTGCTGCTCCAAGCTGTGTTTTCTGAGGCTTCTTTACACTTGATTTAGGGTCAGGTTTTGACTCAAGGACTCCTGGGGCTCCTCTTTCTCTGGTGGATGGCATGAGAAACCCCAGGACACCAGCAAGTCCCTGCCTCTCCTCTCTTCAAGCACTGTAGGAGACTGGAAAACTCATTTTACTGCACTTTCTTCTGTGGGTTTCCTTTCTCTGCTGTGAACATGAAAAGCACCAAGGAAATGCACTTTAAATAGGTAAACAAAATACAAAAAAAGAGGAATTCTTCCAAATCCCAATTTCTTTTCATGTGGCTCTGCCTCAAGGCTCCTGACTGGTGAAATTAAAGAAATACAATTAAACTATAGCTGGCTCCCCAGTGCCTCTCTGCAAACTCAGGCAAAATCCAGCAGAAAATGCACCCAGGTCTCCAGAACTTAGCTGCTTTAATTTCAGCTTCTCCTCACATCCCTGTCAGCAGCCAGGAGCTGCTCCCATCTGCTGCTACTCTCTAGTCTTGCATGAAGGGAGCTGGCAAGTCTCACCTTCCTTCCTCAGGGGCAGGTGCCAGTAAGCTAAAAATACAGCTAAGAAATGACCCTTTCCTTGGCAACCTCCAAGAAGCCTGAAAGCTGCTGCAAGACAAGTCCTGGCAAGGAGCAGCACTTGCTTCTTTCAATGGGAAAGGTGATTTTACCCATTGGAGACACCTGGACACCTGCTAGGGTTTCTGCCCTCCATGGGCAGCTCTCAGGCATGGTCAAAACTGACCCTTAAAGGCTGAGTTTGGGTTTGGGCTCCTCACTCCAAGAAGGACATGGAGGTGCTGGAGTGTGGCCAGAGAAGGGCAAGGAAGGTGGGGAAGGGTCTAGAGCACAAGGGTTGTGAGGAGCAGCTGAGGGAATTGGGCTTGCTTAGCCTGGAGAAGAGGAGGCTCAGGGGAGACCTTCTCACTGTCTGCAGCTCCCTGAGAGGAGGCTGGAGCCAGCTGGGGCTTGGGCTCTTCTGCCAAGCAACAAGGGAGAGGACAAGAGGAAACAGCCTCAAATTGTGCAGGAGGAGGTTTAGGTTGGCCATGAGGAACACTTCTTTCCCCAAAAGGGTTATCAAGGCCTGGCCCAGGCTGCCCAGGGCAGTGGTGGAGTCCCCATCCCTGGAGGGGTTTCCAAGCCCTGGAGATGTGGTGCTGAAGCCATGGTTTAGTGGTGACCTGGCAGTGCTGGGTTAATGGTTGAACTCTATGATCTGAAATGTCTTCTCCAAGCTAAGCAATTCTATGTTCTATGTTTGTGTGATTTAAAGAACTGTTCCTCCTCTCCTGGGAAGCCATGGGAATGGCAGAGGGGATGCAGGGTCTGAATGGCCAGAGCTGGGGGGGTGCTCAAGATGGGATGGAGCTGAGCTGAGCACAGCAGAGCATCTCCTCTCCATCCTGCAGGGATTTCTGCTCTATTCCTTTATGCCTTTTTTTCTCATTAAAAACTAAATCCTTTTCTTGTTTCCTCTTTTTGTTTTTCCCCAGAAACAAAAGTAGCTGCTAGCAACCCATCCCTGCCATCAGGGCCTTGATCACCCAAAGCAGCAGAGGGCTTTAACCCTCCTGATTTGGGGTTCCAGCCCAAAAAGGTTCTTGGTGCCTTTCCCATCACTGTATCAGGACAAAATCAGCTAAGTCAAAGAGCAACCAGCATGGTTGATCCAGCAAAGAGGAGTGAGGAAAGTCAGAGGCAAGCAAAGAGCTGGAGATGCTGGTGGCCTGACTTCTGGAGAGGGTTTTGATCTCCTGACACCAAAGGAGCAGATGCCTGGTGCCTGTGTCAACAGCAGGAGCTGCCCTTCCCAGTCACACTTTACAAACCCCAAGCTGTTGATTGCTGTGGTAGATCAGTGAAGCTTTGGAAAGGAGGAGACACAGTCTGGGGGTTTGGACACTTCAGAGACTTGGTGGAGACTTGTGTGTGTGTGCTGCCACAACCAGTGCAGGCTGCATCACACACAGGAGGCAGCAGCTCCTCATCACCACCCCCTGGAGTGGTCCAGGACAGGAGCATCCCTCCAGCATCCATCCCTGCCTGCTCAGTGAAGGGCAAAAGGGGGTCCCCCTCTGCAAAGGGTCTGTTTTGGGGTTTCCATGATCCTTTTGGCCACAGCCTCAAGCTGCTTTCAGGGCTATAATGGGTGCACATAGCATAAAGCACCCTAGAGTGGTCCAGGATAGGAGCATCCCTCCATCATCCATCCCTGCCTGCTCAGTGAAGGGTAAAAGGGGATCCCTCTCTGCAAAGGACTTATTTTGGGGAGTTTCCACAGTTCTTTTTGGCCACATCCATCCTTTTCCTGAAGCTCCTTTCAATGCTCTGGCTGTAATGGATGCACATAACATAAAGCACATCTTAATCAATGTGAGAGATTCTGCTTAAAAACCCAATGATTTTGATCTGGAGCCTGACAAGGTGGTAATTTATATGCAGTGCAGCAGAACCAAAGAGCTTGTTATGCAAACACAGGCCACTGATTTGACAAATCTCCTGGAAACGGAATTAATGTCTGTATTCTGCTAAAAAAAAAAAAGGGGGTGTAATTTATTTTAATATTTTAAAGAGAGGAAAATTATATATGCATGTGTATATATATATGGGGGGGATAAATAGAGCTAAACAGAAACAAGCACATAGGCACATGCAGAGAGAAGTAGTTACTAACATTTGGATGGGAAGATACAGGAGCTGCAGGGACATGGATGGGTGGAGGGATGGGAGGATGAATGGGTGGATGCATGGGAGGATGGATGGATGGATGCATGGGAGGATGAATGGATGCATGGATGGATGGATGGGAGGATGCATGGGAGGATGGATGGATGCATGGGAGGATGCATGTATGGATGGGAGGATGGATGCATGGATGGATGGATGCATGGGAGGATGGAAGCATGGATGGGAGGATGGATGGATGGATGGGAGGATGGATGGGAGGATGAATGGATGGGTGGATGGATGGCAGGATGCAAGGGAGGATGGATGGATGNGAGGATGGATGGATGCATGGATGGATGCATGGATGGATGGATGGGAGGATGAATGGGTGGATGGATGGGAGGATGGATGGAAGGATGTTTGGGAGGATGGATGGATGCATGGGAGGATGAATGGATGTATGGATGGATGGGAGGATGGATGGATGTATGCATGGATGCATGGGAGGATGGATGGGAGGATGGATGGGAGGATGAATGGATGGATGGATGGATGGGAGGATGAATGGGAGGATGGATGGATGCATGGATGGATGCATGGATGCATGGATGGATGGATGGGAGGATGAATGGGTGGATGGATGGGAGGATGGATGGAAGGATGTTTGGGAGGATGGATGGATGCATGGGAGGATGAATGGATGTATGGATGGATGGGAGGATGGATGGATGTATGCATATTCTGCTAAGAGGATGGATGGAGGGATGGATGGGAGGATGGATGGATGGATGGATGGATGGGAGGATGAATGGGAGGATGGATGGATGCATGGATGGATGCATGGATGGATGGATGGATGGATGCATGGATGCATGGGAGGATGGATGGAGGGATGGGTGGGAGGATGAATGGATAGATGGATGGATGGGAGGATGGATGGTTGCATGGATGGATGCATGGGAGGATGCATGGATGCATGGATGGATCCTTAGGGGACATAGCTCATCATATTTCAACTGGTGTCCATTGGATTCTGATGATTTCCTTCACTTTCAGCCATTCAGGTCATTAATTAGACCCACAAGCAGTTAATTAGCTCCACAGTGATCATCTAGCTCTTCTGAAACACCAGAGAAATGCTGCTGTCACCCAGCACAGAGCCTGGACCTCTACCCCTCACTGCAGCCTCTGCTCCTCTGCATTCAGGAAGAAGATGCTGAATTGGAGTTGACCTCCTGCTTATCAGAGGCATCTCTCACTGCCTTTATTGATGGGCTGCAATAGTAGTAGGGCAACATTAGTGCTGCTGTCCCTTTTGCCAACTGTGCTTTATTTACAGCACTGAGGCCAGGCACAGAGTCTGCATAAGGGAGGTTCTGGTGGAGCAAAAAAAACATGCCTGAGATATTTCTTAATTTGATTTCAGACACATACACCTCCCCCCCACCCCCCATTCACTCCCTACTATCCTTATTCTCCCACCCATTTGTCTTTCTCCAGATGGACAGATCCATTTTTCTCTTGCTCTCAGACTCCTGCTTCTCCAGGAGCCAATTTTTATTCTCCATTTATTATGGAGGAGAGGAGGTGAGAGCAGAGCTGGGCAGAAAGAGCTCTTCCAGGAGATAGCTGAGCATGGGAACCCCCAGGGGAGGAAGCCTGGAAGATGTGGGGAGGAGGGAGAGAGAGAGAGAGAGAATCCCAGGGGGAGAAATGGGAAAAGGAGCTGAGAAAATAGATGATGCAAAGCTCTCAGGACTTGTGTCCCCACACAGATGTTGTCTGTAACCTGTTTTCTGCCTGTCCCTCCTGTAGCAGAAGCTAACCAAGCAGCAGCCATCACCACCTCCAAGCTGGAGATCATTTGCACCTCTTCCATTGCTATCATTTGATTCCTGTTAGCTGCATAAGAACCTTCTTGCCTTGCTAGGACTTGCTCAGTCCCTGCAACCCCTTCTCATGGCACAGAACATCCCTGGCTGCAGCTCATTGATCCAGGAACATTTCCCTTCCCCAATCAGGGAATCAATGGCCTGGCATTGATCATAGCTTCAGCTATGATCCTCATTGATCCATCTCCTTTTTCCCTGCTCCTCTGACCCCATCTGTATTAATCAAACCAGTGTGTGTCCCCCACAGCCTCCCTGCAAGGCAATGCCTTACTCACCCTGAGCCCTGGACAGGACCTACAGGTACTCCTGCAAGCAGGAGAAGCTAGAGGAAGCTAATTAAACATTCTGTCCTCCTTCTGCCTCAAAGATGTGCTGCAAAACAAAAGAAAAACCCCAAACCCAAAGCCCTGTTGAATGTTCAAACAGAATTCTTATTAATTTTAGGTGGGAGAAAGGAGAATAATTGCCTGGAAACCTGGTTTGAAGAGTGGCAGCAGATTGTTTCATCTCTCTTACTTAATTTGTATTGACTTGGGTTTGATTTGGGGGACCTGAGGGGGTGGAGGGGGAGTTTTCTCAGGGCCTTACAATGGGTATTAGGTTCCCCACTTAAGGACTTGCTCTGAAGTAGGTTAGACTAATAAAAAGGCATTGCCCTGAGCACAGCAAAATAATACCAATAATAATGCAAATAGCAGGGCTTTGAGTGCACCATGACCAGGAAAATCTCTACAGCTGGTGGAAAACACCTTGGGCAGCCCAAAGTCTGGGGAGCCAGAGTGTCACAGAGCATGTGGCAGTGCTGAGACCTCTCCCCATGCTGGGAGAACTGGCCATAAATCTTCCCAGAGCAGCATTTTCTTCACAGGGGAATGAAAAAGTCATTAGCTGGGAAGAGAGATAGAAAAGTACAGCACAGAATGCAAGGAGGAGGAGGAGGAGGAGGGTGGGAGGCATGGACCCAGCTCAGCATCTTCACTGATGCTGCTCACAGCCCCTGGTCCCACCAGGGCATCACACAAGTGCTGGTGCTCTCCCCATGCTCTCCACACAGGGAGATTGGCAGTGACCTTTAAATGTCACTTCCAAATGCCAGCCCTAGCTAAGTGGCTACAAAATGCAGTCTTGATGCTAGATCCTGGAAAGAGATAGGCCTGAGCTGCTAACCTCCTGATGAGAGCAAGGAAAGGATGCTGGAAAAGGCAAAGAGCCTTGGGTGGCCCAGGAGGACCTTCTCCTCCAGCCATCATTAGACAGATCACCCTGTCCCCTCCTCCCTGCCCTCCACAGGCAGTGATGGGCACTGGGGAGGCCACATCACAGATCCTGGGCTCAGCTTTGGGCTCCTCACTCCAAGAAGGACATGGAGGGGATGGAGTGTGGCCAGAGAAGGGCAAGGAAGGTGGGGAAGGGTCTAGAGCACAAGGGTTGTGAGGAGCAGCTGAGGGAACTGGGCTTGGTTAGGCTGGAGAAGAGGAGGCTCAGGGGAGACCTTCTCACTCTCTGCAGCTCCCTGAGAGAAGGCTGGAGCCAGCTGGGGCTTGGGCTCTTCTCCCAGAGAACAAGAGGAAACAGCCTCAAGTTGCACCAGGGGAGGTTCAGGTTGGACATGAGGAATTTCTTCCCTGGAAGAGTGGTTAGATTTTGGACTATGCTGGCCAGGGCAGTGGTGGAGCCACCATCCCTGGAGAGCTTTCAAAACCATGTGAAATGGCACTTGGCAACATGGTTCAGTAGCCATGGTGGTGTTGGGTCAAGGGTTGGATCTTCCAGATCTTTTCCAACCTTCTGTGAATCTAATTAAAACAAATTAGCAAATCACAGAAGGAAAACAACCAACTTTTCCACCTTCCCAAGTGCACATCTCACACTAGACCCAAGCAGTTCCTGGGGAGGAGAGGTGGTGTAAAATAAATCCATAAATGAATGAAATCATTCAGGACTTTGAATTAACCTGAACTTTGGGTGACCAAGCTGTTCCCACCCAATTTCCATCTGATCCCCATTAAATCTTGTGTCCTCTTCTCTTCCAGACCAGGCAAGCAAGCCAAAAACCAAGCTGGCACAAGGTCCTTTAATGGTCAAATCCAATCAGCTCAGCCAAGTGGCTGCAGCAGTCTCTGTCACATTGGAACCCATCAGCCTTCCCCAGGATGTGATAGCTATCCAGTGGAAAGCAAGAGGCTTTGGCTACACAAATTGTATTTCCCTAGGCAGAGGATTAATTAAAACTATCAAGTGTTCCCAGCTCTTGGAAATTAACTTTGAAAGTGTTAGCATTTAAAAAAGAAAGAGAAAAAAAAGCCTGAACAATGTTTGTGGTTTTATTTGGTTCTTTTCTTCTCCCTTGAGTGCAGAGAAAGAGGAGAAAAAGCTGGGTTATTATCATTATTATCACTATTATTATTACCATTATTGTTGTTATTTCTCCTCAAGACTATTTGCAGTGAGTGGCTCATGGACAGCTGATTGGTAACCCCTGAATCCCAGCATGGTTGGGGTGGGAAGGGACCTCTGGGGATCAGCCAGCACAACCCTCTGCTCCACCATACTCACCCCCAGCAGCTTGCCCAGGGTCACACACAAGGAGACTCCACAGCCTCTCTGCAAAGCCTGGGCCAGGGCTCTGCACCCTCACACCAAACAAGCTTCTCCTCCTGCTCAGCTGCAACCTCCTGGCTTCCAGTCGGTGCCCAGTGCCCCTTGGGCTGGCCCTGGCCACCCCTGAGCAGAGTCTGGCCCCAGCCTCTTGCCCCCAGCCTTCAGCTCTTGCTCAGCATGGAGCAGCTCCCCTCTGGGGCTGCTCTTCTCCAGGCTCAGCAGCCCCAGGGCTCTCAGCCTTTCCTCCTGCCAGAGCTGCTCCAGTGCCCTCAGCATCTTCCTAGCCTCCCCTGGCCTCTCTCCAGTAGTTCCCTGTCCCTTTGGCTGACTTCTTTTCCCAGGGGTTCTGGGCTCCTTGGGTTTCTTTGCTTTATTTTTTCTCCTCCCCCTCCACCCCAGCCCTGTGCTTGGGACTGAGCTCTGCTCTCCCAGGCAGGTTGGAAATCCCAGGGCCAAAGCAGTGGATGCAGGAGATGACACCTGATATAAACAAGAGGAGACAGGGAAAGAAAAAGGGAAAAGGGAAAAATACTTAACCCAAAACCTAACCAAAGCCCAAAACCCCACCCCCCAGGCTGTGTACAAGCCATTAGTGGCTATCAGAAAGACTCATACTTGGGGCAGGATGGAGATGCTGCAGCATGAGCTGGCTGCCCATGGGGATGGCTTCATGATGGAAGAGTTCAATGGGGATGATGTTGGTTCCTTCCCCCAGGATGGAGGTTTATCTCTCAGCAGGTTCAGCCATGTGCTAGGTAAATTATTCTCAGCCATCTTTCCTCAGGTCTTATTTCATGGCCCAGTGCTGATTGTGCTACTGATCTTCCAAAGGGGTTTGTTCAGGGCTGGAGAGACCTTCTATATAAATATAAGGATGTGGAAAGCTTCCAGAAGAGACAATAGCTAAACACACCACCTAGGCATCCTGTCTGTTGACAGATGGGCTGAAATACAACCCAAGAGGCTTGGAAGAGGAACATTTCACTGCATACCTGCTCCTGGGTGTTGGCCAAGAGGAGGAGGAGATGGATGCTGACCCAGCCAGGCAAGAGTGACACAGCCAGCAGAGGTGAGGATATGCAGGAACAAGCCCCACCTAGTTTAAAGCAAACCTTCATGGCAGTGGTGGATGCTTCTTTCTGCTGGTCCAATCTAGGTTAGCACCAGGGGCTCTCTGGGGCTGTCCCAGTTTCAATCAGGCTTCTCCTCAGCCCTTGGCCCAGAGCAGAGCTGTTGCAAGCAGAGGCTTCACCAAGGCTGCTACCCTGATGCATCTCCTTCCCAGCAAGGCTGGAAGGGGCATTCCCATGTTTGCTGGCCTCTTGGCAGCTCCTTTGCAAGCTCCCCAGTGCTGCTGTGAGCTCCCTGCTTCCTTTTCCCAGCCAGGCAGCAGTTCCCACTGCTCTGTTCCTCTATTTTCCCCAAACCTCTCCATTTCTTTCTTTTGGGACAGGACCACACTTATGACATGAGTGTGTCACACCTAGGGCTCCAGCTGTGCCTGCTGCAGAGCTACCTCAGCTCCCTGCCTGGGGGCCTCCTGCTTGAGCTCCCTTCCTGGGGGTCTTCTCCCTGAACTCCCTGCTTGAGGGTTTCCTCCCTGAGCTCCCTGCCTGGGGGGGTCTCCTCCCTGAGCTCCTTTCCTGGGGGTCTTCTCCCTTAGCTCCCTGTCTGGGAGTTTCCTGCCTCAACTCCCTGCCTGGGGGTCTCCTCCCTGAGCTCACTGCCTGGGGGTCTCCTGCCTGAGCTCCCTGCCTGGGGGTCTCCTGTCTGCACCCCCTGCCTGGGCATCTCCTCCCTGAGCTCCCTGCCTGGGGGTCTCCTCCCTGAGCCCTCTGTCTGGGGGTTTCCTGCCTCAACTCCCTCTCTGAGGGTCTCCTCCCTGAGCTCCCTGCCTGGGGGGCTTCTCCCTCAACTCACTGCCTGGGGGGCTTCTCCCTGAACTCCCTGCCTGGGGGTCTCCTGTCTGCACCCCCTGCCTGGGCATCTCATGCCTGAGCTCCCTTCCTGGAGGTCTTCTCCCTGAGGTCCCTGCCTGGGGGTGTCCTCCTTGACCTCTGTCTCTAGGGGTCTCCTGCCTAAGCTCTGTGTCTGGGGGTCTCCTGTCTGCACCCCCTGCCCAGGGGTCTCCTGCCTGCAGCATCACACACGTGCTTGCACATTCCCTTGTTTTGCCATGCCCCATTTCACCAGATCCAAGCAAACGTGCTGGGAATGGAAGGAGCAGCCTTGGGATCCCAAAGGGTCCTGGATCAAACCTAATTACTCTTCAAATGACTTCTAATCATCTCTCCCTCTCTGTTCCTCACAGCATCCATTGCTCTAGCAGCTATGGAGCTGAAAGGAGGAAACAAATGCAAAACCAAATCATTAGGCAACAACAAACACCCCCAAATCTGCCACCCCCCTCAAAGGATTCTGCAGGATGGCTTGGCCAACCTCCTGCATCCCAGCAGGGCTCTTGGCAGATCTTGGCTGTCCAGGGAGAGGTTTCCTCTTCCCCTCACTGCCTCAGCATCTTATCTTCATGCTCAAACAAGCTGCTTTGGCTGTGGAGTTGCTAATCCTGGCTTCCTCAGGGATGGTGGGAGCAGAGGCAGTGGCTTGAAGGACTTCTCCTCACTTCATCCCCCTCCTCAGCCCCTGTCATGCCCCATCCACGCTTCCCCTTTCTTTATGCAATCCACATGCAGTGAGCTTTTGGAGGGCACCAGCAGCCTCCATCTGAAGCCCCAGGGCAAGGATTTTGCCTGGCATCCCTCAGTTTGTAAAAACTGCCCTCCCAGTTGTCCCAGTTGGACCAGTACAGAAGGGCCTGCCCATCTTCCCCTGGGGAAGTCTATCCTCCAGCTCAGTGACCACAGTCCCCACGGTCCCTTAGGAAGCTTGGGCACACAGACAGGAGACTGGCCCCAAATACCTCCTGTTCCCAAGTGCTCCCCTTCCATTAGCTACAAAAAAAAAATACAAATAAAAATCAATCAGATGCTTTTTATTAGTTATTTTTTCCTCCTCACTGCAGCACTTCTCTGCCAAGCACAAGGATCCCATCCTGGCTGCTGACGCTGAGGCTGCTGGCACCACCCCAGCTGGCTGGAGGGGTGCTGGGGAGGTGGGAGGAAGGGCTGTGGGATGGGGCAGGGATGGGGCTGGGGTGGCACAGGACAGGGGTGATATGGGGCTGGGGTGGCAGAGGACAGGGGTGACATTGGGGATGGCACAGGACAGGGGTGACATAGGGCTGGGGTGACGTGGGGCCAGGGTGGCAGAGGACAGGGCTGACACAGAGCTGGGATGGCACAGGACAGGGGTGACATAGGGCTGGGGTGACGTGGGGCCAGGGTGGCAGAGGACAGGGCTGACACAGAGCTGGGATGGCACAGGACAGGGGTGACATAGGGCTGGGGTGACGTGGGGCCAGGGTGGCAGAGGACAGGGCTGACACAGAGCTGGGATGGCACAGGAGAGGGATGGCATCGGGGCAGGGGTGTCTCAGGACAGGGGTGACATTGGGGTTGGGGTGGCACAGGACAGGGGTGATATTGGGGCCGCGGTGGCATGGGGCTGGGGCAATATGGGACCAGGGTGGCAGAGGACAGGGTTGACACGGGGCTGGGGTGGCACAGGAGAGGGGTGACATCGGAGCAGGGCTGACACAGAGCTGGGATGGCAGAGGAGAGGGGTGACATGGGGCCAGGGTGGCACAGCACAGGGGTGGCATGGGGCTGGGGCGACATGGGACCAGGGTGGCAGAGGACAGGGCTGACACAGAGCTTGGGATGGCAGAGGAGAGTGGTGACATCGGGGCAGGGGTGGCACAGGACAGGGCTGACATGGGGCTGGGGTGAGATGGGGCCAGGGTGGCATAGCACAGGGCTGGCCCAGGGCTGAGCCCAGCCTGTGCTGGGGCCATGGGGACCTTCCTAGGCTCCCAGTGCCATGGGAGATGTAATCTGTGCCATTAGCACAAATCCTGCTCGAGAGCCTTCTCCCAATTACCTCCAGGGTATAATTACTCTGGCCCTTACTAGCCCTCAGTGAGTAATTACCAGCAGATTACTAGCCTCCAGCCACCACCTGACAGTAACTTCTCCTCACACCAGCCTTGTGCCTGGGAAGGGATGGCCACAGCTTGCCTTGGTTGGGACAATCCCTGAGCATCCCAAACCCAGTGAGGAACTGGGATGCAGGGAAGGGCTTGGACTCTGCATCCCTTCTAGGGGACCTCTTGGTGGCCAAGGGCAGCAGTGTCCTGCTGACCTCATCAGTTCCTTCCTCCCTCAGATTCCATCACTGTAGCATCCCAGGCATCACCACCACTTCTCTCCCAGTCCCATACTGGTCCCAGTGGAGTTGAGAGGTAAAGCTCTGCCTGAGTTTCGATAGGGAAAAGCACTCAAATTCCAGGAGGGTATAAAGGCAAGCCCCCAGCAGTGGCCACCTGCCCAGGGGAATAGCCACAACACAGGCACCCAACCACAAACAGCAGCTGGAGTACAGGGAAAAGATAAAGCTAACAGCAGGGAGAGACAGAGAAAAGTGGGGGAAAAAGAAAGGGGAAAAAACCAAACCCTCAGATAGTGTAAAATATTCTCCCTAGAGGACTGATTTCAAAGGCATTTTTAATTAACTTTGTGTTTCTCTGGAGCTTATCAGCCAAATTACTGTACATTAAATAAATACCAGTTGATTGTTAAGAACATATTTGCTGAGCCTGAAGTACCACAGGTCACAGATGTAGGTTCCTGTTGGCTGCAGCTGGTTCAGAAGAATCAATTATTTCCTTTCCCCTCCCCTGTTCCTGCAGGGAAAGGGAGGAGGCAGAAGCATCCCTGACCATGGGTAATCTCCTCCCCAGGGCTGGGTGACCACAAGGCACAGGGCACTGGGATGGACAAAGTTTTCCTTTGTCCCTTTCCCCCTCCAATTTTCCTCTGCATATTTCTGGGAGCTGTAATAAATGAGGGTGCAAGGCTTTTCCCCTGATGATTGATGGACACAAGGATTAGTTGAAGCACAAGGGGAAGCTAAGTGGTCTGGCTTGGACCAGAGCACATTCATCAAGGTGACAGGTAGAGCATGGGGCTTGCTCCTGCCTTTGCTGGGAACCAAAGAGCATTTTGGCATTTATTAGAGTAAATATGCATATAGGCACCAGTGCCTGTCTTCATCTAAGTTAACAGCTAACAGTCTCCAGCTGGGCTCAGTTCACATTGCTGCAGAGAATGTGAATGGTTCAGAGAAGCAATTCCTGCCCAAAATGAGACATCTGCTAACCACCTCCAGGCATCCCCATCCCACCTCCTGGCTTGGATCAGTCCCAGTGTGACAGCAGGGCTAGGGCAGGGATTGTCCTCATGGACTGGGCACTGGGGAGGTCACAGCTCCAATCCTGGGCTCAGCTTTGGGCTCCTCACTCCAAGAAGGACACTGAGGTGCTGGAGTGTGGCCAGAGAAGGGCAAGGAAGGTGGGGAAGAGTCTAGAGCACAAGGGTTGTGAGGAGCAGCTGAGGGAACTGGGCTTGCTTAGCCTGGAGGAGGCTCAGGGGAGACCTTCTCACTCTCTGCAGCATTCTGAGAGGAGGCTGGAGCCAGGGGGGGCTTGGGCTCTTCTCCCAGGGACCAAGTGATAGGACAAGAAGAAATGGCTTCAAGTTGCACCAGGGGAGGTTCAGATTGGATATTAGGAACAATTTTTTCCTGGAAAGAGCTGTCAAGGCCTGGCCCAGGCTGCCCAGGGCAGTGCTGGAGTCACCACACTTGGAGGGGATCAAAAGCCCTGAAGATGTGACATTTTATGGTGCTGTTTAGTGGCATGGGAGTGTTGGCTTAATATTTGGACCTGATGATCTTAGAGGTCTTTTCCAGCCTGAGCAGTTGGAATAGTATCAACCCCACCCTCTTTGCCCCAGAAACACATCTCCAAGTGCAGCTGCAGGTAATCCAGCTGTGGCTCCCTCGGAGGTAGACCTGATGTCCCATCAGGTCCCAACTACCTAGGGCAAAAGCCATGAGAGCCCCTGGGGGACTGTGGAAAACAAACCCCCAGATTTTTCAGCTCCTAGACACATCCTCTTAAAACTAAATTCATGGCTCCTGCCTGCCTGGGCCATCATTTCCCAAGGTTTATGCACAAACCATACTCAAGCAGACTGGTAACATAAAATTCTATAGGGCAGTTAATTGAGAATCTGCCTGGGCTGCCTGCACTAATTGACATGAAGTGTTGTTTGGAGCAAGAAATCACGTTAAACAGCCTCACTGAGACCCTCAGAGAGCTGAGCAGCAGCTCCAGGGCTGAACCCAATGCTTTGCAGAAAGCAGGAGGAGCTACTCATGGTCTCAGTCACACCACACAGGGGCTGGATGTGCACTGCAGATGATGCTGTCACTGCAAGGCATCCAAACAGGCAAGGAAAAAGTTTGGAGGGGAAAGCCAGAGCAAAGGGCTTCCTGTTGCTTGGCCAAAGACATCCAGAAGTGCAAAAGAGTCCTGGTACAGATCTTGCCCCAGTTATCTGCAGAAGAGCAGTGTGGTATCACCCTGGGGAGGCCACATCTGGAGTACTGGGTTTAAGAGAGACAAGGAACATCTGGAGAGTCCATTGGAAGCAAGGAAGATACTGAGGGCACTGGAGCAGCTCTGGCAGGAGGAAAGGCTGAGAGCCCTGGGGCTGCTTAGCCTGGAGAAGAGCAGCCCCACAGGGCAGCTGCTCAATGCCCAGCAAGAGCTGAAGGCTGGGGGCAAGAGGCTGGGGCCAGACTCTGCTCAGTGGTGCCCAGGGCCAGGCCAAGGGGCACTGGGCACCAACTGGAAGCCAGGAGGTTGCAGCTGAGCAGGAAGAGAAGCTTGTTTGGTGTGAGGGTGCAGAGCCCTGGCCCAGGCTTTGCAGAGAGGCTGTGGAGTCTCCTTGTGTGGAGAGATTGCCAAGGGAGCTGGAGGTGACCCTGGGCAAGCTGCTGGGGGTGAGTGTGGTGGAGCAGGGGGTTGGGGTTGTGCTGGCTGATCCCCAGAGGTCCCTTCCCACCCCAACCATGCTGGGATTTGGGGATTCTGTGAATAACACTCTCCCCCAGTTAGACCCCATTATATTGGTCTCCAGGGACCTCCCTCTCCCCTCCCTTGCTCTGGTGACCAGGCAAGCTTTGCTCCTGGGTTTGGATTGTTCTTTCTCTCAGCTAGGACTAAGAACCAACATTTGGAAGACTCTGGCCAGAGGCAGGTTTTAATGTACTAGTCTCATCACCCACAGCCTTATTAGCAGCATCAAGCAACTATAATTTATAGACACTTTTCCAAAGGGGAATTATCAATAGATTTATTTTGCTGCTGACTTATAGCTGAGCTCTGCACCAGGCTTTCCTAAGCCTTGCCAATTCACTATCATCTTCATGATCTATAGTTTTGGAGGTTGCTTCCCATACAAATATTTATCTCAGATAATTATCTCTCTCAGAATAGATTTTGTTCTTCTACTCTCAAAGCCCCTTTCAGCCCCTGCAGCTCCCCTAGGGCTTGGGCTGCTCCTGCTTGCTCAGGAGATGTTGTAATGTGGGCAGAGAATATTAGCATAACAGCATCAAGCACTGGCTTGAAGATGGTGTAGGATCTTTCACAGAGACATCTTTGCTGTCCTCTGTCCAGAGGGGAAACCAAAGGCAGGCTGTAGAGCCCCAGAAAAGGGCAGGGAACAGCAGGAGCTCAGCCAACCCCATCTCTCCACGAATTTTTGGCCACCTTCTGCAGCCTAGAAGCTCACCAGAGCATCCCAGATCTCCTGGAGCACCCCAGACCTCAGGGATGCTCACCGCAGCATCCCAAAGCTCCTGGAGGATCCCAGACCTCAAGGGTGCTCACCACAGCATCCCAAAGCTCATGGAGGATCCCAGACCTCAGGGATGCTCACCACAGCATCCCAAATCTCCTGGAAGATCCCAGACCTCAGGGATGCTCACCAGAGCATCCCAAAGCTCATGGAGGATCCCAGACCTCAGGGATGCTCACCACAGCATCCCAAAGCTCCTGGAGGATCCCAGACCTCAAGGGTGCTCACCACAGCATCCCATCCAAGCTGCATCCCATGGATCCTTCCTCTTGGAGACACCCCAAGGGCTGGTTGAGTTGAGGGAAGGAGGGAAGTGTGCACAGCCCAGGAGCTTGCTCCTTTATTTGGGTGATGATAGTTTAGCTTTAAATATTGATGGTGCTTCCTAATGCACTGGTAAGTGTCCTGTAGTAGAGTCTGCAGGGGTGATGATGATGAGTCTCTGTGAGCTCACTGCAAACATCAGTGTCTCTCTCTGCTGCTAAATCTTTGATGAGAGCCAGGGAAGGAGGTGGATTTGCCTCTCTCTGTGCTGACAAGCCATGGGAGTACTGGAGGAGATATCCTGGGAGCCCAAGTTCCTCCCTGAACTAGAGCTGCTCTCCCATGGAGTCACTCTTCATGTGTGATTGATGATGAGCATGGCTGAAGCTCAGCAGGAGGAAGAGCCTGGCCTAGAGCCACCAGCTTGGCTAATAAACACCAGAGGAGAGTGCAAGGATGCAGCCAGAGATACATACCTGTCACCTCAGCATTGAGCACATGGAGCAGGCTGGAGCAGGAGCTGTGCCCTCCTGCCCCTTCTCCTGACCTTGGTTCATCAGTACCTTCCCCTAAGATCCAGCACTCTCAGGTCACTGGCATCAAGGCCAGGATTTGTCTGGGCTTCCTCTCTTTAGAGGGTTTCTTACACAGCTGGACATCCTCAGCCTCTCTTGAGTGTGGCCAGAGAAGGGCAGGGAAGGTGGGGAAGGGTCTAGAGCACAAGAGTTGTGAGGAGCAGCTGAGGGAACTGGGCTTGGTTAGGCTGGAGAAGAGGAGGCTCAGGGGAGACCTTCTGGCTCTCTGCAGCTCTCTGAGAGGAGGCTGGAGCCAGCTGGGGCTTGGGCTCTTCTCCCAGAGAACAAGAGGAAACAGCCTCAGGTTGCACCAGGAGAGGTTCAGATTGGATATTAGGAAGAATTTCTTCCCCAAAAGAGCTGTCAAATCCTGGCCCAGGCTGCCCAGGGCAGTGGTGGAGTCCCTACCCCTGGAGGGGTTGAAAGCCAATGGAGATGTGGTGCTGAGGACCAGGGTTTAGTGGCATGGAGGTGTTGGGTCAATGGTTGGACTTGATGATCTTAGAGGGCTTTTCCAACCTAAATGATTCTCTGATTCTTCAGAACAGCTGGAAGGGGAAGCTCTTTAATCAGGGACTCTTTAAGCTGCAGGGCAGACTTCATTTACCATTACAGCATGACATGAAAGTTGAACAGCTTTCACACAGACAAAAAACCAACCCAAATCACCAGCACCCAACCCTTCCTACAATCCACTTTTCCACCCCTTTGAGTTCCTGTAATAAATCAGCACAGAGGGAATTCATCATCTCTGGGTAAATGTCTGTCCCTTCCCTGCCAGCTCCAGGGAAATCCCTGGCTCTGGCTGCACAGCTCACATCACAGAGCCATGGCTCTGGGGATTCAGGGTGTCCCTGATGGCCTGGGGACACTTTGCCAGCTCCAGCCTGGCACTGGGAAGCATCTTCCCATCGTGTGTCACACACCCTGCCTGGCTTAACCTCCTTGTGTTGATGGACAGAGTCACTCATTGATTTCTGCCCCTTCCTGGATGCTCTCCAAAGCAGGGGGAGGTGATCTTGGACCTTCAGCCTGGTCTAAGCCATGGTTAATCATGAATCAATGAGGATAATATTCCCTTGCAGGACATGGCTGCTATCAGAGGCAGCTTATTAAGAGGAACAGAACAATTAGACCCAGAGAGGGAGGCTTTGAAGTGCAAAGAGATGCTGCAGGGTGAGGAGATGCAAGACCAGAGCATCCATTTGGGATGGTCCTTGCTGGTGCCTGGAGTTGAGGTCCTCTGGGGATGTCCCTGTAGATCTCTCTCCCCCCACCAGGCTGCTCCAGCACTGCAAAGCAGCTCCAAGCCTCACAACACCCTCATGAAATGAAAGCTGGGGGTGGGGAGGGAGCAAAACATCACCTTCCACTCATGGCAGGCAGCTGAGGCTGGGAAATAACTCACAAATCATCACACTGATGGGTGCAAAGCTGAGCAGGGAGCTGAGGCTGGGAAATAACTCACAGATCATCACACTGATGGCTGTAAAACTGGACAGCCCTTTAAGCTGGGAGGGTGAAGGGTCCCCTGGGTGCCCTGCTCAGCTCCCAGCATATCCTCCTCCCTCTCCCACCCCTCAGATCCTGCCATTGCTGCATCATTATCAACCCAGCAAGGAGCATGGGCAGTTTTGTTGCAGGGGAAATAGAACTGAATCTATAATTAATGATCCTCCAAGAGCACACAGCCCCTTATTAATGTACCAATTTGGGGAAACATAATTTATGAGGCACTGAGCTTAATCATAGACAAGATCCCAAGTCAGATGCCTGAGAAGGGAGGGAAAGGGGAGTCACCTGCTGTGATTGCACATCCAAAGGACACTTGTAACATCTAGCTCACTTGGCAGGAACATAGCCCCTCCTGATAGGGCTGGAGATAACCCAAGATTGGCCTGATGCAAAGGAAGGGGGAAGAAAGTGAATCCAAGCCAGCAGACAGTACATTTACAAACAGCCTTTCCATGGGGCTCAGGATAAAATCAATAGGGTTGGTTTAAATCTGCTCTGCCAAAATGCTCTCCTCCATCCCTGGTCCATGGCAGGATGGAGGTAGGATCTTCCCAGAAGCTCCTTATGTCCCTTCTTCTTCACCCACTGTAGGACAGGTCTGAGGAGACAGGTTAGACCTTGTGTAAATGGTAACTGAGTGAATCCCTGAATCCCAGCATGGTTGGGGTGGAAAGGGACCTCTGGGGATCAGCCAGCACAACCCCCTGCTCCACCACACTCACCCCCAGCAGCTTGCCCAGGGTCACCTCCAGCTGCCTTGGCAATCTCTCCACACAAGGAGACTCCACAGCCTCTCTGCAAAGCCTGGACCAGGGCTCTGCACCCTCACACCAAACAAGCTTTTCCTCCTGCTCAGCTGCAACCTCCTGGCTTCCAGTCGGTGCCCAGTGCCCCTTGGCCTGGCCCTGGCCACCACTGAGCAGAGTCTGGCCACAGCCTCTTGCCCCCAGCCTTCAGCTCTTGCTCGGCATGGAGCAGCTCCCCTGTGGGGCTCCTCTTCTCCAGGCTCAGCAGCCTCAGGGCTCTCAGACTTTCCTCCTGCCAGAGCTGCTCCAGTCACTGGAGTATGAAGCCTCCCACATGTGTCTGCTGTGGGGTTTGGGGCTGGACACATCCCTGGCAAATCCAGCAATCCAATTGAACTTGTGTTTCCACACTGAGCTGTTGGGCAGCAGAGCATCCCCACAGGTTTCTGGGGGAAATCTCTGTTTCCAAGGTTAACAAGAAACACCAAAATCCCAACTGGGTTCAGGTTGCCTGAGCCTGAAAGCTCCTTCACACAGGTTTGGATGTTCAGGTTTTCAAGGCAATGCCTCCAGCATATGTCAAGCAGCACAAGCAACACAGAGCAGGGGTGGGAAGAGGGGGAGAAGATCTTCTCAGACAGCCCTGGGAAAGGGCCCAATGCAAAACCATCCAGAAACATCAGGAGCTTTTGCAAAATGATGTTCTCATTTCCCATCCCTTCACTAGCCTGGGCTTTGGCTGCTCAGCACTTCTGAAAAGCAATGCAAGCTGTGATGCCACATGCTCTCTCCAGAGCTGCCAGAGTCTCTCTTCCCCAGTAGGAACATCTCAGAGCCACAGA
Source organism: Galbula dea (assembly GCA_013399015.1). NCBI lineage: Eukaryota > Metazoa > Chordata > Aves > Piciformes > Galbulidae > Galbula > Galbula dea. The sequence goes on along the minus strand of VWZX01011013.1, from coordinate 360,165 downwards.
ATCATGAAGGTTGGAAGAGATCTCCAAGATCATCAACTCCAACCTTCAAGCTATCACCCCCATGCCACTAAACCATGTCTCTCAGCACCACATCTAGATGGTTTTTGAACCCCTCCAGGGATGGTGACTCCACCACTGCCCTGGGCAGCCTGGGCCAGTGCCTAACCACTTTTTCAGGGAAGAAATATTTCCTAACATCCAATCTAAGGCTCCCCTGGTGCAAGTTGAGGCCATTTCCCATTGTCCTATCACTGGTAAGCCAGAAGAAGAGACTAACCCCCACCTCACTACAACCTCCTCCCAGGTAGCCAGCTCTCCTTTATCCAGGAGCTATTAAACAAACGATGCCCTCCTACTTATTCCTTGTCTTGTAAAAGCTCTTAGAGACCCCAGGCTACCTAAGCCAGGGCCCATGGCTTGGAGAAGCAGCTCTGAGACGTTGCTGTTTCTATTTAGGCCATGCAGCACATGAAGATATCTGATGGGAACACCACGTTTCTCCTGCCACAGCCCCTTCTGCAGAGCAGCTCACTGCTGGCTCTGTGCTTTACAGTCATTTTAATAGGGATAAAAAAAAAAACCCCAAACCAATCCTCACACATGCATGGGAAACCACATGCAAACTGGGCTTTATTGGATGTTTCCCAGCAGGAAGAGCAGTTCCAGGAGGTCTCCCTGAGGTGTCTTCCTCTTGGGCAGTGCTGGCTGACAGCTGCCTGAGGTTTCCTCCTCCCCAACCTTTCCCAAGGAGTTGGTTGTGAAATCCTGGAGCAGCCTTGGATTTCTCCCAGCTTTTTGCCGGTGGATTTGAAAGCTGATTACATGAGGTAAGCAGAGAAGCCTTAACAACCTTTTGTGGAGGGGGAGAGCAGGATAATCCCCACCACCATCCCCCAAAACCCAGTCTGGCAGCTTCACGCACCCGAGGATGGGGAAGCGCTGCTGCCTGCCCACCACCACCCACCCACCTCTCCAGCAGAGCCCCTGCAGGCACCAGCTCAACGGCTTCTTTAAATCATGCTCCAGTCTGATAAGCATTTGAGAGCCTTTAAAATGATAATTGCACAGCACGGGATAAGCAGCAGCAGGAGCAGCAGCCGCCTCCGTGTGAATATTCATGAGCCGAGGACCCAGGGCTGCGCTGCTGCCGCTGCCGCCGCTGCCGCTGCCGCCGCTGCCGCTGCCGCCGCTGCCGCTGCTGCCGCTGCTGCATTCAGAGGGATGCAGTTGGTCCCCCTCTGCCAGCAGCCCCAGCAGGAACAAGCCTGGCAAAGCATCACTGCCCTCTGGAACACCTTGGGAAACAGGAATCCCATTCAGCTGTTCATTGGTTATTCAGATCTTCCTTAGACCTGTGTGTGTCCCCCCCACCCCCCCAAAAAGCCTCCCACGTTTCCTTAGCTCCCCCAGAGTTGGAGGAACAAGATCTCAGGCAAGGAAAGCCCAGGCTGGTGGTGCTCAGAAACTCATGGAATAGTTTAAGTTGGGGAAGAGCTCAAGATCATCAAGTCCAACTGTTGACACAACACCTCCATGCCACTGCACCATGGCCCTCAGCACCACATCTCTATTGGCTTTTGAACCCCTGCAGGGGTGGGGACTCCACCACTGCCCTGGGCAGCCTGGGCCAATGCCTAACCACTCTTCCAATGAAGAAACTGTTCCTAGTGTTCAACCTAAACCTCCCCTGGTGCAACTTGAGGCTGTTTCCTCTTGTCCTCTCACTTGTTCCTTGGGAGAAGAGCCCAACTCCCACCTGGCTCCAGCCTCCTCTCAGGGAGCTGGAGCAGATCCTGTTGTTTGCTGCCTCAAAACACCTCCACACTCCAACAACCATCACTCCACAGAGAAGACAGCAGCTAATTAACCCCATCCTCACTGCCACTGCTCTGAGGGCTTGGACATCCAGCAGGAACTGACCACAGAATCAATTATTAGAGGAGGAACCTCTGGGAGCCAGCACTCAACCCTTGGATTGCCAAGGGGTCACCACCCCCGTGCTTCAGCCAGCCCCTGAAGGCTGCAGAACGTGCTTTGGGGATGGTTTAATTAGTGTGATTTATGTCTCCTTCAACTGATGAGGTCTCCAGAGCTTTGAAGATCTGTCAGAGGGAATGAGCAGCATCGACCCTTCCTTGCCAACCTGGAATCACAGCAACCTGGGAGATGGTTAATAAGCAAATCTCTGGCTTGTAAACAGAGCCAGTGTGTGCCTGGGTGCATGGAAAGGTGGGAGGGAAGCTCAGGGACTTTCCTACTCCAACCCAGCATGAGGTGGGCTAAGAGCTGAGCAGCCCAAAGCACTGATCTGCTGTAAAATCACCCAAGCAAAGTCCTTGAGAGCTCATCAAGAGGGAGGATTTGGTATCTTAGCACAGGGAGATGAGCTGCTAGCAGGTCCTGCCTGTCCTCTGCCGTGGCAGCACTGGGACACCAGTGAGCTCAGACCTGTTAGCTAAGGCAAGAGCTTCCTGGGGGTGCTCTTTTGCTTTCTCCAGGCTCCAGCTCTGCTCCAGAGCACTAAGCTTTGTGGCTTTGTTGTTGTAGTTAGTGGTGCTTCACTTGACTTTCTCTTCCCTCTCTTGATCCTAATAAAAATGAAGTGAGAGCCAAATGAAAGCAAAAAAGCTTGGAGGGGTGAGGCTGGAGCAAGGCAATTAGTTTGTGCTCCTGGAAAATGATTCACTAATTGTGCAAGGAGTTGTGTACAAAAAAGGGAACTAATAAGAGATTTAATTTGATTTGGGGAAGGGAAGGAGAGCGGAACGAGCAGCAGGATGGAGCTGAGTGCTAATGGAGCTCTGCTGATGCTTGGCTCGTCCCTGAGCAGGTACTGCCTGCAAACACAGGCTCAAACTGACAAGTTCTGGGAGCTCTGAGCAGATTACATGTGACTGTGCCACTGCCTCCTTCCCCAGGACCCTGCCCACAGCCTGCTGTGACTCCTGGGCTGTGGCAGAGCCTCTGGGGCAGGATGGAGCTGAGCTCTGGGAGAGAGGGAATGCCACTGAGCTCTGGGATCACTGACAGTGCCCTGATTCTGCAGATGGGGAAACTGAGGCACGTAGCCAGGGATGCATCTAGGTCTATATTGCTGGGGATATGCAAACACCTGAACCCCCAAACCTGCTGCAGGCAGCTTGGGGAGAGGGCAGGGAGTGTGTGTGGAGCTTTTCATCCTGCATTGGGATATTCTGGGGACTCCAAGACACAAGCTGGGAAACAGGGAGCAAAACCTCCCCAGAAACATCCCTGGGATGCTCAGGGAGCATGACAGGGGTGTCAGAGCTTCAGAGGGGTTGGACTCAGTCCTTCTGGCACCTGGATGCCCATGCTGGAGGCCTCCTTTGTGGCATCAGCTAGTATCCACAGGGTTCCTTTGGAGGAGGGAAAGCAACAGCCTTTGTGTGAAGAACAAAGTGCCTGAGGGGAACCAGAACTCCCTTTGGCCATGAGCTGTGAGGCAGAGCCTGAACCTAATAAAAGATCTGTGATTTTCTTCTGGAAAAGGCTCTGAGGGTGAGCTCAGTGCTCTCAGGAGGAGGAGAGCTCCTCCCAGCCTGGGGTGAGAAGCTTTTGGGTGGCCATGGGTAACATCAGCACCAAGATTCCCTTGATTATCCCTGGTGTCTCCTCCACACATCCAGCCCCTGCTCCTTAAAGCCCTTTTTGGTGCCATCAAATCCCAGCCTGGAGCTGAAGTCTTCAGGATCAGCTCTTGAGGCAGCCAGGGAGCTGGCTGCTCTAGCTGAGAGCACATCTGGATCTCTCTTTGGGTTGTAGCAATTCCTCCCAAAGCCTTGGCAGAATCAGGCTGGATTTTGCAGCAGGAATATTGGATCATTCCTCACTGTGGATAAAAAAAAAAAGATAAAGCTTGGGTCTCAGCTCTTCTGTGCATGCAAGGTTTCCATGTGTTGCTAACAACAACTTGCCATCACTTCTCTTCTCTCCTTCCCTTGTCTGGCTCCTCCATCCTCAGCTTCCCTCTCTCCAGCACCTTGGCAGCTGGGAAAAACACCCCCAGAGACAGAGGTGCCACTTGCTCTCAGCACCCAGTGTGATTCCAGCTGGCAGCACCCAAGCAGTCCTTTGGCTGGGAATTGCTTCTGCCAGTCAGCTCTAGAGTCCCAGGGGGCAAAGCTGAACCTTCACCTGGGAGAGGAAACAGCCTCAAGTTGTGCCAGGGGAGGTTTAGATTGAACACTAGGAACAGTTTCTTCATTGGAAGAGTGGTTAGGCACTGGCCCAGGCTGCCCAGGGCAGTGGTGGAGTCACCATACCTGGAGGGGCTCAAAAACCATCCAGATGTGGTGCTGAGGGCCATGGGTTAGTGGCATGGGGGTGCTAGGTTGCTGACTGGACTTGATGATCTCAGAGGTTTCTTCCAGCCTTCATGGTTCTGTGATTTTTGCCTTTCCTGGACCCAGATACACAGATTAATCTGCTATATTCTAATACTTGGAGTAAATTCTTGTTACAGATGTGTCCTGGGCCACTCTTTGAGGGAAGAAATATTTCCTGCTATCCACCCTGCACCTCCCCTGGCACAACTTGAGGCTGTTCCCTTTCATCCTATCCCTTGCTCCTTGGAAGAACAGATCAACCCCTACCTAGTGACCTCCAGAGACATCCCAAAGTGCTTCTGTATTTAGCCAGCAAAGACATTAATCTCTGAGCTGGTTAATTACATGCTTGTTGGACTTGCTTTGTGCAGTAATGCCATGGATGTTCTGCTGCTTTTAAAGTGAAGCCACCCAGAAATCCCTGTTAGGAGCAAAATGACTCCTGTTCAGCTGCTGTGAACTGCTCCTTGTCTCCAGCAGTGCTTGGGGAAAGCAGCAGAGGATGGAAAGAGCTGGCAACCAACTCCTTCCCAAACCCTGCAGCCCCTGAGCATGTTTGTGCCTCTTTTCTCTCCCTCTTTGACAGCACTGATGACATTTCAGGTTTCTGAGAAGCTTCAATCAAAAGCACTTTAGGCACCAGCACCCCCAGCTCATTTCCAGGCAGATCCCAGCCTCTTCCTCATCCTGGATTACAGGCACAGGCTACCTGACAGCCCATCACAGCCCTGGTCCTGCCCTGCTCTGGGAAGTCAAGGACAAAGCAAAAATGTGCTAAATGGCTTGAAAATAACATGAAGAGTGGCAGAAAAGCTGCTGGCAGCTGGGGACAGTGTCCCAGGCAGGGAGTAAAGGAGTGGGGAGGGTTTTCTGGTGGCTATGGATCCAGCTAGGGACAAGAAGAGCTGTGGATGTGGAGCTCAGATCTCCAGCTCCATCCTCTCTCCTGATCCTGGATCCTAACATCTGGATGTTATCAGAATGAAATCAGTTTTCCTGATTGTTTTGACAGCACTGAGACAAAATGATCCAACATTAGGGAGACAGCAGATTGTGCTTATTGAAAATAAGACAAAAATCAGCAGCCAGTTGCCAGATTTCAGAGGTTTGGTTGGATTCAGAAGGGGGAAAGCTGTGAAATGGCTGTTCCCAGCACTTCTGGCCAGGGCAGAGGACAGAAAGGGCAAGGTGCAGGCAGGGTGTGTGCCCAGCCTGGCCCCTGCATGGGCTTTTGAAGACCAAGTGCATTTAACAGTCAGCAGCCACACAGGGAAAGGAGGGAGAGAACAGCAAGTGGCTCCTGCAAACTGTCCATCAGGGAAGAAAAGCTGCTGAGAGAGACAGGGGCTGAGTGTGGGGTGGGCAGAGGGGTGAGCAGCCAGCAGGGCTGGTCCTCCCCAGCCTCATCCTCATCCTCATCCTCATCCTCATCCTCATCCTCCCTATTCTTATCCTCCTCATCCTCACCATTCTCATCCTCCCCAACCACATCTTCCCCATCCCCATTCCCATCCTCCCCATTCTCATCCTACTCATTCTCCCCAGACTTATCCTCATCCTCCTCATCCTCATCCTCATCCTCCTCATTCTCATTCTTATCCTCCCCAGTCTCATCCTCTTCCTCCCTCTCCCCATTCTCATCCCTATCCTGATTCTCTTCATCCTCATCCTCATGTTCATCTTCCCCATCCTCATCCTCATCTTTGTCCTCCCCATCCTCCCCCCATCTTCCTCCTCCTCCTCATCCCCATCCTCATCCTCCCCATCCTTCTCCTCCTCCTCCTCCTCCTCCTCATCCTTCTCTTCATTCTCCCCATCATCATCCTCACTCTCTCCATCCTCATCCCCTTCCTCCCCATCCTCCTCCTCCTGCTGCTGCTGTTTCCCTGTGAAGCAGCTGAGCTCAGGGGATGTCAGGCTCCAGCAGCACTGGAATCATGGCACTTGCCATTCCCTTTCCAGGGCTCTAAAGGAGAGCAGAGTGATGGGAAAGGAGACTCCTGGGAGCCCTTGGGGCCATGCTGCTCCTCCTCCTCCTCCTCCCTTTGCTACCCAAAGCACAACATGGGATTGCATCTCCACTCTGCGTTGGCCAAGCTCCTGGCTCAGGGCTGGTCCTGCCCAGCTCAGGCTCAGTGCCTCTCATCTCTGCTGCTATCAAAGGTCCTTATTTAATGGTTGCTCCAATTTTCTGCAGACAAATTGCCTTTGAACTCGAGGGCTGGAAGAGATGTTCTGGGTATTGCCAGGCTGGAAAGTTGCAGTCCTCAGGCATAGAACTAATCCCCAAATCCTGAAATCCTCTCTTCTCCATGGCTAACTAAAGCCTCCAAACCCTCCCACTTCCTTCTGCTCTCCCTTCCATGCTTCTCTCCCTTCCATGGGTCTCTCCTGAGCTTGAGAGACAGCACTTAAAGGTTCAGCACACCTCCAGGGGTTGGTGAGGGGCTGCTGGCCTTGGCCATGCCCATCCTGGCTCATGTATGGTCACAGCTCTCCAAGGGGTAAACCCCCAGCCTAGGAGGAGGATCCTGCATGGTCTGCTGGAGGCTGGAGCATGGCATGGGCATAGGGCAAAGGGTGCAGGTGCTGTGGGTGAGACAGGTGCCATGGGGGGTGGAGGGACCAGGGGGGATGGGTGGGGGATGGAGGATGGGTGGGCAGTGGGGGATAGGTGGACAGTGAAGGATGGATGGACCAAAGAGGATGGGTGGACCATGAAGGATGCTCCAAGGGGATGGAAAGGCCACAGGGGATGGGTGGACTCCAGGACATGGGTGGACCATGAAGGATGCTCCAAGGGGATGGATGGATGCCAGAGGATGGATTACAGGGGCTGGATGGACCACAGGGGATGGATACCCCCAGAAGCAGTCAGAGAGTGGCAGGATAAGCACAAAAGGCTGTGTGTGTGTTTCAGGGAGGTTCATGGAGACCAGGACATCAGCATGCAAGAGGCTCCCTGCATGCTCCTGACCAGCCTTGCTTCCTGCTGAAGCATCTCTTGTGCTGGTGATGTTCTGAGCACAGGGCAGAGCACCTGAGCCACAGCTCAGAGCTGACCCACTCAGCTCCAACCCCCTTTTTTCCTGCAGCATTTTAACCCTTGTGGTCTCCTGGAGAGGGGAGAGCTAGGAGAGTTTCCAGCTCTATTTCAGGAGATGGTTTTAGTCAGGGTTTTCCTTGCTCCCCTCCCAGCCCTGACCCACATAGCATGTACCTGACACCACTGAGCTGCTTTTTGGGGACAAGCCCCAGTGGGGTCCTGGAGAACCAAACCAGGTCAGCCTGGCACTGATGGCACCATCATTCTCCTCCCTGGCTCCTGGGAAAGGGAAGTAGGGCAAGAGGAGGATCCCCTCCAGCCCTGCCCCATCACAACCCTGGTGTTCACCAGCCCCAAACCCAAACCAACTCTTCCTCCTCAAGACACCCCAGGTCACCCAGGGGAGGACAAGCTTTGGGTAACCTGATTTGGGGAGGGCTTTATTTCAAGCTACTGAAGAAAGGAGATAGGGATGTGCTTCCCCCACTCATCTGCTGCTGCATCTCTGCCACTGCCCTTTGTCACTGCCCTCTGTCCCTTCTCCTGGCTCTGGAGCAGGGAGGGGAGATCAGGGGCAATTGGTATGCTTGGCAGAGACCTTGGGACATGGGGGATTGGTTTTAATCCAGTCCATTAATCAATTTCTCTGTTGAAATTGAATTAACTGTCTTTCATCAGCATCACATCCTGGGACTCCAAAACACCACCAGGCACCGAGGAATGTAGATGAGGCAGCAGCTCTGCCTGCACCTACACAGCCCTGCCTGCACCCACAGCCTCCTGCCTGCACCCACACAGCCTGCCTGCACCCACAGCCTCCTGCCTGCACCCACACAGCCTGCCTGCACCCACACAGCCCTGCCTGCACCCACAGCCTCCTGCCTGCACCCACACAGCCCTGCATGTACCCACAGCCTCCTGCCTGCACCCACACAGCCTGCCTGCACCCACAGCCTCCTGCCTGCACCCCCAGCCCTGCCTGCACCCACAGCCTCCTGCCTGCACCCACAGCCCTGTATGTACCCACAGCCTCCTGCCTGCACCCACACAGCCCTGCCTGCACCCCCAGCCCTGCCTGCATCCCTGCCTGTGCCCATATCCTGCCTGCACCCACAGCCCTACTGCAGCCACAGACAGCCCTGTCAGCATCCCTGCTAACACTCACACTGTTACCTGCACCTCTGCCTGCACCCACAGCCTTACCTGCACCCATGGCCCTGCTTGCACCCACTTTGGCTGCTGGCAGAAGGGACTTTGGTGCCTGACTGGCCTCTGCAGTTCAGGATGTTCTCATCAGCCCCTAGCTGGGGAGTGAAGGAGACAGAGTGTCCGAGCTGGGCTCCTCTCCCTTCCTTACCTCAACCATCCAATCTCACTCCTTCATCCTCTTCCTCTCAGGGCAGGGTGGGGAATAGTTGCTCAAAATGCAATTAAAAATGAAAGCAAATCAGCTCTGCCTCCCTGGTTCAAAGGGAAAATGCTTATTGCTCTCTCCCCCTGCCACTGGGATCTCTAATGCCAGGTAAATTGGACAACACTGAATGAAACCAAGTCCTTGCATCCACTTCTGCCACTGTTATCCTCCCACAGGATAACTGAAGGTAACTGGGGACAAGGATGACTGCCAAGGACTGAGCAACTCATGCACAGTCCTGTACAGTTGGCTTCCACCCCCCTGCTGCCTTCTGTGGGTCACCATCACCCCATCCTCACTGGGATGCCCTCCAGAGCCTCCTCTGCTCCCTTCCCACTCAGCTACTTCCACAGCTTGGTCCAGCATCCCCCCAGATCAATAGGAACCTCTCCACTCACATCCATAGATCCTGGAGCAGAGTCAGGCTGGGTTCTGGATAATGCCTTGATTTTAATTAGTCTTCAACCTTCCAGTCATTAATTCTCAACAGCTTAACTGGGAGCAAGGTGCAATGAGGACTTCACTAGTGTAGATTAGTTTCCAACCCTGGCCTAAGAAGTAAGAAATAAGTAGTAGAATGAGTAAAAGGGAAAAGTGGCTGCATTATTTACAAATTTGCTGCTGAATAATTTAGGCAAATGAGCCCCTGACTGCTGGAGAATATTGCATTGCAAAATAAATCATTACAACATACAGAGAAATGAGGAAAGAAAGAAAGAAATAGCCCCCAACTTGCCTGGGCTCCTTGAAAACCACTGCAGAGGGGAAGAATATTCCCTTTAATAAAACCAACAGCAACAAAAAGAACTTTAAATAAAGAATCTGTTACAATAACCAAGGTGCTGCTGCCAGCAGCCTCTCCTCTGAGGCACTGAGCAGGAGGAAGGAGCCTGCATCCCCCCAGCCCTAGCAGCTGCAGCAGCTTCTCTTCTCCATTAACATTCCTCTCTTGTTCTGGCAAGGTTAACTTTGAACCTGCCAGGTATCCTGGTGTAGGGAACAGATGAGTTAGTCATCTGTAAACACACAGAAATTAGCATCTATTCAGTTCACGTTGCCTCCTTGCAAAGGATCCTGCTGGCAACCTCTGCACCAGCACCAGCCACCCCCCCCNTCCAGCCCTGCCCCATCACAACCCTGGTGTTCACCAGCCCCAAACCCAAACCAACTCTTTCTCCTCAAGACACCCCAGGTCACCCAGGGGAGGACAAGCTTTGGGTAACCTGATTTGGGGAGGGCTTTATTTCAAGCTACTGAAGAAAGGAGATAGGGATGTGCTTCCCCCACTCATCTGCTGCTGCATCTCTGCCACTGCCCTTTGTCACTGCCCTCTGTCCCTTCTCCTGGCTCTGGAGCAGGGAGGGGAGATCAGGGGCAATTGGTATGCTTGGCAGAGACCTTGGGACATGGGGGATTGGTTTTAATCCAGTCCATTAATCAATTTCTCTGTTGAAATTGAATTAACTGTCTTTCATCAGCATCACATCCTGGGACTCCAAAACACCACCAGGCACCGAGGAATGTAGATGAGGCAGCAGCTCTGCCTGCACCTACACAGCCCTGACTGCACCCACAGCCTCCTGCCTGCACCCACAGCCTCCTGTCTGCACCCACACAGCCTGCCTGCACCCACAGCCTCCTGCCTGCACCCCCAGCCCTGCCTGCACCCACAGCCTCCTGCCTGCACCCACAGCCCTGTATGTACCCACAGCCTCCTGCCTGCACCCACACAGCCCTGCCTGCACCCCCAGCCCTGCCTGCATCCCTGCCTGTGCCCATATCCTGCCTGCACCCACAGCCCTACTGCAGCCACAGACAGCCCTGTCAGCATCCCTGCTAACACTCACACTGTTACCTGCACCTCTGCCTGCACCCACAGCCTTACCTGCACCCATGGCCCTGCTTGCACCCACTTTGGCTGCTGGCAGAAGGGACTTTGGTGCCTGACTGGCCTCTGCAGTTCAGGATGTTCTCATCAGCCCCTAGCTGGGGAGTGAAGGAGACAGAGTGTCCGAGCTGGGCTCCTCTCCCTTCCTTACCTCAACCATCCAATCTCACTCCTTCATCCTCTTCCTCTCAGGGCAGGGTGGGGAATAGTTGCTCAAAATGCAATTAAAAATGAAAGCAAATCAGCTCTGCCTCCCTGGTTCAAAGGGAAAATGCTTATTGCTCTCTCCCCCTGCCACTGGGATCTCTAATGCCAGGTAAATTGGACAACACTGAATGAAACCAAGTCCTTGCATCCACTTCTGCCACTGTTATCCTCCCACAGGATAACTGAAGGTAACTGGGGACAAGGATGACTGCCAAGGACTGAGCAACTCATGCACAGTCCTGTACAGTTGGCTTCCACCCCCCTGCTGCCTTCTGTGGGTCACCATCACCCCATCCTCACTGGGATGCCCTCCAGAGCCTCCTCTGCTCCCTTCCCACTCAGCTACTTCCACAGCTTGGTCCAGCATCCCCCCAGATCAATAGGAACCTCTCCACTCACATCCATAGATCCTGGAGCAGAGTCAGGCTGGGTTCTGGATAATGCCTTGATTTTAATTAGTCTTCAACCTTCCAGTCATTAATTCTCAACAGCTTAACTGGGAGCAAGGTGCAATGAGGACTTCACTAGTGTAGATTAGTTTCCAACCCTGGCCTAAGAAGTAAGAAATAAGTAGTAGAATGAGTAAAAGGGAAAAGTGGCTGCATTATTTACAAATTTGCTGCTGAATAATTTAGGCAAATGAGCCCCTGACTGCTGGAGAATATTGCATTGCAAAATAAATCATTACAACATACAGAGAAATGAGGAAAGAAAGAAAGAAATAGCCCCCAACTTGCCTGGGCTCCTTGAAAACCACTGCAGAGGGGAAGAATATTCCCTTTAATAAAACCAACAGCAACAAAAAGAACTTTAAATAAAGAATCTGTTACAATAACCAAGGTGCTGCTGCCAGCAGCCTCTCCTCTGAGGCACTGAGCAGGAGGAAGGAGCCTGCATCCCCCCAGCCCTAGCAGCTGCAGCAGCTTCTCTTCTCCATTAACATTCCTCTCTTGTTCTGGCAAGGTTAACTTTGAACCTGCCAGGTATCCTGGTGTAGGGAACAGATGAGTTAGTCATCTGTAAACACACAGAAATTAGCATCTATTCAGTTCACGTTGCCTCCTTGCAAAGGATCCTGCTGGCAACCTCTGCACCAGCACCAGCCACCCCCCTCCCCCCCCCAGCACCTTTCCCCTTTTCAAGGGTGGTTTCTGGTTATTTAGAGGTCACCTCTAGTTTTGGGGGGCCTCAGACCTCCTCAGAGCATCTGTAAAGCCTTTGGAGCTGGGAGAGAGGATGTCAGCACCAGTGTCCCATCAGAGACTTGGCTGGGCTTGGCTTAGCCATCTCTTCCCTTGGGAAGGTTTAGGGCCAGGGAGAGTTGAGGCTGAGACACCAGGCTGCTGAAAATGAGCTCAAGCTAAGCCCATTCCTGCCAGTGGTACTGGGTTATTGGCTCCATGGAGGAGACCTCTGGAGTCCTTAACTCCACTAGTATGTGAAGGCAGCAGGAGAGCCCAAAAGAAGGGAGATCCAAGCCCCTGAGGTCATGAGGACACTGTGCTCTCCTACCAGCATCCTCATGGTGCCTGCCTGATGCAGGGCACTGAGCCCAGGGTCCCAGCATGGCTCCAGCCAGCCCAGAAGGGTTTCACTGGGGGACTTTGTTCTGGACCTTCTCAGTTAAAAATAAAGGAACATGGAAAAATGCTTTATTTGCAGCCTTTGCTTCCTCCAGTCAAGGCTCTATCTCCCTCCCCCATCTTCTTCCTCCTCTCCTCTATTCATGGCTCATAAACAACCTCCTTCTGTTAAGCTTTCTCCCCAGCTCTGGCCTCTCTCCTCTCCCTGCCCCAGGCTTCTTCACTGTTTGTCTTGAGCACAAAAGCCATGCCAAGAGCAGGACCTTCTCTGGCTGCTTTTCCTGTGAGTCTCATGGTGCAGGGGCTGAGAGGGACACAGAGCTGCTGGTCAAGGGCTCAGTGTCACCTCCAACCACCTGGCACTGCCCAGAAACCAGCAGAATTTCTCCTGGGATCAGCTGGGAGAGATTCTCTTCAGCAGGTTGGGTCTTTGGCTAGAGAGCTCTCAGCCATAGAAGAGTAGAGGGTTTTGGGTTGGAAGGGACCAACCTTTGCCCAAACTTTGCTCCAACATTGCTGCTGTTTCCAGAAGGACTTCCAGCAAAGCCCAAGGAGCAAAGAAAGAGCCCAGCCTTGGCTCCATGTGAGGCTGAGCTGTGGAGTCACAGCTAAATCCTGCAGAAAGGAGGCTCAAAACCCACACACTGAGCTGCTAGAGCTGGACTCAAGGATGCTCAGAGGGACAAAAGAAGCCACAGATCTCTCTTTCTGCTCCAGCAGCAGCATCTTTGCAAGGGACATGGGGCAGGAGGGATCTGGGACAGGACCAGGAGGGCTCTGGGCAGGACCAGGGAGGGATCTGGAGCAGGACCAGGGAGGGATCTGGAGCAGGACCATGAGGGCTCTGGAGCAGGACCAGGGAGGGATCTGGAGCAGGACCAGGGAGGAATCCAGAGCAGGACCATGAGGGCTCTGGGGCAGGACCAGGAGGGCTCTGGGGCAGGACCAGGGAGGGATCTGGAGCAGGACCAGGGAGGGATCTGGAGCAGGACCATGAGGGCTCTGGGACAGGACCAGGGAGGGATCTGGAGCAGGACCATGAGGGATCTGGAGCAGGACCATGAGGGCTCTGGGGCAGGACCAGGGAGGGATCTGGAGCAGGACCAGGGAGGAATCCAGAGCAGGACCATGAGGGCTCTGGGGCAGGACCAGGGAGGGATCTGGGGCAGGGCAAGGAGGGCTCTGGGGCAGGACCAGGGGGGAATCCAGAGCAGGACAAGGAGGGCTCTGAGGCAGGACCAGGGAGGGGTCTGGGGCAGGACCAGAAGAGCTTTGGGGCAGGACCAGGCATCTGAACCAAATTTCTTTGTGGATCTATGGGAGAAATAAGCTTCTCTCAGGTTAATTAAATCCTCAGAGGAAACGCTAGTGTGGCCAAGAGCAGCAAGTGCAGAGTGTCTGGGAGCTGGTGTGAGGCTGTGCTGCTGCTGACAGAGGCTGTTGCATTAGCACAACTGCCTCTGGTGAGCAGACAGGAATCTGCTGAAGCAAGAGACTTTTGTCAAGCTTGGGCCAAAACACATCTGAGAATAATTGAACAATATTCACATTGGAGGAGTCAGCAGTTTAGCCCTGGCTCTTCCTCTGCAGTCTGGGAGGAAGAGGAATGGCTTTGGGAGAGGGAGAGGGAGATAAAAGCAGCTCAGGCTGGTACTCAGCAGCTGGATGGGGAGATGTGCAAAGGTGATGTTGGGACTTCATGGGCTCATGCATGAACAGATCCCAATCCTATCTGCTGTGCTGTCCTCAGTGGATGGAAGAGAAAGCCAAGAGGAAGAGGATGGAGGGGAGAAGGTGACAGTTGGAACAGCAGCTTCTGAATGCTGCTTCATTTTTCTCCCCTGAGAAGGTCAGGGACTGCTTGCCCTGTTAACAAGGACCTTTGGTGGAGAAAATTGCCTTGTGAGAGGGTGATGGCTAGAAGTGCCACTCCATTGATTGCTTTGACTGCCCACAAGGGCCATTTAGAGACCATCAAGCTACTACCCTGAGTGTTTCACCTTGGGCCAGCTGTGGAGACAGTCCAGATCACCCCTGGGCTGCTCCTGGACCTGGGGGACTTTCCATGCATCAGGGAGGAGAGGGCTTGGGCTAACTTTGGTCCCTGTGCAGACATCTGCCCCTCAGCCCCAAGGGCAGGGTGGTGATGCTGAGCATTCCACACTGCATCAGAAGCCTGAAGGTCAAGCAAACTGCTCTGCCCTAGGGAGGACACAGCTGGAGTCCTGGCTCCAGATCTGGGCTCCACAGTTGAGGAGAGACAAAGAACTACTGGAGAGAGTCCAGCAGAGGCTCCCAAGATGCTGAGGGCACTGGAGCAGCTCTGGCAGGAGGAAAGCCTGAGAGTCCTGGGGCTGCTGAGCCTGGAGAAGAGCAGCCCCACAGGGGAGCTGCTCAATGCCCAGCAAGAGCTGAAGGCTGGGGGCAAGAGGCTGGAGCCAGACTCTGCTCAGTGGTGCCCAGGGCCAGGCCAAGGGGCACTGGGCACCAACTGGAAGCCAGGAGGTTGCAGCTGAGCAGGAGGAGGAGCTTGTTTGGTGTGAGGGTGCAGAGCCCTGGCCCAGGCTTTGCAGAGAGGCTGTGGAGTCTCCTTGTGTGGAGAGATTGCAAAGGCAGCTGGAGGTGACCCTGGGCAAGCTGCTGGGGGTGACTGTGCTGGAGCAG
The DNA here is from genome assembly GCA_013399015.1 of Galbula dea. NCBI lineage: Eukaryota > Metazoa > Chordata > Aves > Piciformes > Galbulidae > Galbula > Galbula dea. The sequence continues at coordinate 345,017 of VWZX01011013.1, read as the reverse complement.
GGGGATTGGCCTGACTGATCCCCAGAGGTCCCTTCCCACCCCTACCATGCTGGGATTCAGTGAAACTGGGAGATGCAAATTGCTGCTGCAAAAAGACAGGAGAGGACACAAAGATTTTGCAGCATCTTACAAGAAACCTGGAAGGGGTGAAACAGTTTTGCTTTGATCAATCCTCCCCTCTCAAAACAGTTTCTGACCTACAAAACAAGACCAGTGAAACTCTTGGATTGTTTCTAGGTGTGTTTTTAACTGAAGAAAACCCCAATTAAAACCATCCCAGCTTTCACCCTCTAGCCTGAAGCTGTGGACCCTGAAGCTCCAGTCCCAGTGCAGCTCCTTGGTCAAGCTCCACCCTGGAGCTGCTGGTTGTCCTCCAGCCACACATCCCCTTTGCCACTGCCTTTAGCAGGGTGGCAGAACATGCATCTCCCCAAGCTCCAGCTGCTGGACACCTTTGTAAGTCTGCAGTAATAGCAGCACAAACAACAGTAAATCTCTGCTCTGATGTTCAAGGCTGACACTTCTCCTGCAAACTCAGAGGTGGTTTTTAATCCCCAACAGGCTTGTTTAGATAAATAAAGACATCCAACCCTCTCCAACTCCCCCCATCCTCTGCTCCAGGCTACACAACAGCTGAGCAAAGCCCAGAGAAATAGGTTGCTACTTTGCCAAGAGCAGCAGAGAGGGAGGATGGCACTGGGTGAAATGGGCCAGGTGAGCTCATGGTCCATCCTGCTTCACACTGGGGTGTGGGAATCTCACCAGCACCTCTGGGTTGATGTTTTGCCTTGCAGGGGCTGGACACTTGGGGGAGAGGAATCTCATGCAGTTCAACCAGGGGAAGTGGAGTGTCCTGCACCTGGGGAGGAATAACTTCATGGAGCAGGGCAGGAACAGCCTCTTGGAGCAGAAGAGGACAGGAACAACCTAAAGGAGCAGGGTAGGAACAACCTCTTGGACCAGGACAGGAATAACCTCTTGGACCAGAACAGGAATAACCTCATAGAGCAGGGTAGGAACAACCTCTTGGACCAGAACAGAACAGGAGCAACCTCTTGGACCAGTAGAGGAATAACCTCATGGAGCAGGACAGGAACAACCTCTTGGACCAGGAGAGGAATAACCCCATGGACCAGGACAGGTTAGGGGTTGAGCTGCTGGAAAGCAGTTTCACAGAGAAGGACCTGGGAGTGCTGGGGGATAACAAGTTGTCCATGAGCCAGCAATGTGCCCTGCTGGCCAATGGTCTCCTGGGCTGCATGTGAGCAGCAGATGAAGGGAGGTTCTCCTCCCCCTTTCCTCTGCCCTAGTCAGGCCGCAGCTGGAGTTCTGGGTCCACTGCTGGGCTCCCTTCCTACCCCTGTGCTCTCACACTGGTGTTGCCTGGGGTGCTCCTTGCCTGCAGGAACTTGGAGCAGTGTCAGGCCTGGTGGAAGAGCTACAAGAGCCTAGATCTTGGGGCAAGAGCAGAGGAAAAATCCAGCAAGGACCTCACACCCTTTCTACCAGCTAGAGCTTGTGAGATGCAAGGTGAGAGATGGCACCAAGCTTCCTGGGAGCAGCAGCATCCCAGGATCCCCAAGGAGATCTGCATATCCCTGAGGAGGAGATGAACCAGGCTCTGCACTCCATTGCCAGGACCCCAGCAAAGCCTGGACCTGCAGACAGCAGCCCATGGAGAAGGGTGTGTTGGCTGGGGAGGCTGCAGAGCCAGGCAGGAGAGCAAAACCCAAGCAAGCAAGCTCTGAGCAGGCAGCTGCCTCCAGGCTCCTTGCCCATTTTTCAGGCTTATTTGCAAGCTACAAGCCAGCAAAGCACAAGGATTATGTGCTCAGCCACCAGAAAAATGGGGAAATGGAGAGGATGGCAGATTGAGGGATGGCTTGGATGGAGCTGGGCCAGGTACAGGAGGGGCTGCAAGGACCCTAGGCTGGAGACAGCCTGCAGACCTGCTCCTTCAGGCTGGCTCTGGCCCAGGAGACAAGAAAGTGTCCCTTCTCCTGCCATGAGCAGGTCCCAAGGGGAGCAGAATAGTTCCCCTGACTACCAGCAAAGCCATCCAAGGGGTAGAGAGCACTGAGGAAGTGTTTGGGAACTGTAGAAGGGCAACTGAAACTCCAATTATTTAATAAGCAAGAATAAGAATGGGAAACAAGCAGCATGGAACTGGAGCAGGGTTGGCAGGTCCAGATTTGTTTAGCAAAGGGTTAGACATGCTTGGGGGGAGCTGTGCTAGCACCCCCCTGTCCCTCTCTGCAGTGCCTGATCCCTTTGGGCTCTACAGCCCAGACCCTGCCACTGCTCAGTGCTTGCTTCAACAAGGATGGAGAGAGGCTGGTGATGTCCATGAGGAGGGAAGAGGTGAAGGACTGAGGAAGAGAAGGAGGAGGAAGAACACCACAGGGTTTGCTTGAGGGGTTAGCAGGCAGAACACAGTCCCTGCTGCTCCCTGGGGTCCCAGCAGGCTGGGAGACCCCTCCTGCAGGCACACAGTGTGGGTGGCAGGGATTGCAATCCCTTTCCTCAAGCTGCCTGCAGTGACAGGGAGAGTGATGTAAAGCAGGAGGGGAAGAGATGCCCACGAGGCTCCCTCTGCTCCTGTAACCCTCTCCCACGTGGGGAGCCTGGGAAAGGCTCTCCCAGGACTTGGGGAGCTGCTGAGCTGCCTAATTTGGATGAATCTGTCACTGAATCCTCTGGCTGCTGGAAGGAGACCAGAGCAAGGGCTGCAGCCAGGCTGGGGTTTTGCACCTTGCTTACAAGCTGCTGGAGCTGAGAGCCAAAAAAAAACCCCAACCAAACCCATCCAGCATCCAGCTGAGGCTTCCCACCCTGCTTCTCCCACTCCTTCCCAGTTTGGGACCTGCAGGGCCCAGGAGGAGTTGGTTTTCCAGCCATTCTCCCCCTGTGCCCACCAGAGAGCTGTGTCCTGCTGGGCTGAGGAGGATGAGGAAGGGCTGACTCCCTCCTCCCTGGAGAACACAGAGGCTGGAGCTGCCTCCTTCTTCTTGTGGGGAGGGAAAGAGTCAATCCTCTTTGGTGCAATGGAAACAATTAGGGGGGACACAAATTGAACATCTTTCAGCCTGATTTGAGCTGCTCCCCAACCTCCAGACTGATCCTTTCCCATCCCTAGCATCCAACCCTCTGGCTGGGAGCTGCCAGATGGATTCAATTCTTTTGCTGGAACTTGCTCTAGAACACAGCTATAAAATGAGTTTATTTTCACTTGGGCTCAGAAAAAAACAACCCCCAAACACCCTGCCAGTTCTCCTAGTGCTTCCTTTGGACCTATCCTGTTTCTCCAAGCTTCTTTCTGGGCCTAATTACACCCCAGCAGTGATTCTCTGACAGATGTCCTGATGCTATTTCATACAGAAATCAAGCTCATTTCTGCAGCAAAGCTTTTCCTAAGCCCTGGCAGCCTGAGGGAAGTGCTGGATGCAAGGAATAATCCCATTTTCTGCTGTACCTAAGAGGTCCCTTTGGAGCCAGGGGAGCAATGGGGAGGTGGTCAGGCAAAGGAGCTGTGGTCATCACCTCCTCCTCCCAGCAGAGAGCAAACAAAAGGGCAGAAAGGTAGGAGGTGGCTGGAGCTCTGCTGAGATGCTGGTGACTTCACTGCAGAGCAGCTTGCAGCTGAGCTGGAAGGAGATGTGGCTCTGCCTGTGCATGACACATGTTGGCCAGGGTGGCTTTGGAGCAGAAAAAGCTTTCTCCAAAGCATCAGGGAGGGAGGTTTGCTCACAGTTTCCTCTCCTCTGAAGGGGCTGTCAGGAGGAAACTCAAGGATTCCTAGGGGTTTTGGACATAGGTTTCCATCCTGGAGGAGTGAAAGCAGTGGAAGCTGTAATGGAACATAGAGCCAAGGGGGGAAATGGAATGAAATCAACTCTGGGTTGAAAAGCTCTCTTTCCAGAATTAGGATTCAAGTGAAAACACATTGAAATAGCAACATTTCCAAGTGATGCCTAAAACCACCATGGAATTCCTCTCTCTGTGTGTGGGGAACAAAAAAACCACCCAGACCCAACTTGCTCTGATCCAAACTGCTGGCTCAGCTCCCAAGATGAAGCTGTGGACTCAGCAGGAAAGCCCAGGGTGATGGCTTGGGGAGGGCAATGCCAGTCTGCCTCCCTCCAGGCTCTCCAGGCTCTCCAGGGGTATCTAACTTCTGTCACTTGTGTCAAGAAGCTGGTGGCACCTTGTCCCCAGGTAGGGCTGGTGCCTGAACCTCCCTGCCTGCAGCCTTTGGTTGCTCAGCTCCTTGGGGAGAGGTGGAAAGCTGGAAGAAATCAGGACAGCAGAGCAGAGCAGAGCAGGGGAAGTCACAGCCAGCACCAGGCTGGAGCAGGGTGGGAAATTACAATTGATGCTGAGGTCCCAGCTCTGCAGAGCTGCTCTGACCCACTTCCAGGAGGAGAAATCCATGCAAAGGGTCTGCTGGATGCTTAACTCCTGCCAGCCCAGCTCCCTCACACCATGCTGTCCTGGTTTGGGTTAGAACAGAATGAATTCTGCTCAGTGATTTCAGTTTGCAGCTCAAGCTCCTCTAAGTATCTGCCCTTTCTGAAGCTCCCAGCATGTTTGGACAGACAATGCCTGCTCCTAGCAGGGCTAAGGCCTCATGGGTGGATTGACTGCCAGGGGCTGGGATGCAAACCAAGGTCACTGCTGAATCTTGTGTCTCACCTTGGGGGTGCAGAGTGAAAGCTGCATCTACAGGGAGGAGCAGACAGGAGAAGTGACCCTAACCTGCCTGAGGGGCAGTTCCTTCTTCCTTCCCTCTTCTCCTCTTGCTCTCCAGTGGCCATCACCTGAGGAGAACTCTGTCTGTGCTGCCCTGAACCAGGATCCATCCCTGAGCCTGGTTCTCATCTGCTGCTGAGGCTTCCTGGGGCAGTGGCAGTGCTGATGGGGACAGAGTTAGCATCCAGGGGGTTGGGGTTGGGGTTTGTACCTAGTTGTGTGTCTTTGGCTAGGTTTCATTGCTCATTCTGATCACCCCTAAAGCAGTTTTAGTCTCTCCTTCCCTTCCCCTTCTCATGCTGGGGGGCAGAGGGGGCAGTGGGGAGCCTCTGGCCCTGGGCTGATGGGCAGCCCAGCCCCTGGCCCTTGCCAATCACTCTGCTCTACAGCTGCTGGGACACCCCAAAGCCAGGCAGAAGTGCCACCCAGCCAGCTGTTGAGACACCTCAAGATCAGGCAGATGTGCCACCCACCATCAGCCTTTCAGCACCATGCTCCTTCCAGACACCCCCAAATCCTACAGAATCCCCAAATCATTTTGGTTGGAAGAGATCTTTTGGATCATGGAATCAAGCTGTTAACCTAACACTGCCAGGTCACCACTGCACCATGGCCTCAGCACCACATCTCCAGGGCTTGGAAACCCCTCCAGGGATGGTGACTTCACCCCTGCCCTGGGCAGCCTGGGCCAGGCTTTGACAACCCTTTTGGGGAAGGAATTCTTCCCTAAATTGCAAGCCCCCAATATAAAAGGACTTCTCTCAGCCCACACTCCAGCAGCAAAAGAAGAACCTCAAAGAAGGAGGCTGCTAACTTGGCCCTGGCTGATCTCAGTCAGCCCCAAACCCACCCATCCAACTGACACCCTTAACCCCCTGAGGTAGCCAGGCAGTGAGCAGTGGGTGCAGGATGCTCCTACAACCCCCAGGGATGTGCAACAGGAGCCAACACTCTCTGAACTCCCACCCTGAGCCTGTCCCTTGGAAGAGCACCCTCAGGTAACACCCAGCAAGAAAATATTCACTGCCTCACCCCCCCAACCAGAAATAGGTCAGAAGCAGCAGCAGTCATTAGACTAATTAGCCCCAGTGAAAAGAGAGGTGTGGGGCTGTGGGGAGGGGGATTGAGTGGAGGCAGGAATTGGAGCCAGATAATGAATATGTAACTCTCCTAAGTAAAGTTTAATTAAGTTATCCTATGACTGAGCCTTCCTGCAGCAGTGCTCTGGCTTTCAAGCACATAAGGTGAGCCAAAAATAACCTTGCCAGACACAGGGGTTACTGTCCCTCCCCCCTTCTCTCAGGAGCTGCATCACTTTTAGGGTCTACCAGCAGTAAAATGGAATTAATTGAGAGCAAAGGGTCCTGCAGGACAAGGGCTGGTGGCTTGAAACTAGGAGAGGAGGTTTAGACTAGGGAGAAGGAAGGTTTTTACCTTGAGGGTGGGGAGACCCTGGCCCAGGTTGCCCAGAGAGGTGGGAGATGTCCCAGCCCTGGAACCATCCCAGCTCAGGTTGGTTGGGGCTCTGAGCATCCTGCTCTAGTTGCAGATGTCCCTGCTGACTGCAGGGGGGTTGGACAAGATGACTTTGAAAGATCCCTTCCACCCCAACCCATTCTGTGATCCCTCCAGCCAGGCTGCCCCCAGCCTCTGCCTCTCCCTGGCTGGAGCAGTCTCTTCCCAGCAGCTGGCTGCTGTTTTGAGGGTTTCTCAACCCCTGATGGAGAAGGGAGACCTGTCCTGCATCCCACAGCCCTTCCCCAGGAGCAGTTGCCCCCCTCAACACCCCTGCAATGGGAGAGGAATGGAACTGCTCCCTCTTGGGAATGAAACACAACAAACCCAGAGCTGTGTCTCGCGTGGAGCTTGGGGTCATGGGCTAGTGGTGAGCATGGTGGTGTTGGCTGGGTGCTTGGACCTGATGATCTCAGAGGGCTTTTCCAAACATAATGGGGTGCTGTGGGGTGACTTTTGGGGTTGTCCTGTCCAGAGGCAGGAGTTGGACTTGGTGATCCTTGTGGGTTGTTCCAACTCAGGGCTTTCTATCAGAAGAGGTTCAGGCATCCCAGTTGCAGCTAAGCCTCCAGGGATAGATGTGAAGACACTTGCTGGATCCACTTTCCTTGTGATGGCTGTTCCTGGGGGACAGAGAAAACCTCTGCAAGGCCAAGGAGCAAAGGAGATCCTTCTGGGCTCCAAGAAGTGGTTTACCCCATAAAACCACCCACCCACACTCCCCTCATCCTTCAGGGCTAGGAGAAGCAGTGCCCCCACCCCCAGGAAGGATGCAGGACCAACAGTTGCTTGCTCTGTTAGCAGTCCCCAAATTCACTAGCACTCTTCCCCTGCTCTCCCAGCTTTGCCCATCAGAGCTCTGTTGCTGAGCACCCACTGCTCCTCCAGCCACCACACCTGATGAGCACCTTCACCTCCCTCCCTAACTGCATCTCCAGGCCCTAACACAGCATCAGCTCTGGGCTGAGAGCAGATCCCAGCAGCAGGGCTGCTGAGAGGATCAAGTCCCACAGCTCTCCATCCCCTCCAGAGAGCTGCTTCTCTCCTGCACAGCAATCAGCCCACCATGGCCACAGGCTCTGAAGCACTGGGGATGCCAAGGAGGGGTTTGGATCAACAGCCCATCAGGCACATCAACCTTCCTGTAATTGCCTGTCCTTCTCCAGGCTCTTAAAAGCTTTCCACTGGAGGAGAACAGAGGCTCCTTGTCAGAAACAGGCTATTATACAGATGAAAAGAGCCTTCTCCTCCTCCTCTTTGCTGCCTCTTGGGTTTTTTTGTTGTTTTTTTTTCTCTTCTTCTTTTCCCCTTACTGTTTTCTTTTGCTCTCCCTCAGAAGCTGGAAGGGCATCACTCTGAGATGATGTTGCTGCTGGGAAGGGTTTTACTGGATCATTTCAGGAAGTTAGCAAAGCAATAACCCTAAGAGTGGGGCTAAACACAGACCATGGATGCTCTCAGACAGGTGGTGTGGGTTTTGGGGGGGTTGTCTTATGCATGTGCTGGAGTTGGGATCTAGTGGGAGGTGTCCCTGGCAGGCAGGGGGGTTGGAACTAGATGATCTTTAAGGTCCCTTCCAACTTTGCCCATTCTCTGATTCCAGCTGAGGATGGTTTATGGTCACACAGGGCCAGGGATGAGCTTTCATTGCCTGTTTGATCATGCATGTTGAAGAATCACAGGGTCACAGGATGTCCTGAGCTGGAAGGAGCCACAGGGATCATCCAGTCCAACTCCTGTCTGTGCACAGGACAACCCCTCAAAAGAAACCCAACCCAACAACAACAACAACCACACCATGTGCAGAAGAACATTGGCCAGATGCTACTTGAATTCAGCCAGGCTTGGGGCCATGACTGCTCCCCTAAGGAGTCTGCACCAGTCCTGGCATCAGTCCTCAGAGGACCCAGAGATCATAGAATCATGGAATTCTTTTGGTTGGAAGAGACTTGGAGGATCATCCAGTCCAACCATTAACCAGCACTGCCAGGGCACCACTGCACCATGGCCTCAGCACCACATGTCCAGGTCTTTCCAACCCCTCCAGGGGTGGGGACTCCACCACTGCCCTGGGCAGCCTGGACCAGGCTTTGACAACCCTTTTGGGGAAGAAATTGTTCCTCATGTCCAACCTGAACCTCCCCTGCTGCAACTTGAGGCTGTTTCCTCTTGCCCTATCAGATCCCCTACTACCTATGGGCATGATGCCACATGGTGAACCCCTTTGGGATGGCCAAGAGCTCTTTGGGACATCTTTTGGTACCCAAGAGCAAAGGCAGCATCCTGAGCATCACATGGGGTGAAAGCACCCAGAGGTGCACCCAGCAGGGACCAAAAGACACCCTCCAGGTGCCATCAGGAGTCTCCTTTGTCCCTCAGTTGCTTGGGGTGACAGCAACTGGAAGAGCTTCAAACTCAACCCATAGAAGGCATCTCAGAGCACTCCCTACCCCCTCTCCCAGAGGTCAGAGTGGTGCTGCTGCCTCATTGCACATCATAAACCTTTCCCCAGCAATTCCTTCCTCTCTTGGTGATGTTGGGTCACTTCTCCAAGGTTCTGACTGCAGTGGGACCAGGTTGCTTTGCAAGCAGCAACCCTCACCCCCATCCTCTTCTCCTACCAGGAACCAGCTCCTCTGTGCACAGCAGCAAAAACACAACCAACCCAAAACCCAAGAAAAAGCCCCAAATCCCACCCTGCATTCAGCCAACCTTTGTTTTCTGCCTGATTCTCTGCATCTTCCTTGAAAGGAGCTGAGCCTGGTGACTTCCAGAGGCAGGGAGATGATGCTAGACAAGGCTTCTGGTTTGATCCAGTTTGACAATGCTTCTGCTCCACTGCCATTCAGCTCAAGCACCACAAGGCAAGGGAAGGGAAAGAAAAGAAAGCAGGTTTTGCCTTTTGAATCACTACTTAGCTTGCTGCCAAGGAGTGACCAGGGTCACTGAGCAGGAAAAGCATTTCCTTCTGCTTAGAAAGAGCTCATTTTGGTGCTGCTAAGCTGGGGAGGGGGCAGAGGGCAGAGCTGCATAAATAGCAGCATGGACACCATGACTCCTGGAGCACCCCCAGCCCCACCTTGCTCTTCCAGCAGCATCTCCAGCTCTGAAAGCAGCTGCAAAGAGAGGCTGAGGTGCCAGGAACTCCCAGAGCACCCAGAGCAAGCAGCAGGGAAAGGGGAGAGGAGTGGCAACCCCAGGCAGGGTTGGACTTTGTAGAGTTTCCAACCCCAGGCAGCTTGCTGCAAGGTTTCATCAACTGGGCTCCAAAATCTAGGGGGGGTTTGGTGCAGGGGAAGAGGAAGCAAAGGGGAAGCAGAGTCAGTTTTGGTCAGTAGAAGGGGAAACTGAGGCACAGACTACTTCTGTATATAAATCTGCATTTTTCAAGCTCCACTCGATTAAAGATTGATTTTTCTCCCAGTCCAGACTCCCCAGCCCTGCTCAGACACAGCTTCCCTTCCAGAGCAGCAGGAATTTGGCCTCTGGAAGAGTCAGGCTGCCAGGAGCAGCTTGTTAGGGTGCATAAAACTCTCCTTAAACAATGGGAATTTGGGGCCTGACAAGACTTGACAATGTCCCTTTCTTCCCCTGCTGTCCCCAGAAGAGCTGGCACTAAACAGATGCCCTCTTGGAATCAGGGAGAGGATTCTTCTCTCTGCCTGCACTGCTCTGGGGTTTGCTGCTTGATGTTTCCCAAATGCAGCAGCAGGATTTGCAGGGAAGAGAATTCCCAGGGTGGGCTGAGACAGGGATGAAAACTCTAGGGGAAAAGGTGTTCTGGCAGGAGAAAGGTGCATTCCAAGCCCAGAGGAATGCTCCAGCCTCTATCTTCCTATCCCAGAGGGATGCTCCAGCTTCTAGCCCTCTCAGCCCAGAGGGATGCTTTGGTCTTGATCCCTCCATCCCAGAGGGATGTTCCAGCCCCAGTCCCTCCATCCCAGAGAGATATTCCAGAACCTTGGTGTCTATCCCTCATCCCAGAGGGATACTCCAGCCCCCATCCCCCTAGCTCTGATGAATGCTCCAGCTTCTATCCCTCTCAGCCCAGAGGGATGCTCCAGCCCCAATCCCTCCATCCCAGGGGGATGTTCCAGCCCCAATCCCTCCAGCCCAGAGGGATGTTCCAGCCCCAATCACCCCAGCCCAGAGGGATGCTCCAGCCCCAATCCCTCCATCCCAGGGGGATGTTCCAGCCCCAATCCCTCCAGCCCAGAGGGATGTTCCAGCCCCAATCACCCCATCCTAGAGGGATGCTCCAGCCCCAGTCCCTCCATCCCAGAGGGCTGCTCCAGCCCCAATCCCTCCATCCCAGAGGGATGTTCCAGCCCCAATCCCTCCATCCCAGAGGGATGCTCCAGCCCCAATCCCTCCATCCCAGGGGGAAGTTCCAGCCCCAATCCCTCTATCCCAGAGGGATGTTCCAGCCCCAATCCCTCCATCCCAGAGGGATGCTCCAGCCCCAATCCCTCCATCCCAGGGGGAAGTTCCAGCCCCAATCCCTCTATCCCAGAGGGATGTTCCAGCCCCAATCCCTCCAGCTCAGAGGGATGTTCCCCCAGCCCCATGGGATGCTCTTGGCACAGGTCAATGCCCAGAGCCCCAGCCCTGTTGAGCTTTTCCCTGGCTTCAGAAGCTTTCCATCCCACGTGGGTCACACTCTGCAGCTGGGTGACAGCCACCAGCTCTCCTCTCATCCCCCCACCTCTGCCAGCCAGCCTCCATCTCTATTTTCATGCCCTTCTTTTGTTCCACCTTCTTTCTTCACACCTTCCCCCACTTTCCCTCCCTCCCCATATGCCACTTCAGAAGAAGAAAAAGTTGAGATGAGAACCCAAAAGTGACAAAATACAAACAGGAGCCAAGTGTTTCAGAGGGGAAAAAAACCAACAACAAAGCAGGATTATTATTATTAGCAGGAATGGAAACAATTACAGCCCTAATGGAAAGCTGTAAAGAAGATGAGCTCAGGGTTTCTCTCCTACCAGGAACAACTTCTATCATGGAGAGAAGCAAACCCAACAAGAAAAGGGCAGATTGCCCCAGAACTTGGATTTGCAAGGATTTTCCTGCAAAGTTTAGCCAGCTCCAGAGTCCTTTGGATGCTTCTCCAGAGCAGCAGCACAGTCCAGAGGCTCTGGCATGAGCAACCAGCCTGGGCTGGGGGCAAGGATTGCAACCAGCTTGGGGCTGGGCTGGGGGCAAGGGAGAGCAACCAGCCTGGGGCTGGGCTAGGGGCAAGGGAGAGCAACCAGCTTGGGGCTGGGCTGAGGGCATGGAGTGCAACCAGCTTGGGGCTGGGCTGGGGTCTAGGGAGGGAGAGCAACCAGCTTGGGGCTGGGCTGGGGGCTAGGGAGGGAGAGCAACCAGCCTGGGGCTGGGCTGGGGGCAAGGAGTGCAACCAGCCTGGGACTGGGCTGGGAGCAAGGATTGCAACCAGCTTGGGGCTGGGTTGGGGGCAAGGAATGCAACCAGCTTGGGGCTGGGCTGGGGGCAAGGAGTGCAACCAGCCTTGGGCTTGGCTGGGGCAAGGAGTGCAACCAGCTTGGGGCTGGGCTGGGGGCAAGGAGGGCAGCCAGCCTGGGGCTGGGCTGGGGGCAAGGAGTGCAACCAGCTTGGGGCTGGGTTGGGGGAAAGGAGTGCAACCAGCTTGGGGCTGGGCTGGGGGCAAGGAGTGCAGCCAGCCTGGGGCTGGGCTGGGGGCAAGGAGTGCAACCAGCTTGGGGCTGGGTTGGGGGAAAGGAGTGCAACCAGCTTGGGGCTGGGCTGGGGGCAAGGAGTGCAGCCAGCCTGGGGCTGGGCTGGGGGCAAGGAGTGCAACCAGCTTGGGGCTGGGTTGGGGGAAAGGAGTGCAACCAGCTTGGGGCTGGGCTGGGGGCAAGGAGTGCAGCCAGCCTGGGGCTGGGCTGGGGGCAAGGAGTGCAACCAGCTTGGGGCTGGGTTGGGGGAAAGGAGTGCAACCAGCTTGGGGCTGGGCTGGGGGCAAGGAGTGCAGCCAGCCTGGGGCTGGGCTGGGGGCAAGGAGTGCAACCAGCTTGGGGCTGGGCTGGGAGCAAGGATTGCAACCAGCTTGGGGCTGGGTTGGGGGCAAGGAGTGCAACCAGCTAGGGGCTGGGCTGGGGGCAAGGAGTGCAACCAGCCTTGGGCTTGGCTGGGGCAAGGAGTGCAACCAGCTTGGGGCTGGGCTGGGAGCAAGGATTGCAACCAGCTTGGGGCTGGGTTGGGGGCAAGGAGTGCAACCAGCTAGGGGCTGGGCTGGGGGCAAGGAGTGCAACCAGCTTGGGGCTGGGTTGGGGGCAAGAGAGCACCTGATGGAAGAAGATTTGGGGCTCAGTGGTGGAGGACAATGAAGCTGGATTCACAGCCTCCTAGCACTCCCCAAATTAGGCAGCCTCAATCAGTTCCCATTCATCCTCTCCCCATGCCCTGGGCTTCCTCTGAAAGCCTTTCATCATTTCTCTTATCTTCTGGATGAAGAGGCAGTGGATGAGGACAGCAGGGATCCCTCTGCAGGGCTGGGGAAGGGATGAGGGTAGGAGGAGGCACTGGGGATGCAGATGCAAAGTCTATAGCCCCCAAACTACCAAATTCCTCCTTGCCATCCAAATTCCTGGGCTGACAACAATCTTTTTGACCCTGAAACCAATCAGGGATGCTAAACCAAACACTTAACTGGGATAACCCAAAGGGGTCTGTGTGCAGCAAGCTCTTGGCCACACCAGCACCTCCATCTTCCCATCCCACTGGTGTGATTCCACCCTCTCCTGTCCCCACTCCCCTCATCCCAGACCTCCCCCATCAGTTCCTTTCCCACTTCAGCATATTTTCCAATGTGAAATAAATGTTATTTTCTCAGGCACCAAAGCCCAATTCATCTTCTTGTCAGGAGGAGAAGGCAGGGAGAGGGTGAGCAGCAGCAGGCCCCTAACAGCTCAGAGGCAGCACAAGGGCTAACCCACTCAAACCCTTCCCTTGAAGCCACCTGCAGCATGGATCAGAAGTGGCTTGGGAGAGAATGAAGGGGGGAAAAATAAAGAGGAGGAAAAAGTTACCTTGCTCTCCTCTCCAGCCCTTTTTGTTCTGTCCAGAGCTATAAAACCCAGGGTGAGTTTTATCTTTTTCATCTGCTTTTATTGGAGCTGATGCTAGGAGGGCCAGGGGGTGCCATGGGCTGCCATGGAGTGCCATCCAATTACACTTCCCCCTAATCCCAACCCTGAACTCTACAGCCCTGATGGGAGATTAAGAACTAATAAAGATGATAAATGAGAGGAGGGAAAAGGGAGCTGAGGAGGAGGATGGAGGGCAACAGGGCAGCAAAAGAAAAAAATCATCATAAAAAAAGGGGCTTTAATTGTGAAAGCCATAACCCCAGTAACTGGAGAGTGATGGTTTTCATCTAGTGCTGGGCAATTGGAGCCAGGTACAGCTGATATTAAACCCAGCCCCAGCACCTTCTGCAGCTGCACAGCTCCAAGGCTGCCTGCTGGAGCTTGAGGATGAGGTACTCTAGCCAGCAGCTCCCAAAGCAGCCCAGGGTCTCTCCATCCTCCACAACACATTATTACCCTTCCCACCATCAGTTTGCCTAATACACCAAGAGGGTGTTGCTGCTTCTGTTGGGCAATAGAGAATCCAGCATGCTGGGGGTGGGAAGGGAGCTCTGGGGATCAGCCAGCACAACCCCCTGCTCCACCACAGTCACCCCCAGCAGCTTGCCCAGGGTCACCTCCAGCTGCCTTTGCAATCTCTCCACACAAGGAGACTCCACAGCCTCTCTGCAAAGCCTGGGCCAGGGCTCTGCACCCTTACACCAAACCTCCTGGCTTCCAGTTGGTGCCCAGTGCCCCTTGGCCTGGCCCTGGGCACCAGTGAGCAGAGTCTGGCCCCAGCTTCTTGCCCCCAGCCTTCAGCTCTTGCTGGGCATTGAGCAGCTCCCCTGTGGGGCTGCTCTTCTCCAGGCTCAGCAGCCCCAGGGCTCTCAGCCTTTCCTCCTGCCAGAGCTGCTCCAGTGCCCTCAGCATCCTGGGAGCCTCTGCTGGGCTCTCTCCAGTAGTTCCTTGGCCCTCTGGAAGAGCCCAGAACTGGAGCCAGGACTGCAGCTGTGGCCTGATTAGGGCAGAGGAGAGTGGGAGGAGAACTTCCCTGGACCTACTGGTCATGCTCTTCCTTCATTCAGCCCAGGAGACCATTGACCTCTCAGCCATGAAGGCATTTTGCTGGCTCATGGGGAACTTGTTGTCCACCAGCACTTCCAAGTCTTTCTCCTTGAGGGTTCTCAACCCCAAAACTATCCTGGCCCATGAAGTTATTCCTTCCCTGCTGCAGCACCCTACACTTGCCCTTGTTGAACCTGATGAGGCTCATGAATCAGATCCCCCAAGACCTCCTGAAGAGGCAAACCATGACCAACCAGAAGAGAGCAGGGTAAGGATTCTGAGGAACCTTCTCTCCACAGTCCATGTGTTTCCCTCCTATTTCTTCAAGCTAAACCACCCCATACTTGGTCTTGAGCAGGAGCTGCTGCTGCTGCTGCTGCTGCTCTGAATTCCTGTCCCACTGACTCATGCCTCCCTCCCCCAGCCCCTGTTCCAGGCTCATGGTGAGCAGCACTCCAACGCTCTGCAGCTATTTTGGCATTCCAAGTAAATATCAATTAATTCCCCTTCAAAAAGAAAAAAAAAAAAAAGCTTAATTGAAGAACAGGAACAACAACCAAAAAAAAAAAGGGAAATAATTAAAACTAAAAGTGCAGGTCCAGATTTGCAGCCTGGCATTTGCCAAAAAGAGCCTTGGTTGAAGGTTTGTGTTTCTCAACTGCTGGAGGTTTTACAGCTCCTACAAGTGGAAGTTCTCTCTGAAGGAGCTGAGTGACTCACTCAAAGCAGAGAAAGGGGAAAGAGAGGGGAAAAGGTTCATTTCCAGAAGGGTCTGAGCTCCTTATCTGCTGGGGAAGGCAGATAGGATAAAGGAGAGCAGGAGCCAGCCTGGCTGGGGACCCTCAGCAGGGCTGGAGGAACTCAAGCTGGAAGTCTAGGACTCCTTGAGAAGGTTTAAGTTCTCTAGTAGGAGATGTGGGACCCCTTGAGGTAGGAGGCCTGGGGACCCCCCCTTGGGGCAGGGGAGGCCTGGGGACCCCCCCTTGGGGCAGGAGGGGTTGGGGGGGTCTGACCACCACCATGAAAGCTTTAAGGGGGAAATGAAGTCAAACAGAACTCCCCAGCCCCTGCAGAACAACTGAATCCAGTAAATCATTTGGACTCATGCAATGCTTTGCTTTTAAACCCCAGTTAGTTGATGGCTGAGGAGCCTCAGCTTTGTTTTGGGGTCTGCACCTCCACCCTGGTGCTGCAGAAGGGAGGAAGAACATCACTGGTACCAAGGAAGATGACAGCACCTGGAGCCTGTGTTGGTGTGGGCAGGAGGAATGCAGAGGCACAAAGCCAGGCCTGTTTGGAGCATGGTTTGCTGCTAAAATTACCCCCCCCCCCCAAAAAAAAAGAGCTTTTGGAGCAGTGTTGGGAAGAAGGAAACAGCCTCATGCACTCCTTGAATGGTTTGGGGTGGAAGGGACACACAGAGACAGAGCTAATAAGGTTGGAAGAAACCTCTGAGATCACCAAGTCCAACCATCAACCTACAGCCACCACAGCACTAACCCATGGCCTCAGCACCACATCTCCAGGGCTTTCCAACCCCTCCAGGGATGGGGACTCCACCACTGCCCTGGGCAGCCTGGGCCAGGCCTTGACAACCCTTTTGGGGAAGAAATTGCTCCTCATGTCCAACCTAAACCTTCAAAGGTCACCTGGTCCAACACCTCTGCAGGGAGCAGGGCCATCTACATCAACTTGCTCCCCTCAGTCCATGCAACAAGAGTGCTGTCACCCCCAAAAACTCATCTGTTCATCCCAGCTCCTCCCTTCCTTCCACCCCTTCCAACTAGGGCTCCCTAGGGCAGCATGCAACCAGGTTTCTCATGACCAGGGAGCAGGCAGAACATGTGAGACTCTCTCTGTATTTTTAGGCAGCAGGAACACAAATGATAAAGAGAATGAAACCAGAAACCCAGATACCTAACACTTCTCTTCCCCCAAACACACACACACACCTCCTTCTTCCACCCTCCCTGCTCTTCACAGCTGCCTTCAGCTGAGAACTTCAGCACTTCCAAGTGAGAAAAGGATGAGGAGAAAGGTTAAGCAAGCTGTCAGGAAGGGTTTTTCCACCCCTCCCTCTCTTCTGACGATGGCAAAACAGCCCAAATGTGTTTACTTTGGGGCCTTGGGTAGCTAAGGAGGAGTAGGAGCTCTGCTGGGCTGACACTAAGTGCCTGTGACACTGGTGACAGCCCTTTGGTGGGAGCAAATTCACTGGGTGCCCAAACAGATTATTTCAAGTGTCTCTTGCTGGAGGAGCAGCACTTTGCAAGTATTCTAATGCTTGAACTGCCTCATTTAGCCAGCTCCTTAGCCAAGCTGCTTTGCATGGTGTCAAGGCAGAGTGAGGAGAATTCCAAGAGGAGAGCTTGGATTTGGGGTTGGTTCCTTTGCTGCTGGCTTGGAAGGCAGTTGGGTGTCAGGGAATGACTTGGGCAGATGGAGACAGGGAGGAGGAGGTGGAGATCAGCTCTACCAAGGGGGAAAGCACACCTGGAGGGCACCCAGCTTCACTTCTGCCCCAAGGGAAGGGCTCAGCACCCACACAGCCAATGTCAGGGGACAGCATTCCCATGGGAAGAGGGATTCCTAGAGTGGTTTGGGGTGGAAGGGACCTTAAAGATCATCTAGCTCCAACCCCCTGCCATGGGCAAGGACACCACCCACTAGCCCAGGCTGCCCAGGGCCACATCCAGCCTGGCCTTGAACACTGCCAGTGATGGGGCAGCCACAGCCTCTCTGGGTGACCTGTGTCAGTGATGCTTATTAACAGCTTGTTTCTGGGGTTTTAGGCTGTTTTGCAGCATTTCTCCCCTTCAACTGTGCTCACCCAGAGCCTGGGCTCAGAGTGGGCACTGCTGAGGTCCTTCCCAGCAAGCCAACACTGCAATGCTCTGCCCTGATCTATACACAAAGGTGAAACTTCTCGAGGAGCTGGGTGCATGCAGGGGCTGCCCCCTCCTCTGCTTCTCAAGGCAGCCCCCACCCCATCATCCAGAAACAGCATCATGGCTGGAAAAGATCTCTAAGACCATGGAACACAACCTTCTCCCCAACACTCCCATGCTCACCACTAAACTATGCCCTCAGCACCACACCTCCAGGGCTCTGAAACCCCTCCAGGGATGGGGACTCTACCACTGCCCTGGGCAGCCTGGGCCAATGCCTGGTAGCCCTCTGGGTGAAAACATTCCTCCTAATTTCCAGTCTGAACCTCCCCTGGCACTGCTCCCTGTTTCCCAACTATCCCAGAGCACTGAGAAACCACCTCCAGCTTAGTGGTGGGGGGGAAGTAGCATTTTCTCCCCCAGGGCTGGAGAGAGGGAGGCAGAAAAGCTTCCCCCACCCCTTGGATGTCAGCCTTGGAGGTTAGAAAGATGTCAGGGAGCCATGAGAGCTGATATGAGCCAGACCTTGTGAGGCAGCAGTGGAAGAGACAGCGACAAAAACCCCCAACCTAACATCTTTACATCACAAGCAGCATCAATTCCCTTCACCATCACTCACTGCCATCACTGCTCTGCTGCTTCAGCTTCTCCTAAGGCTGCTGAAGGCAATCCCTAGGGTGCTGAGAGGAGCCCAAGGGGGCAGCAGTGCTGGGACTGGGCTGGTGCTGCACCAGATTCCTCCTCCCTTCACTGGGCTGAGGCAGCATCACTCCAGGCTTGTCCCTGGGATGGATCTCTCTAGGTGAAATGCCCTGGGAATAGAGACCCTCAGGCAGAGCAAGGGAGCCTGGAGGGATCTGGGAAAGATGCAGAGACATCAACAGTGTTAGAGGGGGGAAAAAAACCACACTAAAAACAACCTTAAAAAGCCCAAACCATTCTGCCAGGAGCTTAAAGAGCTGAGGGTGGTTAGTTTATCAAAAGGACAAAGGAGGTGACTTGATTGCCATGAGTAAGTACCTTCCTGGGAGAAAATAGAGGCTACTAAAGGATCTTTAATCTAGTGAAGAAAGACATAACAAGAAGCAGGAGTTGATGATGTCTGGCTTCAGCATCCCACTGGAAAAATAAGGCAGTGTTTGAACAGCAAAGGAGGAGTCACCACTGGAGCAGAGAGCAGCAAAGGAAAAAGAACCAATAATTAAAAGAAGATGAATTCTGCAGTTTTTAACAGCTGGAAATGCAAAGCAGGTCTCTGTCCAGGTAGGGTTCAGCCCTGCACTCACCTCTGCTTGCTAGGCAAAGGGAATCAAGGGAGACAGGAAGGTGCAGGACACAGAAAGCAGCCAGAGCAAAGTGTTTCATGGTCCCTGCTGAGGCTTCAACTCCAACACAACCCAAATTGACTTCCAAAGCTCACCCAGGAGCCCTCAGAACCAGCTTTAGATCCCAGAGGTGAAGGAGTGACCTCCTCCTCACTTGGGCTGCTTGTGTCCTGCCAGCCCAGAGCATCCAGCTGATGGCAGTGGGGATTTGTGTGGCCTCCAGGGCAAAGAGATACAACCCAGGCAGAAATCCACCTCTGAGAGCTTAAAGCATCCATGTCCTTGTACCCAAAGGTTTGGAAGCACTCCTTCCTCTGTGTTGTGATGCTGGTGGGTGACTCTTGGAGTTGGTTTGGTCTCCAGGAGTCTGGTTTCAGCTGCTGGTGACTGTGGGAAGCTGCAAACTGGCTCTGCCCTCATGCAGCACAGGTTCATCACCAAGAGCTGGGGGGAAACATCACAAAGCCAAGCAAACAAGATGCTTCTGATGGAGCCACCAAACCTGGGGGGCTCATTAGAGAAGGGCTGGTGGACACCTTGAGAAGGTCCCACCCAGGGCCAGAGACCTGCTTTAAGGATACCCCACCCTCCTTCCCAGCTGACATCCATTGACAGCTCAACCTCTGCAGAGCCACTCACCCACCTGAGCTCTCCAACCCTTTTAAAGCCCTTGCCCTGACCATGGCTAGCTTCTAGTAACCACCTGAGCTGCTGCCCTGGCAGAGGAGGAGGTCAAACATCTCCCAGTGCAACCATGCAGTTGTGTGACCATCCAGCAATGCAAACATGCAGGAAAAGAAGTACAATCATGTGTGTGTGTCCCCTAAAAAATATAATGTGAAGGCTTCTCCCTGCTCCAGCACTCCAGGAGCACAAGGCAGCTAAAGCAGAAGCCAACAGTCACTCAGCTACAGGACAGGGAAGTGCTGGAGGAGCCTTTGCCTTCTTAGAAGTCAAGAAGTCAGGAATTAGAATGGGAATTCCTTGGGAGTCTTGGTGGGTCTGGGCAGGGGTTGGCTCAGGGCTCAGCAATTCTCTCTGTTTCATCCCCAGATCATTGCCTCTCTGCTTTGCCATTGACACAGAGCCCAGGGCAGGGAGCAGCATCATTCCCTGGGGAACTGGGGGTCAGGGAAGGTCCTGCCTCCTTGGAATGGGAAATGAGTGTTAGAGGTGAGCAATGGAGCTGGGGATGAGGTGGAAGTTCCCTCTTGCCTAGATGTTCCAGCAAGCCAGGATGGGCTTCAGCTGGTGCCTCTGCTCCATCTTTTCCAAGATGTTTAGAGCCAGATATGTCACCAGGGAGGTCACTGCTCAGTCCCTGGTCCATGTCCTGTCTCTTAGCAAAGTCCTATTTCTAAGGAACAAATCCATGGCTGCTGCCTCTGCTCTTGTTCCTGCAGTTCTCAGAGTGTAGGTGGACAAATCTTCCCAGATTCTTTTTTCTCTGCACCACAGAGGGTTGTGCCAGGGAGGATAAAAGGATAAATATATAGAAATATATATACAAGAGCCTGTGAAGTCACTTGGCTCCTGTTGCTCAAGCATCACATGCACCCAACTGAAATGTTGCTAGGGTTGGTGGCAGCCCTGGAGAGCTGGCAAGGATCACAGCATCCCTGAATCCCAGCATGGTGGGGGTGGGAAGGGACCTCTGGGGATCATCCAAGCCAACCCCCCTGCTCCACCACAGTCACCCCCAGCAGCTTGCCCAGGGTCACCTCCAGCTGCCTTTGCAATCTCTCCACACAAGGAGACTCCACAGCCTCTCTGCAAAGCCTGGGCCAGGGCTCTGCACCCTCACACCAAACAAGCTTCTCCTCCTGCTCAGCTGGAACCTCCTGGCTTCCAGCTGGTGCCCAGTGCCCCTTGGCCTGGCCCTGGCCACCAGTGAGCTGAGTCTGGCCCCAGCTTCTTGACCCCAGCCTTCAGCTCTTGCTGGGCATGGAGCAGCTCCCCTGTGGGGCTGCTCTTCTCCAGGCTAAGCAGCCCCAGGGCTCTCAGGCTTTCCTCCTGCCAGAGCTGCTCCAGTGCCCTCAGCATCTTGGGAGCCTCTGCTGGCCTCTCTCTAGTAGTTCCTTGTCTCTCTTCAACTGGGGAGCCCAGCACTGGAGCCAGGACTCCAGATGTGCCTCGAGTAGGGCAGAGTAGAGGGGGAGGAGAACCTCCATTGATAGGATGTTCAGATGGATCTGGTGCCAGCTCCAACCTTCCCAGACCTGGTTGAACATCATAGCAATGAAAAGAGGCAGCTCAGCAGAACTGTTAAAGTTTTGGAGAAGCAGAAATGCAGCTGGGCTCAGGGTAATGCCATGGATCTGCAAGCAGCTGGTGCCAGTGCCATGAGGCTTGGGAGGAGCAGAGGGGGGCAGGGATGGGGCTGAGGTGTGCACCTCCCCATGCAACACCAACCAGCCCTGCTGACACCTCGAGGATGCTGTTGACAGAAGCAACATCTGGATGAGCTGAAGTTCTTGGGCAAGAGGCTGCTCTGAGCACATCCATCTGGACATGTGGCTTTCTGGGCAGCTGGAAACCAGAGTATGGCTTTGAGAGCATGACTGGGAGCTGAGGTCATGGAAAATCCCAGCCCTGAGGGTGCAGGGGAAGGACATGACCTTCTGACTGCTGAGCTTGTGTCCCATCCCTGGAAGGGACACCCTGAGAGCTGAGAGACTGTGCAGTGTACTGAATCCCTGGCAGGGAAACCCTGAGAGCACAGAGGTTGTGCAGCATCCTGCAGCCCTGCTTGAAGAGTAGAAGACATGCTGAGCCCCTTGCCCTGCTCTAGAACCTCCTCAAGACTCTACCAAAGCCAACAGCTTTGTTCCTAACCTCCTGCAATCCATGTGGGGATGAGGGACTCAGCCTGAGCCATGCACTGAGCACACTTTTCCCTTTATATTACCCAAAGGAATGAGCTGCTATTATGAAATCATTAAATTAATAACTTGGTAATATAGGCAGATATATAAAACAATCTGTTCCTAGAACAAAAGAAATTACCACGTCCCAAACACTCATAATTTAATTTAACAGTGAATTAAAGCAGCATACATAATTCCACCCTCCAAATGTCAATAGTGGGATGTAAATAGAGCCAGGCATGCCCGTGCTGGTGAGCAAGAGAAGGTGCCTGGAGGCAGGGGAACGTCCTTGGGCACCACCAGCCATCTGAGAGGAATAGATTGGCTGCTCACCTTTTAATTAAGGGAGTGCTAACCCTTCAGAGAACACAGCAGGAGGAGGAATGAGGGGAAGAAAGAGAGGTGGCTGGGTTGGTACCCAGGTGAAGAGGGTAAATGGGGTGCTTTGGGGAGAGGATGCTGGCAGGGATGTGGTGGGGCTGTGGATAGAGGTAGGATTGGGGATAGGATGCTGGCAGGGATGTGAAGACACCATGGATGGAGATAGGGTGTTGGAAAGGGTGCAGAGGGACCATGGATGGAGGCAGGATTGGGGATAGGATGCTGGCAGGGATGCAGAAGCAGCCAGCTGGCAGAGATGCTGTGGCTCTTGAGGGCTGGAGCCTTGGGGTGTCAGAGCCTTGGGGATGGTGTCAGATCCCTGGGGATCCTGTCAGAGCCCCGGGATGGTGTCAGATCCCTGGGGATCCTGTAAGAGCCCCAGGATGGTGTCAGAGCCCTGGGGATGGTGCCAGAGCCCTGGGGATGGTGTCAGAGCCCTGGGGATGGAGTCAGAGCCCAGGGATGGTGTCAGAGCCCTGGGGATCCTGTAAGAGCCCCAGGATGGTGCCAGAGCCCTGGGGATGGTGTCAGAGCCCTGGGGATGGTGTCAGAGCCCTGGGATGGTGTCAGAGCCCTGGGGATGGAGTCAGAGCCCTGGGGATCCTGTCAGAGCCCTGGGGATGGTGTCAGAGCCCTGGGGATCCTGTCAGAGCCCAGGGATGGTGTCAGAGCCCTGGGGATCCTGTCAGAGCCCTGGGGATGGTGTCAGAGCCCAGGGATGGTGTCAGAGCCCTGGGGATCCTGTCAGAGCCCTGGGGGTGGTGTCAGAGCCCAGGGGATGGCATCAGAGCCCTGCTCCTGCTCCCACCCACAGGCATCCCAAGTCAAGCATCACTGTCCCTGTTCTTACTTTTTGCTGTGCCAAGAAGAAGAGAAGGTTTCTGAAAGGAACCCAAAGCCCTGAGCCCCCTGGGCACTGTTTCTGCACCTTCTCCTGATCCCTTCATCCAGAGGCAAGGAAAAGCTGGACTCAAAGCCAGCATTGACATTACCTTGTCTCCTAGCTCACTTCTTCTTTAATTTTATTGCCATTTGTGCTCCCCAATGGTTTTTTTTCTTTCTCTCCCCTTTTGTTTGAAATGAATTTGCTATAATTTAGGGGAGCATCTTTTGATTGCTTCTGATTAAGTTTAACAAGCAAGGGGGGAAAAAAAACAACCCAAAAAAATAAAGAGGTCTAGCACATTAGACATCAAAGCAAACAAATCAGCTTCCTGGGCTTGCTTGTGCATAATTAATAATCCCTGTCACCCCTGGTGCAGTTAAATCTATGATGTTCCAAGGAAATCTGGGCTGGAGTGGCTAACACAGAATGTGTTCTGGGTAAACACACAGCAAGGCTGGGAGGAGCAGGCTCCTGTTTGCAGAGTGCTTGGGGTTAAGGGAAGCTTGGGAAAAGATGGAAGGAGTTTTCCTTGGGAAGAGGAAAGCAGCATACAGCTCCCAACTCCACTGCATCCCCTCTCCACTGCATCCCACCTCCACTGCATCCTACTTCCACTGCATCCCATCTTCACTTCATCCCACTTCCACTGCATCCCATCTCTTCTGCATCCCATCTCCATTGTAACCCATCTCCACTGCATCCCACCTCCATTGTAACCCATTTCCACTGCATCCCACTTCCACTTCATCCTACCTCCACTGCATCCCATCTCCATTGTATCCCCTCTCCACTCCATCCTCTCTCTACTCCATTCCCTCTACTTCCTCCCTCTCCTCTGCATCCCACCTCCACTGCATCCCACTTCCACTCCATCCCCTCTCCACTCCATCCCCTCTCCACTCCATCCCCTCTCCACTTCCTCCCATCTCCACTGCATCCNTCCAGAACCCCTGTTCCAGGATTGGGCTCTGGTTAGATCTGATCTGTCTAGGGAGCCCTGCTCTCTGCAGGGGTGGGGAGGTGTTGGACTAGATGACCTCTAAAAGTCCCTTTCTACTTAAACCCAGGTGACCTCTAAAGGTCCCTTCCAACCTGAACCTAGATGAGCTCTAAAGGTCCCTTCCAACCTGAACCTAGATGAGCTCTAAAGGCACCTTCCAACCCAAACCTAGGTGACCTCTAGAGGTCCCTTCCAACTCGAACCATGCCATGATCCTATGAGTCTATGACCCCCACAAGGACTTTTTTTACCTCTTCCTAACACAGGGAAACAGAGGGGGAAGGGAGTGCAATTAGAAAGGAGGGCAGGGGGGGGAAGAAAGGAGGGAAAGGGAGAGAGATGAACAAACAAACAAGCAACCCCCCCCCCAAATCCATCGGAGCAGAAGCTACAAAACAAATTAAAGTTGTTATGGCAACGGGGGTGTGTGGGCAGCAGCAGCACACGTCTCCCAATGCACGCAATTAAAACCAGCGTCATCCTTCGAGCTAATTAAATCCCTCTGCCAACTTGGTTGCCTCATGGCACAACCAGGACACCTCCAGGATCAGGTCACCCACCTGAGCTTGCACTTCCCCTTGACCAGACTTGATTTTTGTAGGCATCTAGGATAAGCTGGGGGTTTGTTTCCTAAACAGCTCAGCCCATGGTTGGGTTAGGGAGGATGAGCAACGTGGATGCAGCAACATCTCCCTGGGTACCACAGGTCCCTCCATGGTCCCATCAACATCATCCAGGTACAGGGAGAGTTTCCCAGAGCAGATCTTGGGAGGAGAAGGGGTGTGTGGTGGGGGGAAAGCCAAGGCTTACAACCCCCACACCTCCCCTTTCCACCACACATTTGATTCTCTCCAAAAATGACCAAACAAGGTCACTGGAAGGACCCTGAGGCTCCAGAGCCTGCTGGAAACAGGGAAGCTCTTGTTCCTCCTGTCTGCACAACAAGCTGGGGGGGAGGATGCTCTGCAAAATGATGTCTTTATGCCATGAGGTCTGGGAATGGGGATCTGTGGGGCTGGAGAAACCAGCTCCATTTATCAGCTGGGTTGACACCAAGATACCTTAACCAGTTCACTGCCAGCTTGGGGAGCAAAGCAGACTTGCTTCTTGGAAGCACCAGAAGAGCAGCCCATGCTCCTCCAAGAAGAGGTGATGAGGAGCATAGCTAATGCTTGTAGGGAGGCTTTTTGCTCCAGTAAGATCCATGCAAGGAGGCTTTGCAATCCATAGTGCAACCACCTGTGACTTCCCAGCTCCCTCCTTAATCCTCCTTGACATCCCAGTTGCTGCTGCTGCTGCTGTAATGAAGAGAGAGAGAGAGAGGGAGCTGGAAAAGCCTGAGCAGGGTTTTATTTTACCCACTGAGTCTAATTAACGTATGCAAAGACGAGGCACTCGAGCAGGCATCCAGGAATAATTCAGCAGGACGTGGCTGGGCAGGAGGGAGCTCAGCAGGGGCTCAGCAGCTTTTCTCCCACACGTGCCTTGCCCTGGCTTTGGCTGCAACAGCAAAACTTTGCAGCCACTTAAAGCAGAGGCTTTAAAGAGGTTGGGTTCTCCCCTTGCCCTCTCCCAGATTTTGAAGCCATTTAAAAGATACCTGGGAAAGCCAACGAGATCCTTCACTGCCTGAGCCTCCTGGTGGTCCCACCTCATAGCCCAGGGTTATGGCCATGTCACAGCTGCTGGAGAATTACTACAAATGCATTTGAGAACTTCCTCTAAATAGCCTTACAGAAAGGCCAGGAGGTTCCTGGCATCTCCATGCACTCCTTCTCAAAGGTTAGGAAAAAGAGCTTTGGTAGTTGTGAGCATGTCCAGTTCTGGGCTCCCCAGCTCCAGACACACAAGGAACTGCTGGAGAGAGCCCAACAGAGGCTCCTAAGATTCTGAGGGCACTGGAGCAGCTCTGGCAGGAGGAAAGGCTGAGAGCCCTGGGGCTGCTGAGCCTGGAGAAGAGCAGCCCCACAGGGGAGCTGCTCAATGCCCAGCAAGAGCTGAAGGCTGGGGGCAAGAGGCTGGGGCCAGACTCTGCTCACTGGTGCCCAGGGCCAGGCCAAGGGGCACTGGGCACCAGCTGGAAGCCAGGAGGTTGCAGCTGAGCAGGAGGAGAAGCTTGTTTGGTGTGAGGGTGCAGAGCCCTGGCCCAGGCTTTGCAGAGAGGCTGTGGAGTCTCCTTGTGTGGAGAGATTGCAAAGGCAGCTGGAGGTGACCCTGGGCAAGCTGCTGGGGGTGACTGTGGTGGAGCAGGGGGGTTGGCCTGGCTGATCCCCAGAGCTCCCTTCCCATCCCAACCATGCTGGGATTTTTCCTGGGGCTATGTTCTTTTGTCAGAGGCACGGGAGGACAGCTTCACTGGGATTTAAGCCTCTTCTCCCTTGGAATATTTGCTCCACCCCACAAAGTTACTGATCTTGGGCAAGAAAAGGGGTGAAGCACTGGAGATGTTTCCTCTTCAAAATGAAGTGGTTGAGATGCATCCCTCTTCCAGCCTTTTTTTACCTCCATTACCACCTTTTGCAGGACTCAGAGATGCCCCAGGAGCCAACCTGTGCTGCCTTCCCAACAGGGACCCTCCCCCAGACCACCAAGACCTTGCTGCTCCTCCTATGAACCACTCCAGGGAGTGACAGCTCCTTAGGGAGATTTATTAATCCCAGTTTCTGAGGAGATGTTTTCCTCTCTGTCTGATGATACCTTCCCTTTGTACACTGGTATTTTTGGTACCCAACGGAAGCTGTTGCTAAAACTGGCTCTGAGAACACATTTCTCTTCTATTTTTTCCCCTCAGTGCTCCCACTGCTTGGCATTTCCTGCAAGGAACACAGAGAGCTTTGCACTGCTTAAACAACCTGCCTGCAGAAAGTCACCTCCACCAGACCTCCCTGAACTTCATTGATAGCAGCAAGGGATGGTGCAGAGGTGAGTGCCCAGGGAGGGAAAGCAAAAACAAGCCAGGATACTGAAGGTGGAACCATGTTGGCCAAGAAAGTCAACAGCATCCTGGCTTGGAGCAGCACTAGGGTGGCAGCAGGACTAGGGCAGGGATTGGCCTCCTGGGCTGGGCACTGGGGAGGCCACAGCTCCAATCCTGGGCTCAGCTTTGGGCTCCTCACTCCAAGAAGGACATGGAGGGGATGGAGTGTGGCCAGAGAAGGGCAAGGAAGGTGGGGAAGGGTCTAGAGCACAAGTGTGGTGAGGAGCAGCTGAGGGAACTGGGCTTGGTTAGGCTGGAGAAGAGGAGGCTCAGGGGAGACCTTCTCACTCTCTGCAGCTCCCTGAGAGGAGGCTGGAGCCAGCTGGGGCTTGGGCTCTTCTCCCAAGCAACAAGCAATAGGACAAGAGGAAATGACCTCAAGTTGCACCAGGGGAGGTTCAGGTTGGACATGAGGAACAATTTCTTCCCCTAAAGAGTTATCAAGGCCTGGCCCAGGCTGCCCAGGGCAGTGGTGGAGTCCCCACCCCTGGAGGGGTTGGGAACCCCTGGAGCAGTGGTGCTGAGGCCATGGTGCAGTGTTAAGCTGGCAGTGCTGGCTAACAGTTGGGCTCCATGATCCTCAAAGTCTCTTCCAATCAAAACAATTCTGTGATTCTATGATTAACAGACACCAGCTTCCATCCCTTCTGTCCCTGCCCTGTCCCTGAGTGTCTCTCACTGCTCCTCCAGTGTCTGGGGCCACAGAGCAGTTGGTTTCTCCTTTGATGGCCAGGAGCAAAGAGCTTGGATATTTATGTGCACAACACTAAGCAAGATGCATTGGTCTCCAAGTCAGTTAAGTTGTTTTCTCTCTTTCAGGTGCCTCCCAGCTGGCTGGGTGTGAGGCAGAGCTGTGCAATGGTGACTTTCATCCAAGAAACAGAGGAGGAAATCCTCCTGGATCCATCTGTTCTAATGAGATGATCTGCAGCAACTTTGACACTGCTCTCATAGGAGTGCTTGGTGGGAGAGTCAGAGGAGACCTTGGGAGGGTGATGGGTGCTGGCTACCAGCTCTGGCTGGAATGCAGGAGCAGCAGATGCAAAATCTTCCCTGAATCTTACCTTGCTCCTCTGAAGGTCATGGAATCCCAGACTGGTTTGGGTTGGAAGAGACCTTGGAAGCTCATCTAGTCCAATCCCCTGAAGTCAGCCATCAGGGACATCTCCAACTAGAGCAGGTTGCTCAGAGCCCCAACCAACCTGACCTGGGATGGTTCCAGGGGTGGGACATCTCCCTCCTCTCTGGGCAGCCTGGACCAGGCTCTCCCCATCCTCAGCTTCAAAAATGTCCTCCTTAGATCCAATCTAAATCTTCCTCTTTTAGTCCCAAACCATCATCCCTTGTCCTATCACTACATCTCCTGCTGAAAACTCTCTCCTCATCTTTCTTCTAAGCTCTTTAAGCACTGCAAGGCTGCAGTAAGGTCTCCCTGGAGCCTTCTCTTCTCCAGGCTGAACAACACCAACTCTCTCAGCCTGGTCTCACAGCAGAGAGCTTCCAGCCCTCAGATCATTTCTGTGGCCTCCTCTGGCCCTGCTCCACCAGCTCCATGTCTCTCCTGTGCTGAGGACTCCAGAGCTGGCCCCAGCACTGCAGGTGAGGTCTCCCCAGAGCAGAGAAGCTGGATGCCCTCCCTGCCCTGGTGACCACAAGCTGCAAACAGACCAACACCAACCTTGTGCTTCACAGCAGAACCTTTCCCATGCTGTTCTCCAGAGCTTTGCCAGGGCACTGTTGCCTCCAGGCAGTAACCATCATGTTTGCACCCTGGTGCTGCTAAAGCACACACACACAGAGAACTGTTTTTCTCCTCTCCTACCAAGACCTAATGCACAGGATTGTAAGGACCAAGATGCATCCTGTGACTCCAGAGCAAGAGTGAAATGTTGTTTATAGAATCATAGAGTTGTCAGAGCTGGAAGGGACCTGAAAGATCAGCTAGTTCCAACCCCCTGCCTGCCAGGGACACCTCCCACTAGAGCAGGTTGCCCAGGGCCCCATCCAGCCTGGGCTTCCAAGCTTCCAGGGATGGAGCTTCCACAACCTCTCTGGGCAGCCTGTTCCAGTGTCTCCCCACCCTAACAGTGAAGA
Organism: Galbula dea; assembly: GCA_013399015.1. Classification (NCBI taxonomy): domain Eukaryota; kingdom Metazoa; phylum Chordata; class Aves; order Piciformes; family Galbulidae; genus Galbula; species Galbula dea. Next base: position 316,176 of record VWZX01011013.1, on the reverse strand, counting down.
ACTTCCTCCTAATGTCCAACCTAAATCTGCCCTCCTCTAGCTTACACCCATTTCCCCTGGTTCTATCACTGTCTGACCTCCTAAACAGTCCCTCCCCAGGTTTCTTGTAGCCCCCTTCAGATCCTGGAAGGCCACCAGAAGGTCTCCTGGGAGCTTTCTCTTCTCCAGGCAGAACAACCCCAACTCTCAGGCTGTCAATTCTTCCTCCTGGCTCCTTTATCTGAGGCAGGGGAGGCTCTCCCTGGAAAAGCTTCAGCAGTTTCCTTCAATTATTGTTTTATGCAACACCAAGGAAGGGGGGAAAAAAAAGGTATAATAGTGTTTTCAGCACTTTCTCATATCAAGAAAGTAATTGAGTCAAAATGAAGAAGAAATTATCTATGAAGTTAATTATCTAGCAGACATGTTTTACACTCAGCCATTTTTCACCAGCAGGCAGGAACTGGAAGCAGAAGCATTTTTCTTCCCTGTAATTAATGTAGTTGGAATGTGTTGGAGAAAGCATCAGGAGTTAGTTTGTGGTTGGAGGAGGTGGGAATGCCAGGAAAGCAGAATGAGCTCAGTCTTCTTTGGAGAGCTTAAAGGGACCTGGAAGAAAGCTGGGGAGAGACTTAAGCAGGGCCTGTTGGGGCAGGACAAGGGCTGATGGTTTGGGACTAAAAGAGGGAGATTTAGACTGGATCTAAGGAGGACATTTTTGAAGCTGAGGATGGGGAGAGCCTGGCCCAGGCTGCCCAGAGAGGTGGGAGATGTCCCAGTCCTGGAACCACTCCAGCTCAGGTTGGTTGGGGCTCTGAGCAACCTCTCTAGTTGCAGATGTCCCTGATGGCTGCAGGAACTAGATGAGCTTCCAAGGTCCCTTCCAACCCAAACCACTCCATGATTCTATGATTCCTGCACCAGGGCAGAGGGATGAGATTGTCCCAAAGCTGGGCTTGGTTTGGGAGCTACCTTCAGCAAGCACAGTGGGTACATGTGAGAGACCAGCATAGAGACCTCTGCTCCCACCAAGAGCTTCCCAACACCAAGAGAGAGGAAACCCAAAGCTCTTAGCAGCCTGATGAGGACCAAAATTGAGATCTGCAGAAGCTGAAGCTGTGGTTTCCTTTGCTGGCATCCTGAGTGTGTATGGGAATGAGCTCTGCATGGTAACTGGGCTCTGCTTCCAGCAAGCAGAAGTGGTTGTTGTTGCCAGGCCAGAGTCTGCAAGCATCTTCCCAAGTCAGAAAGACATGAGCAGCCTCCTCAAAGCCTTCCCTCTCCATGGGCACTTTCCACAGAGGAGACACTGCCAGCACTGCTGGAGGGATCCATTCAGCCCCATCCCTGCACAGCAGATCCCTCAATCCCAGCATGGTTGGGGTGGGAAGGGACCTCTGGGGATCATCCAGCCCAACCCCCTGCTCCACCACAGTCACCCCCAGCAGCTTGCCCAGGGTCATCTCCAGCTGCCTTTGCAATCTCTCCACACAAGGAGACTCCACAGCCTCTCTGCAAAGCCTGGGCCAGGGCTCTGAGGAGCAGGAAAATGAACAGAGCCAAAGATGTCAGAGAGCTTTGAGGGGGAAGGAATTCCATGTTGCTCTTCCAAAGCCCCTCTGCTCTTGCAAAACTGCACCCAGCAGCTCAAGGGTGGCTCCTCTCTGGGCACCAGCATGTCAAAGGTACTGGGATGGTTCCTTGCTGGGGGAGCACTAGGCTAGGAGTGAGGGAAAATCTGCTCTAAAGCAAAACCCACCTTCTGCTTCCCCACAGACTGATAGCAGAGGTGTGACCTGTCCCTCCAGCCTCTGCCAGCTCAGAGCCACCAGCTCAGCCCCTGCCCTGCAGCATGGTTGGCCATGTGCTGGGCTCTTGCTTCAGCTATGGATTTGGAGGTGATCTCTGTGCCTGGTTGTTGCTGCAGCCCTTGAGCAGCTCTGGGAGCTCCAGAAGAGCCTATGCTGCACCTGCAAGGAGAAGAAGGAGCTGCTGCAGGGCCCTACCTGGGTGCTTACCTGCACCTCTTCATGCTGGAGCTGGGAGTTGCCTCCTCAAGCATCCCTGCTGACATCCCTTTCCAAAAGGAGAAGGCAAACCTTGCAGGGAGGTGAGAAGATTCCCTACAGCCCTGGAGAAACAGAGCAGTGACCCCAGCAGAGGCCCAGAACCAGCATCTCCCTTTCTCCTTGATTTAATTCATTGTTCATTTACTGCTGTAATTATATTAGGGAAGTGTAAGGCAGGACACAGGAGTCCCTTGGAAGCTGCTAATTGTTGCTGGAACGAGGCCATTTGGGGTGGTAATGGAGAGAAAAGACTCCTAGAGCCCAGATCATCCCAGGGAAACACTGCAGCTGAGCCAACATGGAGCAAAGCCTCACACCACCACCACCACCACCACAGCCCTGGGCTCATTAACCACCTTCTTAATTGCCTGCTGAGATCAGGGGGTGCCACTGAAATAACCTTTTATTTTCCACAGGGAGGGAATGGAGCTTGCTCATGCTGATGAGAGGAAAAAGTCACATTTTTATAGGTATATATAAGGCAGATTGGGGTCTTCTTGGTCACCCCTTGAGCCCTTCTTCTCCTGGGGCAGCTCCTGGGGACAGTGGCTGCAGCTGGAGGAGTCCAAACTCCCTTTTATCTCCCTGTTGGCCCCAAATCCAGCAATGTTGGGACAAGGTTTGTGGGGCAGAGCCCTCCTGTGCCACCCCTCAAAGCACCTCTCCAGCTGCTTTCCTGCCTCGAAGCAGAAGGTCCTGGTTCTCCTGCTGCCTGGCACCCCACTCCCCCAAATCCTTTACATCCCATGGGGTCATCCAAGGTCCCAGGAGCTGCCAGAGTCTCCAGAGCTTCACTTAACAATCATAAAGAGAAGAAAACCAATCAATTCTGGTTCCTTCTCCTTGTCAGAGACCTCAGCCAAGCTCCTGCTGGCTTCCTCCTCTGGGGAGTTTATCCCAGCTAATGATGACTGGAGGAGATGTTTGGTGCCTCACTGGCATTGTCCCTGCTTAACAAAAGGAACCAGTTTCCTTACATCCTCCTCTTCCTTTGTCTTCTCTCTTCTCCCTGCTGGAACAGCATCAAACCAACTTCTGGGGCTGGAGGATCAAGAGGTTTCTCAACTGGAGCATCCTTGCTCCATGTACATCCTCATCCCCTGACCTGCAGCTCTGCTCATCACCACCTGCTTCCCCACCAGAGGGGATTTTTATGCCTTTAAAATTAAGCACAACACAATGGGAGGGGGGAAGTGCAACAACAACAACAACAACAGAAGTATTTCTGGTGAAATGAAGCAGCTCAGGAAAGTTAATGAGGCAAAAAAGGACCTGCTCATGGGAAAGCTGAAGGTGACAGGAGTGCCCCAAGGTGATAACTTATTTAATGGAGGGTTAAGAAGAAGGAGGAGGAGGAGGAGGAAGAAGGCAACACCTGCCCTAGGTGCTTGTTAAAGCCCAAAGGAGATGATCAGATTAATGACAGAGGGCAGAGGTGGCTTCCCATCTGTTTTTAATCACTTCTCCTGCTGGAAGAGTCTTTCTGTGGCACTGCAGCTCTCTTGTTGTAAGAGACAGGGCCAAAATCCACCAGTTTCTACCCCAAAGCAGAGGGAATTGAGCTGCCCTTAATCCATCTTCTTTTTGCCTCCTGCAAGTGGGTTGGAGTGAAGGGAAAACCATGGAGAGAGGATGGGCATGGAGCAGGGGTGACACAGAATAGGGCAGGGAAGGGGTTGGTGCCCATGGGATGCATGGATTAAGGTGTTCCTCAGGATTTGGGGAAGCCATGGTAGCTCCTTGCAGCATCTTGCTTCCTTGGCTGGCTTAGCAGAGGTAAAAGAGGAAGAAAATCCCCTGGTTGCAGGTAGCCTTGATCCCAGGGGCAAGTCCCAGAGCTGCTGGACCCCAAGTGCTCAGCTGGGACATCTGGAGGCCACCAGGTCCATGGAGCTTCTCAGGACCATGTCCACAGGTGGATTTCACAGGCTGCTTTCTGTTCCTCTGGTCACATTGAAGCTGCAACTAGTGCAAAGGCAGCAGAGCATCTCCACTGCCCACAGCCCTGTGCCCAGCACATGGGACCCCATCCCCATGGGCCAAGGTCAAGGTGGTTCAGCCTTTACCAGGTCTCCAAACATCCCTTTGGCACATGGGATCTCTCCAAACCCATACAAGATGAGGCTTGGCTCCAGCTGAGAAAGGCTGGAGACCCCTAGAAGAGGGGCTGGAGACCTCCCCAAATCCACATGGTTCCAGTTGTGCTGCTCCTCCACAAGGGACCATTCCCAAAAGACCACCATGCAGATGAGATGCTCCTCAGCACCACGTGGGGAGGACAAGGATGTCACATGCTGCATTAGCTGCACTGCACCCTCCAGAACCTTCATCCACAGCCTCCTGCTGCTGCTCCACAGGCAGATAGAGTCTCTCCCCCTTGCCCTCCTTCCAGGAAAGGCTTTGTGTTTGGAGAGAAAGGCTCAGCAAGGCTTTGGGAGGATAACTCCTGAGGGTTTGACAGCCCCAGGCCCAGGAGCTGCATTTCAACCTTGAGGAGCTTTGCTTTTGGCAGCTCAAGGGAGAAGGCACCTGGATGAAGGCAGCAGGACAGTGCCTTCATCCCAACCACAGGGATATTCAGCAGCTCCAACACCATCTTTGTGCCTAGGACCCAGCCAAGAGGTACAGCTGGGATCTGGGGTGCTCCAGGTGTGGCAGCTCCAGGCCTTGGGTGCTTGGGGAGAGCCAAAACCCCCATGGGAGTGAAAGGGAAGCTCTGAACACCAGCTGAGGAGAAGCTCTTTGCTTTCTGCTGATGCTTCCTTAGCTGAGAGACTTGAGGAGCTCCAAGGAGTGGAGTGGACATCTCCTGTGGGTGATGTGTAGGTATCTGGTGGGCAGCAGACATGGCATCAGCTCCTGGATGGAGACAGTTCTCCCTAGCAGAGGAGTTGCTGTTCCCTTCTGGAAAGCCTGGAGGGTTCCTAACCTTCTTAGGGAAGAAGCAAAGCAAATCACCCCCAAGAAGACCAAGCTCCACTGGATTTCATAGCCCCTTCCCTGAGGAAACACAGTGCTGGTGCTCAGGACATCAAGCCTAGAAGGATGGATGGGAGATCTCAGTGCTTCTCAATACTGCCTGGCTGGGGGGCAGGAGGCTGGGGCCAGGCTTTGGGCAGTGCTGCCCAGGGACAGGACAAGAGGGAACAGGCACAGACTGGGACAGAGGAACTTCCAGCTGAACAGCAGGAAGAACTTCTTTCCTTTGAGGGTGCAGAGCCCTGGCCCAGGCTGCCCAGAGAGGTGCTGGAGTCTTTATCTCTGGAGGAGACCCAAACCCCTCTGGAGGTGATCCTGGGCAACCTGCTGTGGGTGACCCTGCTCTGATAGAGGTGGGGTTGGACTGGATGATCTCCTGAGGTCCCTTCCAACCCCTAACCTTCTGTGATTCTGTGAGATTGGCTGGATAACCTCTCAGGACTTTTCCCTCCATCCCTAAGATGTCTTTTTTTGGTGCCAAGCTGCTCAGCAGATCTGACTCTCTCCATTCCCAGCTGTCACTTTCCTGGCTGTAGGAGAGGAGACTCTGGTGAGGAGCAACCTGGCTCTCCTGCCAGAGCTGGGACATGTTTATTTTCCCCACGCCAACATCCACATCAAACCTGTTTTTCTCTTTTGCCCTGCTGCCAAAGGGAACATTCCTCCTTCCCTTCCCTCTTTCCCTCTTTCCCTCCCTCCCTCTCTCTTCTCCCAGCTCCTTGCTCCTTGCAGACAGCCCAGCTGGTCCTTCAAACTCAGGTTGAAACCTCTCCAGGTGCCCCTGAGAGGCTCCTGCCATCCTGCTTTCCACATGGCTGGGGGTTGATGTTTCTGCTCTCTGGCACCAGTGGTAAAGAGGAGAGGGGGGAGGGAGGAAAAGAATCAAAATTCAAGAAGCTTGATGTTTTGCATGACCCAAATCTCAGTGTTTCATTGCTGTCAGGTTGCTTGGGAATACAAAAAAGAAAACCCTAAAAACCACCAACAAAAAAAGCTATTAAGGAAAGGAGCTGGGAGGTTCCCACCCAGCCCTTGTCACACTGGAACCTGGCAGCTCCTTTGAAATGTTGCCTTGTTTTGCTTGTCTGGAGCAAAACATTCAGGGAATTGCTCACAGCACTGCAAAATCAGCTAAGCCTGACCTAAATCCTTTGCATTTCTGCAGCCCAAAGGGTCCTTGTCCTCCACCCCCTGGGCTGGGGGGATGCTTGAGCAGGCAGAAACCTGGGTGCAGATAAGGGCAGAGCTTTGCTTCCTTCCCCTTGGTTTATTGTTGGGGTTTGGTTTGGGGTTGGGGATATTTTCTTTTGCATTAGAGACATCATTTCCAAAGCCCTCAGCTTTACACTGATACATTTCTAAGGGGTTGGTGGCTGCTTGAGCAATGGTTTTGTTTTCTTGGGAGAAATAAAGAGGGGAGGAAGGGGGAAAAGAGCTTTCAAAAGCCACACTCTCTGATGATGTGTCTCCATACATCTATGCAGGTATAGGTGAAGGGTGTACACACACACTAGATATGGATTTAGACACAGAGAAGGTCTCTGACCCCTGGTGGGTCAGGTCCTATCCCAACCCAAACTCAAGCAGACAAAGAGTAAGGAAGGAAACAAAAGGAATGATCATCTCCCCCTGGAAGTGGGAGATCAGAAGCCATCAGGACAACCTCACAACCTTTGGAGTAGTAGATTCTTTTTTTCTCTTCCATTTTCAAGCTCTTGCTGACCACAGGAAAGGAAACCAAACCCAAAACTCAACCCAACACCAAGGTCAAGAGCTTGAGTGAATCCTTTTGGAGGATGCAGAAGAGTTTCCCAACAACACTGTCCATCCTTTGGGATGCTCCACTCTGGACACCTCCTTATCCTTAGGGTGCTCCAGGTTGATGGCTCCACAGATTGTCTTCTCCAAAGCTCTACTTGGATGCTTATTGTCCCTCCCCAGGTGCCATTGACAGCTCTGGATCTATTGCAGGGCCCATGGAGATGTTTCACCACGAGCCATCAGCTCCTGCTCCAGCAAAGAAACTCAACGCACCGTGAGAGACCCAAAAAAGAAGGGGGGTGAGGGTGGAAAGGAAAACAGGAAGAAAACCACCAAAGTTTCCCAGCATGGTGAAGGTCCTCATGCCACCCAAGGTGCCAGGGCTCCACATTCCTGGTGGTGCAGTCTCCAGGTCCTTCCCTTCCCCACGGTGGGGGGATGGAGCCAGCGTGCCGGTGCGTGCTCCTGAGAACGTCCCCGTCCCACCCGGCTGCTGCCAGCCTCTGCCCTCTCTATACCAGCACCAGAACCAGCACCAGCAGAAGGATGGGCACAGTGGGCAGGATCTGGCCTGCCCAGTGTCGACTGCCACCTGCCTTTGGGTCCACAAAGGTCTTCTGCTCTGGCATGATGTCCGTGGTCAGCTGGGTCTGAGGGAAAGAGGAGAGCAGGGAATCAGCAAAGGGATTTGGAGGGGAAAACCTTGATGAGGAGCTGCTGAAGTCAGCCTGGAGGCTTGGTCAGCCTGGAGGAGGCTGAGGGAAGACCTCACAGAGTCACAGAATCATTATGGTTGGAAGAGACCTTTAAGATCATCAAGTCCAACCTTCAGCTGGCCACCACCATGCTACTAAGCCGTGTCCAGAAGGACAACATCTAGGTGTTTCTTGAACACCTCCAGGGATGTTGACTTAACATGGTCTACAGCTTCCTCAGGAGGGGAAGCAGAGGGGCAGGAGCTGATCTCTTCTCTCTGGTGACCAGTGACAGGACCCAGGGCAATGACACAAAGCTGTGCCAGGATAGGGTTAGGCTGGATATTAGGCAAAGGTTCTTCAGCCAGAGGGTGGTGGAGCTCTGAACCAGGCTCCCCAAGGATGCAGTCATGGCACCAAGGCTGACAGAATTCCAGCAGCATCTGCACAATGCTCTTGGACACCTGGGGTGATTTTTGGGGTTGTCCTGTGCATGAACAGGAGTTAGACTTGATGGTCCATGTGGGTCCTTCCAACTCAGGATATCCTATGAAAACCATCCAACCTTGGAAACCCTCCTTATTTTCACAGCTGTTCCCAGCACAGCATTTGTCTGGCACATCCTTCCCAAGCTATTCCCACTGGGAAAGAGCTCCTAGCCCTAGGACCCCCTCCCTGCCCCAAAAGTACCTCTGAGTAGCACAGGCTCTGCTCTTTGGACTTGTTTAGCTTCTGGCCGTGCTCCTGGAGAGGAGAAAGGAGGAAGGTTTAGGGCAGGTATGGGCACCTAGAGCTGCTCCTGCCTAGGGTCACAGCCCAAGGTTTGGGGGTCCCCAAATCTCCCTTGGAGCTGCTGAGCTGCCCTGCAAGGACATGGAGTGATGTTTGAGGAGCTACAAGGGCATTGGGAGATGCTTGGGGAGCTGCAAGGGCTTGAGGTGATGCTTGGGGAACTGCAAGGGCATGAGGTGATGCTTGGGGAGCTGCAAGGGCTTGAGGTGATGCTTGGGGAGCTTCAAGGGCACAGAGCAATGCCTGCAGCCCTACACATGGGGCACTGGAAATCGTGGCACAGAGCCCACAGCTGGTGTGAGAGCATGAAGAGCTTTCTGAAAGGTGGGAAGAAAGAAGAGAGACTCATCTCTTCTCCCTAGCAGCTCAGGGTCTTTGCTGTGCTCCTGAGCAGGACTTTTTGCTACTGATAGGCTACAGCCCATCTCCTGATGAACCCACCAAAGACCCAGACCACTGCCCCCATTTTACCACAGCAAGCAGGCTCAGGTCCTACCTGGATGGAGGTGCAGGTGGTGATGATGCTTGTGTCATACATGGTGTTGCTGTCATTGATGTCATCTGGCAAGACAGGGCTCTTCTCTGTCCTGGGCGGCAGGGTGAGGGGGGCTGAGGGGTTCTTGGGGGAGAGGTTGACATCAGTGCCGTTGCCAAAGGCCTGGATGGCATTTCCTGGGTGGGGGGGCAGGAGAT
>VWZX01011013.1:292786-307066 GCA_013399015.1 Galbula dea | reverse complement strand
CCCAGCAGGGCTGGGGTGGGGTAAGGACAGGGGTGGGCAAGAGCCTTACGGAGACAAGGGTTTTCCGTGAAGTCTCGCAGGAACTTCTCGCACTCCTCTTCCATGTTGCCACTGCCTTTGCAGGAGCACCAGGGAGAGATGGTGATGCTGGTGGTGCTGGCATCCACATAGTTGGGGGTCATGTCAAAGCCTGTTCCAGGGCCAGGAGAAGGAAGAGGGATGAGAGGCTATGGTAGGAGAGAGCTTTCCCCATCCCGACCCCCTGGCACTCACCGATGAGCCCAGCATAGGAGCCCAGGCATGCCTGGTAGTTGTCCCCAGGGCAGCTGGTCAGGGACTGGAAGGAAGCTTGGCAGTTGGTGTGGAAATCAGCCAGGCGGGACCTGAGGGAAGGAGCAAGAGGGAGAAGGATGGGATTTAGTGAGAGGACAAAAGGAAACAGCCTCAGGTTGCACCAGGGGAGGGTTAGGTTGGACAGGAATAATAATATCTTCCTCAAAAGGGTTGTTAAGCCCTGGCCCAGGCTGCCAGTGGAGTCACCATCCCTGGAGGGCTTGAAAAGCCCTGGAGAGGTGGTGCTGAGGGCCATGGGTTAGTGGTGACCTGGCAGTGCTGGGTAAGAGTGGGACTTGATGATCTGAAAGGTCTTTTCCAGCCCAAACCATTCCATGATTCTCTGGTGTCACTGCTGCATGGAGCAGGAGCAAGGAGCAGCCCTTCCAAAACACAAAGGCAAGAAAAGAAGATAAATGGGATAGAAACAGGCAATCTCCATGAGATCTAGGCTCAGCAGATCACATCCTGCCTCACCTCTGCTTGCTCCAGCCTGCCAGAGGGTCACAGGCAAGGGATGGGGGTCTGCCCATGGGGAGCAGGGGGTACCCCACTGGAGATCTACTTCTGAGTAGCACAGGCTGTGCTCTTTGGGCTTGTCTTGCAGAAGCCTTGTTCCTCCATCCTTTACTGCTCCTCACTCTTCCAGCACAGCCCTTCCCCAGCACTGCCTGCCTGGCAGAGCACATCATAAACTTCCCAACCTCACTTGGCTCCACTGCTCCTGGCGTCGTTACCCGACTGTAAAATTTCACTGCTTGTTTTTATCTTCCCCCTGAAAATGTTAAAGCTTAGAGTGCAATTAAAATGCCTGAGGTGGAGGTTTACATTTCCCTTTCTTCTTTTGAAGCTGAGAAGGCTGAAAAACAAAAGGAAGCCTTGCAGAGACCTCAGAGACTGAGATGCTCCTGCCCTGCCTCCACTCCTCTTACAGCTCTGCCCTCCTCCACCTCTAGCCCTGCCTTCCTCTTCTTCCATCCCTGTCTGCTCTTCTCTTCCATCCCTGCCTGCCCTCCTCCTCCAGCCCTTCCTGCCCTCTTCCTCTGTTCCTGTCCTCCTTCTTCATCCCTGCCTTCCTCCTCCTCCAGCCCTGCCTGCCCTCTCCCTCCTTTACCCCTTCCTTCCTCTTCCTCTAGCTCTGCCCTCCTCCTCCAGCCCTGCCTGCCCTCTCCTCCTTCATCCCTTCCTTCCTCCTCCTCCAGCCCTGCCTGCCCTCTCCTCCTTCATCCCTTCCTTCCTCCTCCTCCAGCCCTTCCTGCCCTCCTGCCATACTCAGGGGGCAGAACAAAGGCAGAAGGAGCAGAGATAGGAAGAACCTGCAGGACCAGGAGGAATAAAGAAGGGACAAGAGGAGCTGATTTCCACTCCTAACCCCATGAGGGCCTTGGTCACCTCTCCTCATCTGCTCTCCCTGCAGAGGACAAGCACAAGGAGTGATGGAAGTTTCCAGGTGGATCAGGAACCCAGCTCTGCTGACACAAACCCACGTGTCCCATGGGATCCTCTGGGCTGAACCAAACCAGGGTGGCTGAAGGATGGAGGAAGGAGAAGGCTGCAGAAGGTGCTGGACAGACAGAGCAGGTGGACAGACAGATGGGCTGCAGGCTTCCAGGGTGCCTCAGTCACACCATGGGTAGCCACGAGGCTGAGCTGGATCTCAGTCACAGGGAGGCATTGCTGCAGAGCAGCCAAGCTGCTGACACTGGAGATGAGACCTTGCAGAAAACCTCCTCAGCTCTTTCTCTCCACACTTCATATAGAAAGCAGAAGGCAATAGATTATTTCCTTCAGCTTCCTCTTCCTTCCTTCTTAATTAAATGTCAGCTTTGTCCAAGCAGGGACTGAATCATCCAACAGTACCTGCCTCAAGCCATAAGCACTGATGAAAATAAAGGCTGGAAACTCTGTTATTTCTTTTGCTACAGTGGGAAAGATGTGTTTTCAGAAGGTTTGGATCAAATTAATTGAAGGGACAAATGAAGCAGTGATTGAATGCAGGAGAAGGGATCTGCACTCCCTCACCCAATGCTTTCCATCCCCTCCAGATCTCGAGAGCACTAAGGGATGGAGGGGGAGGGAGGTGCCATCAGCACACAGCCAGCACCCACCAGGAGCAGAGATGCTGCTGCTGAGCCTGCAGCCAGAAGCTTCTGCCCTTCCACAGGCCATGCACTGGGGGAAGGCCAGAAGAAGTCCTTCTACCACAGGACCATCAAAGCACAGCTGTTGAGGGCTGAACCAGAGCTCCAGGGATGCTCCATGAGGGAATGCAGTGGTTTCCTGGAGACTTTTGTTGTTTCCAGCCACCTGTGACTGGGATGTTTTCCAGGTCACAGGGTTTCACAGCCATTGATGTCACCTTCTTCTGTGGAGCAGCTGAGCTCCATCTGGGGCTTCCCTGGGTCTTTGGGGCTCCCAGCATCACTCCACAGTGAGTTCCCTGGCTGAGATGGGAGTGAAACAAGAGCCACCCAACCCCCCTGGTAATTTCTTCTTGCTGCTTCCCATGGACATGCAGGTAACATTCCCTTTCACCTGCTGATGGGCTTCCAGCAGCATGAACTGGATGCTTTTCCCACTTAAACCTGTTGCCTGACCTAACTCCAGCCTCCCAACAGGCTGCAAATTTCCAGGGCAAGGTCAGCCTCTTCATCTGGATTATTTAAGCACTCCCAAAGAGAAGACAGGACTCCTGGGCACTGCTGAGCTCTTCCACACGTTGGATGCTAACAAATAGCAGTAACATGAACAGCATGGCCTCAGGGAGAGAGGCAGTGGTGGGAGGGTGTGGTGTGGCTGCTCCATGACATGGGGAAGGAGATGAAACACTGATTTCAGGAAGAAAGAGGATTCTGCAGCTCTCCTGGGGCATGTAAGGAAGAAATTCATCACTCTGAGGGTGCTGAGAGCCTGGCCCAGGTTGCCCAGAGAGGTGGGAGATGTCCCACCCCTGGGACCACTCCAGGTCAGGTTGGTTGGGGCTCTGAGCAACCTGATCTAGTTGGAGATGTCCCTGCTGACAGCAGAAAATAGATGACTTCTAAAGGTCCCTTTCAACTCTAACCATCCCATAATTTCATAGAGTCACAGAGTCATTATTGCTGGAAAAGCCCTCTGAGATGACCAAGTCCAAGGATCCACCCAACACCACCATGCTCACCACTAAACCACCTCCCTCAGCACCACATCCACACCTTGTCTGATCACTTCTAGGGCTAGTGACTCCAGCATGTCTCCCTACAGCCAAAACCAGCCTCAGATCAAGGACTCTTACTCCCCATTTGCAAGGTGGGAGCAGAAAGAAGAGTCCAAGGTTGATGTCACAGAGCAGCAAAGCCCTAGCTGCACTCTGCACACACCAACACCTTCTCCTTGCAGGAAGTCATGGAGACTCTCTCCTCCTCCTCCTCCTTCTCCTCCTTCCCTCTGCAGGAGAGAAAGAAACTTTCCAACACCATTTCCCCTCTCCCCAAATCAGAGGTGAAGGAACATCAATTCTCTAAAGGAACTGTGGCAAGTTCATCACCAAGTGCCAGACACATTTGTCACACTGCTCCCTGGAGCCCTGCTCCTGGTTGTAGAATCCTCTAAGGCAAATGTTCTCCTTCTGATCAGACATGACAAGGCAGCTGGTAATCCTTCCAGAAGATCCAAGCCAGATGTCACTCTTTCCCTTGCCTACTAGGAGTTTGCAGTGGCTGGAGGAGACTCCAAGTGCCAGGAATGAACCTGACTGGAACCAGCCCAGAGCTTCTCAGATTTCTGCTTCTAAGTGCCCAAGCAAAACAAACTAAACAAATAAAAGCAAAGGAAAGAAGAGGGAGCCAAGTCCATCTTAGCAGAAACAGGAGGGACTGCTGCCAAATTGCTAGCTGGCAGCTGAAGGTAGCAGGTGGGACTGGGAAGTTTGACCTGGACTGAGAAGAACTTGGGCTAGAAGCTGGGTCAGGAATGGGGAGGGAGGACCATGGTGCAGGGAGCTTGCACAGCTCAGCCTTGGCTTCTTTTCCTGAAAGGTCTCCAAGCTGCAAAAATAAGGAGTGCAAAAAAGGATTCATGGAATAAATTATATATATCATCTATCCCAAACCCTGCTCCAAGGGTTAGATTTCAAAGTTAGGGCTTCCCAAGCTGCTTCTCTTTGATGTATCTTGAAAATGTGTTTGATTTCTGGGTGCAAAGAGGAAGATGATGCCAAGGGGAGGCAGCTCCAGGGTTCCAGGGGCTCCAATAAGCCTCAGGGCTGCAGTATTTCTCTGTCTCCCTGCTTAACTCCAGACACCTCCCAGGCATCTGTGTCCCTGCATATATCCATACAAATGCAGAGCTCAGAGGGATGGGAGCAGTGGTGCAGGATCTAGCTGGAGGGCAGGAGCTAGTGATGTTCCCTAGGGGACAGAAGTGGGTCCAGCCTTGTTCAACATGACCTGGATGAAGGCACAGAGTGGAATTCAGCTGGTTTGCTGGTGATACCAAACTGGGAGGAGTGGTGACTCCCATCAGGATGTGCTGGCATTCAGTGAGACCTGGGCAGGCTGAGACCAGGGGACAGGAACCTCCTGGAGTTCAACAAGGGCAGGGGTAGAGTCCTGCACCAATAACCTCATGGAGCAGGGCTGGTTAGGGGTCAACTTGCTGGGAAGCAGCTCCAAGGAGAAAGAACTGGGAGTGCTGGTCACCATGAGCCAGCAATGTGCCCTCCTGCCCAAGAAGGCCAATGGTCTTCAGGAAGAGAGAGAAGAGGGTGAGCAGCAAGGCAAGGGGGTTCTCCTCTGCCCTAGTCAGGCCACAGCTGGAGTCCTGGCTCCAGTTCTGGGCTCCACAGCTCCAGACACACAAGGAACTACTGGAGAGAGCCCAGCAGAGGCTCCCAAGATGCTGAGGGCACTGGAGCAGCTCTGGCAGGAGGAAAGGGCTGAGAGCCCTGGGGCTGCTTAGCCTGGAGAAGAGCAGCCCCACAGGGGAGCTGCTCAATGCCCAGCAAGAGCTGAAGGCTGGGGGCAAGAGGCTGGGGCCAGACTTTGCTCACTGGTGCCCAGGGCCAGGCCAAGGGGCACTGGGCACCAACTGGAAGCCAGGAGGTTGCAGCTGAGCAGGAGGAGAAGCTTGTTTGGTGTGAGGGTGCAGAGCCCTGGCCCAGGCTTTGCAGAGAGGCTGTGGAGTCTCCTTGTGTGGAGAGATTGCAAAGGCAGCTGGAGGTGACCCTGGGCAAGCTGCTGAGGGTGACTGTGGTGGAGCAGGAGGGTTGGCCTGGCTGATCCCCAGAGGTCCCTTCCCACCCCAACCATGCTGGGATTCTGGGATACCCTCTGTTCATCCATCCCTCATTTAGGACACTGTACCTCCCTGCAGACTCCATCCCATCAGCTCCTGGCTGCCAACTCATCTCCTCTCCTTGTTACCACCCAGGAACTCAGCAGCATCTTGCCAGCAAGACTCCCTCACTCTGACATTCAAAGTTACCTACCCAGCAGAGGCTTTTTTGGACTCTGAGGTTGTGCTTTTGTTGTTGTTCTGGAACAGATGCAAGGTGTCTAATTGGGTGCTAATTGTTCCCATCCCTGCATGCCTAGGAGAAGTCCAAGCTGGACTCCTGGTAATAATTCAGCACCCATCAAAGCAAACAGTATCAGGCTCTTAAATATTTCATGCAGGAGAGATCCTGAGATGCAGAGATTACTCCAGACATGGAAGGTTTTGTTTTTTTCTTCACAGGCAATTTACAGGGACCAAGGAAAAATGGCTTTAATAGACAGCAGCATCCAAAGGCAGCTTGGAAACACACTTCCCCCAACCCCCACGGAGCCAGGGATGTTCAAGAAGCTGTGAGAACATGCAAAAACTCAGCAAGACATGAAAAAAACCCTCAGCCTGCTGGGCATCCTCCTCCCAACACTGCTTCATCCTGCTGGAGATGAATGCTTTGGACATCTGGAGGTGCTGAGATGAAAACCAACTAGCCTCAAACCCCAAGAAGAGTAGCCAGGTGATTCCAAGAGATCCAGGGGTGGGGAGCAGCCAAAGAAAGGAGAGGGAAGCTGGAGCAAAACTCCAGTTTTCTGGCTGAATCCTCTACCAAAGCTTAGTGAAATAGTTCATAAGGAGATAAAAAAAAGAGGTGATCAATGGAAATCATTTGTTTTATGCAGGAAAAGTTATCTGGCACCTCTGGAGGCTGGAGTCCTGCTCTGGTATGAGGCAGGAGAGGTTTCATCCTGCTTTGAGGGACTCCTGTAGCTCTGTGGTAGCTCAGCATCTTTGGGTAGGGTGGACACTGGTTCAGTGTCCTGCCCAGGGACAGGACAAGAGGGAACAGGCACAGACTGGGACAGAGGAAGGAGCTGAACATCAGGAGGAACTTCTTTCTTCTGAGGGTGCAGAGCCCTGGTCCAGGCTGCCCAGAGAGGTGCTGGAGTCTCCATCTCTGGAGACATTCCAAAGGCAGCTGGAGGTGGTCCTGGGCAACCTGCTGTGGGTGCCCCTGCTCTGATAGAGGTGGGGTTGGACTAGATGATCTCCAGAGGAGCCTTCCAACCCCTACCATCCTCTGATTCCCTCAGCCCAAAGCCACCACTCCCCAGGGAGCTGGGACAGCTGGGAGGATCCAAACCCTGAATAAAGCAGAGAGAAGCCAAGGAGAAATCCCCAGATGAGAGCAAGCAGAACTCAACCAGCAGGAAGGAATAAAAACAGAAGTGAGGACAAACAGCCACCAGCCCAAGTGCTAAGTGAGAAGCTGTTAATTAAGCAGTGTCATTCTCCACATGTATTTTTAGGACCTGGTGTTTTGAATCACCAAGGAGAAGAGCAGGTGGAAGACTAAGGGTTATTGGGTTGGGTTTTTGTTTGGTTTGGGGTGGGTTTTTTTTATCCTCTTGCTTATGCTCAGAGCCTCTCATTACCTGGGAAGGGGAAGGGGAGAATGAAGAACATGCATCATTTGATTTTAATTGAAGGACTGTTCTATTTCATTGACCTGCTAACTAAGCTGAACAGGAGATTGTGTTTACATAAGCAAACCCTGAGTCACTATAGACTTGCTGTCACATTAAGTCAATACTTATGAAGCTTTCTCTGTTTAATTATTCAGTGGGAATTGACTTATGATTCTCTTAAGAGCGTGGTTAGCCTTGAGCAAGGTGGTCATGGAGCACAGAGATCCCTTCCAGCTGCCAAGGGCTGCTGCCACACTGACCCCCTCCTTCTGTCCTACCCAGACCAGGAAGCCAAAGCCACCAACCTTGGCTAATTTAAGGTTGGATCTGGCCAAGAAACCATCAGCATCCTGGTTTGGATCAGCACTAGAGTGGCAGCAGGGCTAGGGCAGGGATTGTCCTCCTGGGCTGGGCACTGGGGAGGCCACAGCTCCAATCCTGGGCTCAGCTTTGGGCTCCTCACTGCCAGAAGGGCATGGAGGTGCTGGAGTGTGGCCATAGAAGGGCAGGGAAGGTGGGGAAGGGTCTAGAGCACAAGGGTTGTGAGGAGCAGCTGAGGGAACTGGGCTTGGTTAGGCTGGAGAAGAGGAGGCTCAGGGGAGACCTTCTCATTCCCTGCAGCTCCCTGAGAGGAGGCTGGAGCCAGGGGGGGCTTGGGCTCTTCTCCCAAGGAACAAGTGATAGGACAAGAAGAAACAGCCTCAAGTTGCACCAGGAGAGGTTCAGGCTGGATATTAGGAACAATTTCTTCCCCTAAAGGGTGATCAAGGCCTGGCCCAGGCTGCCCAGGGCAGTGGTGGAGTCCCCATCCCTGGAGGGGTTCCCAAGCCATGGTGCAGTGGTTTAGCTCCTGTGCCACCCTCCCTGGGTTCAGCTCCTGGTGAGAGCAAGCACTCATCCTTTCCCCTTCCCTTGCTGGCAGTGAGGTGCAGGATTTTGGCTTATTCTGGGCTGAAATCCTGACTTCTGCTCTGGAAACAATTCCAAATGGCCTTGAGCTGTGAAGCTGCTCAAAATCCTTAGGGACCTGGCCTAGCCCTGAGCCTCTTCACCCAGGATCTGGCCAGGGGAGCAGGAAGCAACCAGGTTCAGATCACAGGGTTTTTTGAAGTTCCCAGAATATAAAACCCCTTGATTTCATTATTTATTTATTTATTTTCCTATTTTTATGTGTGTGCAAAACACTAACCTCAGCCAAGGGGAAAGGGAAGGGAAGGGGAGGGGAGGGGAGGAAAAAAAAAGCTGATTTCAGCAGCTGCAGCTTGCTGTAGTTTTTCATCTTGCATCAGCAAGTCAGGCACACAAATAATCTGTGTCTTCTATGCTTCAGTGGTGCTGGTGCTGAAGAATTTTCCCAGCCTCCACTGTAGCTCTAGCTCCTCAGCAGCCAAACCCAAGGTGATGTTTCATTTCCCTTCAGGATTTGGGTGGGTTTTTTTACCTCCCTATTTTGTTTTGTGGCTGGGAAAGAAGGGATGGATCCTGCCCAGCTCTGGGGCTGGGTGTATGGATCCTGCTAAATGGATCCTGCTGGGGTTGGGTTGCTCAGTCAGGAGAGATGCTCTAGGGATCATCAGCCAAGGACCTCTAGGGAGGCTTGGGTCTGGGGTGGGGAGTGTGTTGTGCATAGCTGGGGGTGCATCCAGGCTTTGGTATTGATTAAACAGAGAGAATCAGAGAATGGTTTTGGCTGGAAGAGACTTTCAAGATTATTAAGTCCCAACCTTACCCAGCACTTGCCAGGTCATCTCTAACCCATGGCCTCAGCACCACAGCTCCAGGGTTTTCCAACTCCTCCAGGGATGGGGACTCCACCACTGCCCTGGGCAGCCTGGGCCAGGCCTGGACAAGACTTTTGGGGAAGAAAGTGTTCCTAAACAACTGTCTGAATGCCACAGTGGGCACAAGACCTTCTCAGCTAAAGAAATGATGGTTTAGAAAGCTGTTATTCTGGTTGTGTTAAGCAGTGTCTGTAAGTGAATGACTTCACTCTGGCCCTGCTGAAGACTTAACCATGGAGACATCTCTCCATGCTTGGCCTCCTCTTTAACACCTTCACTTCACAGCATGTTCTGAGGGGAGGAGCAAGATGACAAGAGGTGTGGAAAAGTCCCTGTTGAGCAGAGAAGCCATATTTCATGATTAAACTGATTTAATCTGGATGTGGAACTCTTGAGAGCAGCCTTTCAGTACATCCCAGAACCACAGAAGGTTAGGGGTGGGAAGGGAGCTCTGGAGATCATCTAAACCAACCCCCCTGTCACAGCAGGGTCACCTGCAGACTGTTATAGGCAGGAGACATCCATGTGGACAAACAGCTAATATATAGCTGTCAAAAGAACCCCCAAACATCAAAGGCCAGTGCTCTAGAGCTGGTGCTGGGAGAAGCCCTCCCCTTAGTGAATGAAATGCAGGAATGTGGGGTGATTCTTGGGGTGTCCTCATGGGTTAAAGACTCAATGATCCTACTGGGTCCCTTCCAGCTCAGACAATACTGTGAGACTGTGATATCCAACCTCTGTGCCCTCTGAATGGAGCAGCTGCCCCACTGACCCCCTCCCTCTTTCCCACCCAGACCAGGAAGCCAAAGCCACCAACCTTGGCTAATTTAAGGATGGATTTGGCCAAGAAACCTTCAGCATCCTGGCTTGGAGTAGCAGTAGTGTGGCCAGGCAGGGTTTGTCCTACAGCGGCACTGGGGAGGCCACAGCTCCAATCCTGAGGTCAGGTTTGGGACCTAGCCTTGAGGACATCCCTCTCTATCCCCCAGGGTGATCCAGACCCTGCTCCACACCTGGATTTTGGGGTCAAATATCCCAACCCAAAGCATTCAGAAAACAGCTGCCTGCAGAACTGCTCTTGGCTGTGATGGGAGAGCTGGTGGCATTTATCTGCCCAGCTTTGGGATCATGGCTGGAATGGTTTAGTGGCATGGTGGTGACAGGTTGACTGTTGGGCTTGATGATCTTAGAGGTCTTTTCCAGCCTTAATGATTCTGTGATAGGTACTAAACAACCATTTAATCATACTAGAGAGCCATGAAGACCTCCAGAAGTTCTATTTTCCACCCTGGACCATTCATTGACCTCTCCTTCAACTCTTCTGCTTCTTTCAGGCAGGAAACAACATGACCTCAGGGTGAGACATGTCCTGCAGGAGCCCCTCTGAGGGGCTGCAGCCCCCAGCAACCAGCTCATCACCAATCAAGGAACAATCCCCACCCCCCCACAAAGTCCTTCCCCAGTAGAGAGAGTTTTGCTGCTCATTAGGCACTCAGCCAGGAGGCTTAATTAAGCTTTGGGAGCATTATCTCCTCTCCTGTCACTGCTGGCTTGGGGAGCAGCTCTGCTGATCTGCTTCAGAGTTCAATGTCCTTGCCAGTCCCACGTGCAGATAAGGAGGATGAGCTGATATCAGCCTGTGGTGTTGGGCTGAGAATCACAGACACAGAGAGGGAAGTCCATGGCAGAGCCCAGCCTGAGGCAGGGGCATGGCAGGAGGGGATACAAAGAGGTTTCAGAGGATCATGGAATGGTTTGGGATAAAGGAACCTTCCAAGGTCATCTCATCCAACCCCCCTTGCAGCCAGCAGGGACATCTGCAACTAGAGCAGGTTGCTCACAGCCCCAAACAACCTGAGCTGGGATGGTTCCAGGGCTGGGACATCTCCCACCTCTCTGGGCAACCTGGGCCAGGCTCTCCCCACCCTCAGTGTGAAGCATTTCTTCTCTATCTCTAGTCTCAATCTCCTCTTTTAGTGTCAAACCATCAGCCCTTGGCTTGTCCCAACAGGCCCTGCTCAAAAGTCTGTCCCCAGCTTTCTTCTAGGGCTCTCTAAGCACTGCAAGGCTGCACTCAGGTCTCCCTGGAGCCTTCTCCTCTCCAGGCTGAACAACCCCAACTCTCTCAGCCTGTCTTCACAGCAGAGAGCTTCCAGCCCTTGGACCATTTCTGTGACCTCCTCAGGTTCTCCTTGACCATCTCCTCCCCATCCTTTCCCCAGGGGCCATGATCCCCATATGTGCCTCAGGCCCAGCAGGCAGAGCCATTCCTTCACCCCTGGGGGAGATGTGCTGCCAGGAGACCTCCAGACCAGATGGATGAGGAGAACCAGCAGCAAGGACCATAAAGTGCAACCCCTGTGTGTGTCCTCACTCCCAGGGAAAGCACAGAGCACACACAGCCCTTGCTAGAAAGCTCTCCCAGAGCCTTCTCCATCCCAAAAGCCAGGGAGAAAAAGCCAGAGCCTTTCCCACTTGCAAGGCAACATCCACTGAGAAAAACTCTTTATTTATTTCCCTCCTGCAGCTCAGGTGCTGGTCACAGCTCAGCTTAGCTAGGTCCTTGTTTTGGAACACCCCTGCAGCTCAGGTGCTGGTCACAGCTCAGCCTAACTAGGTCCTTGCTTTGGAACACTCCTGCAGCTGCAGACACAAGGTCAAGGGAGCTGCTGGAATGTGGCAACATCTCTCTGAGCATCCCTGGGCAGAGGATCCCCAGCACAGGCTCTAAACCCCTCCCTGCACCCCAGTGCCACAGCCTGGTTCATGGAACTGCTTTTAACAGAGGGGTTTAGAGCAAATCAACTGCCCAAGCACAGGGAACACTGCTGGAGACATCACCCCACCTGGGGCAGAGCTGCAGGAGGAGAGGGGAGGAGATGGGATGGGATGGGATGGGTTGGGATGGGATGGGATGGGTTGGGATGGGTTGGGATGGCATGGGATGGGATGGGAAGGGATGGGAAGGGATGGGAAGGGATGGGTTGGAATGGGACCTTCTCTTGCAAGCCCAGATCTGAGGAGCACATCCATGTGCAGCCCCACAATGCCCCAACATGGGGAGAAAACAGCTGAGGTCAAGACACAACTCTGCAGAGTGAGGTCCAAAGCTGCATACAGAAAAAAAATGCCAGGTTCAGGTGCTTTGCAGAGCAAGACCCTTGGCCAGGACCATCCCTCCCCATCCAAGCTGCTGCTGGAAAAGCACATTTCCAACCTGGAGTAAAGACCCAAAGCAGCTACTTCACCTTTGCTGCTTCACCTCTTCTAGGTGGAACTTTTACTTCCTGCAGGACCAGGCTGATGAGGAATGCTCAGCAGCTCTGAGGCCTCTCCACCTCCTCCCCAAACAGCTGTTAGTGGAGGTTCTTCCCCTCCCCTCCCTGAGCAGACACATCCAGGACCTGCACAAGCATCAGCTCTGCTCACAGAGAGGTGAGACCATTCATTTGGCCACGACTCAGCTCAGCTTTGGTATCTTTTATTCATAGGCACTGGCTTCTTGTATTACTTTTTGATAAAAAGCCACATTCCCTCACTCCAGAGCCATCACTTGTGGCCAGGGGAAGACTTGGAGCTCTGCTATTTATTTATTTCTCCACCAAGCTCTGAGAAACTTCATCACCTTGATGGAAAAAAGACTTTCCTCCTCCTCCTCCTCTTCCTCCTCCTTCTAGGAAACATATTCTTTAGGAGGATGATCCAGGCCCTGGAGGGTGACAGGAATTTGGGGTGGGGATGGGTTTTATTTGCTGTCTGAATAATGAGTTTCATAAAAGGGAACAGAAAGCTCTGCAGTGGTTGGATTTCACCAGCCAGGAAGTTTTGCTGAGGATGCTGAGAGCACCCTGAGGGTTTCTGGTTGCTTGTAGGGAGTGGTTGACCCTAGGCTCATGGAATCAGAAGATGTCCTGAGCTGGGAAATGCTGGGACAATAAGGAGGGTTTTCTAGGTTGGATGTTTTCAGAGAATCAGAGGATGTCCTGAGTTGGAAGGGAACCACAGAGATCATCAAATCCAACCCCTGTTGGGCATAGGATAACCCTAAAATCACCCCATGTGTCCAAGAGCTTTGTTCAGGTGCTGCTGGAATTCTGTCAGGCTTGGTGCCATGACTGCATCCCTGGGGAGCCTGGTCCAGTGCTCCACAACCCTCTGGCTGAAGAACCTTTGCCTAATACCCACCCTAACCCTCCCCTGGCACCCTGCTGCCCTCGTGCACATCCAACCCCTCCCCAGTGGGGACAGCTGGAGAATCACATCATCCCTAAGGTTGGAGGAGACCTCTAAGATCATCAAGTCCAACCATCAACCTGTCACCACCATGTCCCTAAACCAATCACACATCTATAGGTTTTCTGAACACCTAAGTCCAAGGTGGGCAACAAACCTGCCCAGTTCCCAGGGACTCAGCTCCACAGTTCACAGCAGGATGGTAGTTCCAGCCCCACCACTCTGCTTCTGCCCCATCCTGAGCATTGCTGGAGGGTATTGACCCCCTGCAGCCACCCAGGCTAAGCTGGGGTTTGTCACTGGGGGTTTCAGAGCTTGGTGGGGGCTGGGTTGGCAGCCCCCATGCTTGCAAACCACAGCCACACACAAACATAGGTTCACCCCAGAGCAATGGAGACCAACCTTGAGGCTACATCTCAGCCTACAAACCTCTCCATGAGCAGCCAAAACCATTAACTCTGGCCCATTTTACACACATAGTACAGCTGTTGGGGGAGGAGACCCTGGTAAGGGCCACCTGGCCCTGGGAAAATGCAACCTATAAACATGGGAGAGAATCACAGAGCCAAAGAGGCATGGAGTCACTGAGGCTGGAAAGGACCTCTAAGGTCATCAACTCCAACTGTTAACCAAACACTGTCAGCTCACCTCTAAACCATGGCCCTCAGCACCACATCTCCAGGCCTTTGAAAGCCCTGCAGGGATGGGGACTCCACCACTGCCCTGGACAGCCTGGGCCAATGCCTAACCACTCTTCCAGGGAGGAAATTTTTCCTGCTATCCAACCAGAACTTCCCCCAGTACAACATGAGGTAGTTTCCTCTCATCCTGCCACTTGTTCCTTGGGAGAACAAACCAAACTTGACCTCACTCCAACCTCCTTTCATACAACAAGACAACATTGCACAACCCTGCACAAAACCTCTCCAGAGCCTACAGGTCCCCAACCCTTCACAGAACCTCTCCAGTCTACAGGTCCCAAATCCAACCCTGCACAA
>VWZX01011013.1:243345-290382 GCA_013399015.1 Galbula dea | reverse complement strand
TCTCCAGAGCCTACAGGTCCCCAACCCTTCACAGAACCTCTCCAGTCTACAGGTCCCCAGTCCAACCCTGCACAAAACCTCTCCAGAGTCTACAAGTCCCCAACCCTGCACAAAACATCTCCAGAGTCTACAGGTCCCCAACCCTTCACAGAACCTCTCCAGTCTACAGGTCCCAAATCCAACCCTGCACAATACCTCTCCAGAGTCTACAAGTCCCCAACCCTGCACAAAACCTCTCCAGAGCCTACAGGTCCCCAACCTTTCACAGAATCTCTCCAGTCTACAGGTCCCAAATCCATCCCTGCACAAAACCTCTCCAGCCTACAGATCTCCAACCCAACCTTGCACAAATCCTCTCCAGTCTGCAGGTCCCCAGTCCAACCCTGCACAAAACCTCTCCGGAGCCTACAGGTCCCCAACCCAACCCCAGGAAGGCTTAGAAGAAGCCTAAAGGCACCCCTTACCTGCAGAGATGATCTGTCCTGCAAGTGTTACGCAGCTCCAGGCAGTTGGGCTTCTCCTTGTCCTCGTAGGAGCAGGAGGGGACGATGGTCTGGCGCCGGCGCTCGGCGCAGGCTTGGTCCCGGCAGGAGCAGAAGAGGAGGCGGTAGGTGTACTCGCTGGGGACGCGGTCGAAGAACTGCCGCAGAGCCTTGTGGCATTTCCTCCTGCTGCAGTGCTCCGTGGCTGAGATCTCCTTGCTGCAGGTGGAGATGTAGCCCGAGCGCAGGCGCTTGCAGTTGTCGTTCAGGTTGCAGGCTTTGGCTGCATCCAGGCAGTGGTTGCTTTTGGAGTTGGCAGCAGGGTCCATTCCTGCCCACAGGATCAGAGAACAGAATGGTTTCGGTTGGAAAAGACCTTTAAGGGCATCAAGTCCTCCTGTTGATTCAACATGCCACTAAACCACATCCCTCAGCACCACCAGGCCACTAAACCATGTCCCTCAGCACCACCATGACCCTACACCATGTCCCTCAGCACCATCATGCACTACACCATGTCCCTCAGCACNGCCCGAGCGCAGGCGCTTGCAGTTGTCGTTCAGGTTGCAGGCTTTGGCTGCATCCAGGCAGTGGTTGCTTTTGGAGTTGGCAGCAGGGTCCATTCCTGCCCACAGGATCAGAGAACAGAATGGTTTCGGTTGGAAAAGACCTTTAAGGGCATCAAGTCCTCCTGTTAATTCAACATGCCACTAAACCACATCCCTCAGCACCACCAGGCCACTAAACCATGTCCCTCAGCACCACCATGACCCTACACCATGTCCCTCAGCACCATCATGCACTACACCATGTCCCTCAGCACCACCATGCACTAAACCACTTCCCTCAGCACCACCAGGCCACTAAACTATGTCCCTCAGCACCACCATGACCCTACACCATGTCCCTCAGCACCACCAGCCACTAAACCACGTCCCTCAGAACCACCAGGCCACTAAACCATGTCCCTCAGCACCACCCTGCACTAAACCACGTCTCTCAGCACCACCATGCACTAAACCACATCCCTCAACCCCACCATGCCACTACACCATGTCCCTCAGCACCACCAGGCCACTACACCATGTCCCTCAGCGCCACCATGACACTACACCATGTCCCTCAACACCATCATGCCACTACACCATGTCCCTCAGCACCACATAGAATCATGGATTCATTTAGGCTGGAAAAGACCTTTCAGATTAACAAGTCCAACTAGTGACCCAACACCATCACAGCCCCTGACTCATGTTGCCAAGTGCCATGTCTATGGTTTCTGAACCCCTCCAGGGATGGTGACTCCACCACTGCCATAGGCAACCTATTCCAATGCCTAACCACTCTTTCAGGGGAGAAACTGTTCCTGAAGTCCAACCTGAACCTCTCCTGGCACAACTTGAGGCTGTTTCCTCTTGTCCTGTTGCTTGTTCATTGGGAGAAGAGCCCAAGCCCCACCTGGTTCCAGCTTCTTCTCAGGGAGCTGCAGAGAGTGAGAAGGTCTCCCCTGAGCCTCCTCCAGGCTAACCAACCCCAGTTCCCTCCAAGAGGGAGAAGGTGTGAGCATGGCATTGAGGGATGGGGAGATGCCTTCAGCCTGGGGAGATGTTACAGGGAAGAGGGCTGGGATTGATGCCACCCTTGGCGTCCCTGGCTCAGCTGTAATCACCTGAGGTCCTCCTCCAGCATGGAAAGGGTTAACATGCCCTGCCTGCAGCAGGAGGGACCTGGTCAAAGAGCCTTCAGTCCATAATTCATGCCATGAATTTGCAATATATTTTTCTTTCTTGTCAATTATTCAAAGAATAATTATTAATTATTCAGCCTCCTCCAATCTGAGCTGCACACAATTCCCCTGACCCTGCATCCTCCTCCTGGGGTTCCCCAAATCCAGGTCACCCCCAAACTAGCTCCCCCCTCTCCCCAAAAATAGGATTGAGCACTACCTAGGCATGGAATGATAAGGACAAAGCTGCCACTTTGGAGCCAGATCCCACATCCACCTTGGGAATCTCAACCATCAGCAAATAGCCAGGGAGGGAGGGGCTGGAGGAAGCCAAAGCTCTGCACAGGAACAAACGCTGAATTTCCCTTTTATTTTGCTGGTTTTTGTCAGGATGATGAATCACCTCCAGCAGATGGATCACCCTCAGCAGCCCAGGTGCTATTTTAAAAGCCACCTGACTGCACCAGCCATCTCCTCCCTGATTTCCTTCCCTCCTCAGCCAAGCCAAGCCCATGGATTCCTCTGTTGTCTCCTAGCATCTGTTAGCAAAGACCAACGACAGCACTGAGGAGGGTCCCTGCTAATGAGCAAATGCCAGGTAGCTACCTGGGCCAGCATCATCATCCCCTCTTCATCCTCCCTTTACCTCCTCCAAACACCCACAGGAGCCAACCTAGAGGCCAGCAACATTTTGGGGTGTCTCTTTGCATCACAGGACCCAACTTGGTCTGATTTTCCCACAGTCTTATCCAACTCAAGGTAAGCTTCTGAGCCAGGAGCCACCAGTGTGGCACTAGGATCCCAACTAAAAGGCCAAGCTGGAAGCCCCCCTGGAAGCTGGAAACCTGACCCACACCATGCTGTCCTCAAGTGATGGTTGCAGTGTCCAAGGACTCAGTGCCACCAGCCCAAAACCATGTGGTGATGACTGTGAGTTCCCCACAGCCTCCTCCACCCAGGGCCAACACTTTGGCTGGGCTGTGATGCCATGAGACCCCAAAGCCAGGGAGGATAAAGCTGTTTGGAGGAGAGCCCTCAAAGTGCCAGGGGTGAGGAACACACCCCTGGAGATCCACCACCCTCCCTGTGCATCCCAAAGATGGGATAGGGCAGGAATTGCCGTGTCAGAGCAGGAGGTGCTAGGAGCTCCTTGCAGCTAAAGGCTGAGGATGGAGACAGCTCATGACACTGATGGCAGAGAAGCAGAAAGGGGGAGGGGGGTAGCAGAAATAAGGATGTGGGACACATGGTTCTCATTTCTCCTTGCTCAGACCAGCTCTGGGACCTGAGGAGGATGCACCAAGAGGGGTGCTGATGGCCACCTCAGCTCCAAGCCCTGCAAGCAGCTAACAGGCAGAGGCGTGGGATGGGAGCAAAGCACTGCTTCCAATGTCTAATCCTCCTGAGTATAATCTCTCCTGCCCTGCCCAAGACCTGTAGGGACCTGGCTGCATTTTAATAGAGCTGATGCTTGAGAGTGCAGAGTTTCTGGGGAGCTCATTAATAAAGCACAGGCATGAAAAATTCATGAGGTGAGAAGGAAACAAGGGCCAAAGAGCCTGGCAGGAGATCACACTGGGAGACCTGGTGCCACCAGTCCTCCACTCTGCTTGGTCTTTCAGTGCAGGATGAGGTCAGGGGGAGAGGAGGAAGAGGAGGGACAGGGAGAAGGCAGTGCTGCTGCATGTCCACTCCATGCCATGCAGTGTGGGCTGAGGCTCACCCACCTCTTGGGTGTTGATGCCTAGGGTTGGTACCCACATGGGCAGAAACACAGGGTGGGGCTGGTTTCCCTACCAGAGCCTAGTCCTTCCTCCTTGCAGGCTGTGGCTCCAGCACCTTGGCACTGCAGAGTATCCTCATCCATGCTCTGCTCCACAGGGGGAACCTGGGAGCAGAAAAGCTCATGTGTGGGGAGGGCTGCAGTGCTCTCTCAGGATGCTTTTGGTGCTCCTTTATGATTCTCCCTTCTGGTGTGCACTTGTGGTGCTTGCTCATGGTCCTCATGGTGTTTCCTTGTAGTCTTCATGGTGCTTGCTTGCAATGCTTGCTTGTGGTGCTCCCTCATGGTGTTCCCTCACGGTGTGCACTTGTCAAGCTTGCTTGTGGTCCTGATGGTGCTTCCTTGCAGTCTTCATGGTGCTTGCTTGCAGTCCTTGCTTGTGGTGCTCCCTCATGGTGCCTGTCCATGTGGCTTGCTCATGATGTTTGGTTATGGTCCTCACTCGTGGTGCTCTCTTGTGGGCTTGCTCCTGGTGCTAGTTTATTGTCTCACTCATGGTAGCAGCAGCCCCTGGTCCCAGCACTCTGCCCACGGAGAATGTGAGCAACCAGAGCCCAGCAGTGCACCTGGAGCCCCCTCCCTTTACTTCCACAGCCCCTTCCTTCTGGGAAGGGAAGGTAATCCTTGTGCTATCCCCACTGGCAATTAGCAGAGCTCTGCCTCAGCCTCGTTAGCAAGAAACAACACTAACAGCTCATTTGTTTCCAGCTCTGGGGCTCCAGGTCGGGGCTGGGGGTCCCGGGGGGGGCCGAAATCCACTCACTGCTCTCACTGCTCCAGATCCATGTGAGGGGGATGGAGAAGGGCTGGGAGAAGCATTGAGGCCACCCCCGATGGCCACAGCACACCTCCAAGAGCATAACAAGAGTCAATTCTCCTCCTTCCCCCAGCCCCAAATCTGCCAGACGAGTTCCTTCTCCTCCCAGCTTTGCCTTCATGAATAAATCAACTCGTGAGTGTTTCATCCTCCACTCCAGACACTTGTGCTTTTCAGACTTTCCAGCAGCTCAAATATTTCCTTGACGCTAACACAATCCAAGGAGGCATGTGGGAGACAGGAAGGGGTGGGGGGTGGCATCCTCAATCCGATCCGGTCCTCACCTTCCCGGAGGGAGCCTGGCAAATCCCCTTCGGGAGCTAAAAGCCGTCGGGGGATGGCAGCGAGGGGATGTGACAGCGTCACAGCCCTCCCTTGGGGTTGTCCCCTCTGAGGTGAGCTGGGGAGGGGGCTGAGGGCAAGGCAAAGCATCGCTGCAGTGTCTCCACGGTGCCATGTGTAACCCCCTGAGGTGCAGAGACCCCCCAAACCCCCTTTGTGGTGGGTAGGAAAGGAGGAGGAGGAGGAAGAGCAAGGAGAAGGCAAGGCGTTGGTGACCTAATTTGGGAAAGGGAGGGGTGGGGGTGGGGTGGCAGCACGGAGGGTTGTCATGGAAATAAGATGGCAAAAAAAAAAGTTGCTGAGGATGGTGAGAGAGTTTGGGTTCCCCAGAGGAGGATGTGGAGGCAGAGAGATGCTGCTCCAAAGGCTTCAGCATCCTTCTCCCAGCAGCATCCCATAGCCTGGCTCAAGGGTGGCTGCCCACGGGGAGGGGACAGCAAACAGGTTCCAACCTCTTGGCTTCCCCATATTTGGTCTCAGATCTCCCAGAAGCAAAAACTCCTTTATATCCAGTGATGGATGGGCAGTGGGAGGGTCTGCTGTCCCCCCCAGGAGTCCAGGCTGTGTCCCCAGTGCCATGACACTTGGCTGCACAAGGGGACACATGAGGGAATTCCAGGCTCTCCAGCCCACCTCAGCACCTGGATATAAACCCATGCTTGGAGGCAGCTGGGTCCAAAAAGTAAAAACCTAAATCACAGCCTGGGGGGAAAGAGGAATCCTGAGGAGCAGGTTACTGCCCATGGCTCTGTGATCACTGCTGGGCAAGGGCTCAAAGGCAAGACCCCACCTCCACCAGGGGCTCACCCACTCCCAGCAATGTCTGATCCCACCAGGAAGGCCTGAAACAGAGAGGATCTGTCCCAAAATCCATCCAACCCCAGCAGCACTCAGGAACCAGCCCCTACATCCCTCCTCTCCATCAGGTTTCAGCATCCCAAGGGAACTATATGAAACAGGCTGCCCAGGGCTGTGGTGGAGTCACCATCCCTGGAGGGATCAATAAACATCTAGATGTGGTGCTGAGGACCATGGTTTAGTGGCCTGGGGCTGACAGGTTGATGGCTGGACTTATCTTAAAGGTCTTTTCCAACCTTAATGATTCCATGATCCCCAACTGATGCTGAAGGCATCAGATCTGTGGTGATGGGAGAAGTGATGAGCAGGAAAAGTGGCCAGAGGAACTGGAGGAGCAGAGAACCCATCCATGGGGCAAGGAGCTGCAGGTTTCCCTTGGCAGGGAGCTTGGCAGCAGGTCAACATTCCCAGGCAGGAGAAGATAGCCCAGCAGAAGCATGTTGCTTTTATTACCTGAGAAAATTGAAGCAAGTCTGAATATATCAGAGAGACGAGAGGTGACTGGCTCGTAGGGGGAAGCTTCATAAAATTCTTCTCCTAGAGTGGGAGGGAAGAAAGAGAAAGAGAGAGAAAAAACAAATTCAAACCCACAGTGAACAACCTCAGCCACTGCTCTGGGTGTGGGCACCCTCCTGATGTGGCAGGAGTGGTTTGGGGAGGGAAAAGTCAAAAAGCATTGGAATCAGCAAAAGGAGCAACCTATTTTGGACTAACTCTGCTTAATTCTTGCAGGCTGGGAGCTTGTGGGTTCTGCTGCAAACTCAGCTCCTTCTGCAAGTCAAGCTTGGCAGTGGCTGAGCTCAGAGTGACCTCAAGAGCTGAGGGAATTTGGATTTGAAAGGTCAATGTTTCATCACTCTATCCACAGAGCTTGGGCCAGCTGGAGGCTGGAGGCTTTGGGGGCTGGATTCAACACTAGGTTATTTTGTTGTTGTTGCTGTTGCCAAAACCAGCAACAACAACAAAAGGTATTTGCCTAAAAACCAACCATTGTGAAGATTGTTTTGCTTGTTTTCCACTCTGCTCTGCCTCTGGTGCACTGAGGGATAATGGAAATATTTTGGGCAGGGAAGGGGGGATACAGACCTAATGGGATTGCACCTGAACATCCCCACCACTGCTCCAACCACTGCTCCATCACGTCCCCCCAGGCTGAGAAGGTCACCAGAGCAGGATCCATCTGTCCCCAGGCTGGGAGCAAACCCTCTTCTGTCCCACCTTTGGTTTTAGTGCAACCCCAGGATGCTTTTGCTGCCAGTAACTCCAGAAAAGGCTGATTTCAGGCCAGCCACAGCTCCCAGGAGAGGAAATTCTCTCCTCAAACCCCAGCAGCCTTAGGAAAGAAACTAAACTAAACTAAAATCTAGAGAGATATAAAAATCAAAAATCAATGCCTGGACATTGAAAGCTCCAGTCAGAGGCTGACCAGGAGCACACAGCATTGATCTCCTCTGTGCCTGGCAGCCTTTTTGGGCAGGATTCCTCCCCACACCCTGAGTGCCTTCTCTGTGGCTGAGCCTGGGCTGTCCTAGGGCTGGATTCCATCAGCCCAGACCTCTCCAGCCCACACATGTTCTACCCAGTTATTATTAGCATTTATCCCATCTCATTAAGGAGCCACTTGAAACCCAGGGCTGGAAAACAAGCTCAGGAAGGAGGAGGAAGCAATGTGGGAGGGTTTGCTCCAAGCCCAGCATCTCCTCAGCAACATCCCTTGGAAATTTGGGAAGGCAGAGCTTGCTGGTTGGACAAGGAGACCCTGGTGGGATGCCAGCTTAGGTTGGGGGTTTTCAACCCAGCCATCACCATTGCCATTGACCTCAGGGTGATGCTGTGGGGTCAAGGGCTGCTGATCATCATCATGGGGAATGAAATGGGGTCAAGGGCAGCTCCTGCTGCTGCTGAACATCATGGAGAAGGCAACATGCTTTTGGGCAGCTTGCAAAGTCTTCCTGCTTCAGGCCAAGCCCTTCCACCTCGTTCCCTAAGGCTCCAGATGACAAGCAGCACCTTGAGGAGAGTGCATTTGGGGAAGCACTGTAGCCTCCTCCTCTACCTTTTTATGCCAAGGCAATAAATAATTAAATACTATTTGAATCCTGCTGCTTGCTAGGGAAATTACCCAGCATTAAAAGGGCAGTGGACTTCTCCTGAGCTTCCTGAGATGCAATTAGCCTCTGGGAGGGAGAGCAGCCCCTCCTTAATGACAGGGAGAGGTGAGCTCCAGCAGCCAAGGGGCTGGACAGGAGGCCACTAGACAGCATCTTTGCCAAACAAAAAGCAGAAGATCAGGGTTTGCCTTGGGGCTCTCCTTGCTTTTTACACTCCCTGGTTTATGCACCTTAAAGCTATGAGCTGCTGGATCTCCTTAAAGCTTCTACCCCTCCTGAAGGCTTGATATAATCACTTCTCTTCCCACCTCCCCCAGGTACAGGTCCTGGAGTAGTCATCAAGGATCCTTCATTCATGTTTGCAAAGCTCTCTGAAATTGCTGAATGAAGGATGTTAATGAGAAGGAGAGAACAATTAAGCAGTAATTCCTGCTCTGGGCTGGTTTGGGGGCTCTTAGCCCCTGCACTGACCCAGATTTGAAGGCAATTTCACCCCAGGGGCTGCATGCTTGGGTACAGCTCCCCTCATCCTCCTCACCTCTACCACCAAAGCTCTCCCAGCACCATCATCATCTCTCCTGGCTCCAAGCTCAGGGCAGGAGGGAGGTCAGAGACCTGTGCCTGTTGCAGGTAGGTGGCTGCCAGGGATGGAAGCTCTATCTAACCTAGCTGCTAAAGGAGGTGACTTTCAGCTGGGGTAAAGACATCTTCACACCCCCAAATCATGGCTGGAAGCAGGAGCAAGTGGCCCAGGGTCTGTCAGCTCCCAAGCTGCCACCAGCCAGGCAGGCACTTGCCTTTGGGAGGACTGTGCTACAGCTCAGGGGCTCTGCTCTGCTTACAGGAGGTTTTGCACAGGATGAAGGTGGGTTTAAGAGCTCCCACATGCAAAGCTAGCAATAAGCCCATTAAAGGGATCCAGGCTGATGCTTCTCTCTAGTCTGGGAGAAGGCTAGAGCCCACAGGCCAGCAAAGCAAACCCCACCAGCCCCAGCCCCAGTTGAGCTCCTCATAGCCAGTTCCTTCCTCTGAGCACAGTAACGTGGCTCTCTGGAGCCCTGGACAGCCAGCAGGAGCCCATGGGGCAGCCCCAGCCCTGGCGATGTTCCTGCAGAGCAGTGAGAGATGGTGGGTGAAGCAGGGGGGTGAGGAACAGGGGGGAAAGCCAGCAGCCTCCTCCTGCCTTCAGGCAGTAGATAATCCTGCCTTCTATGAACAAACCAGCCCTGGGGCTAGTAAAATCCAATTTCAATTACCTGCACTGCTCCAGCCTCTGATTTACTCCTTCACCAGGCTGCAGTTTACAGCAGGCACTGGTGCATTCCTCTCTTGCAAGGTGAGACCCCAGAAAGCCCTCCCTGCTGCCCCCCAGCCCATAAACCTCAGCAGAGCAAGGGCTGAGGGGGGGCTGGGGTGTGGTGAGGAGCCAGTGACAACCTCTGCATCTCCAAGAGATCCCCAGAGCTGGGACTGAGGTGCAAAGCCATGCCCCAGCCTCTCTCCTCTCTGCATCCCTGGGGCCAAGTCTTCTCCTTGGTTTTTGCAATGGGCATAAAGAAGGCACCAACCAGTGACCCCCAGCATGGAGCTGGGGTCTGGGGACCTCTGAGAGCCCAGGGGTTGGAAACAGATTTCATCCAAGCCATCATAGCACTTTCTTCTCCCTTTATCCATCCAGGGATCCCACAGGGATGTCAGAACTGCCAAGACTAGACTCAACCCAAGTGTGTGTGGATGCAGTTGCCTCTGAGGTCAGTGAAAGCAGCTCTCATCCACCCCTATCCCGATTTTCTGCTGTACCAGCACTAAATCCACGGGAAGGGAGATGGAACAGCTTGTACTGGAGCATAGCTGTGCTGTGCCAAGCCAGGAGACCTTCAACCTCTTTTTGAGCTCCTCCTTTGCACAGCCATTGGGGATCACAAGGTTGGAGAGGAAGGACCACACAGGGTGATCAATCCTGGCAGAGGATCCCTGCCGTGGCTTGGAGGTGCCCAGATGTCTGGGCACAAGAGCTCTGCCACGAGGGCCATCACCACAGCCCCTAGCCTGCTCCTCCCTTGCCATCACCACAGCCCCCAGCCTGCTCCTCCCTTGCTATCACCACAGCCCTCAGCCTGCTCCTGCCTTGCCATCACCACAGCTCCCAGCCTGCTCCTCCCTTGCCATCACCAGAGCCCCCAGCCTCCTCCTCTCTTGCCATCACCACAGCTCCCAGCCTGCTCCTGCCTTGCCATCCCCACACCCCTCAGCCTGCTCCTNTGGAGAGGAAGGACCACACAGGGTGATCAATCCTGGCAGAGGATCCCTGCCGTGGCTTGGAGGTGCCCAGATGTCTGGGCACAAGAGCTCTGCCACGAGGGCCATCACCACAGCCCCTAGCCTGCTCCTCCCTTGCCATCCCCACAGCCCCCAGCCTGCTCCTCCCTTGCTATCACCACAGCCCTCAGCCTGCTCCTGCCTTGCCATCACCACAGCTCCCAGCCTGCTCCTGCCTTGCCATCACCACAGCTCCCAGCCTGCTCCTCCCTTGCCATCACCAGAGCCCCCAGCCTCCTCCTCTCTTGCCATCACCACAGCTCCCAGCCTGCTCCTGCCTTGCCATCACCACAGCCCCCAGCCTGCTCCTCCCTTGCCATCGCCACAGCCCTCAGCCTGCTCCTCCCTTGCCATCACCACAGCCCCCAGCCTGCTCCTCCCTTGCCATCCCCACAGCCCTCAGCCTGCTCCTCCCTTGCTCTGCACCCGCGCTGGGCATCTCAGCTCTCAGCCCAGCTCCCACCAGCATCCTCCGAGAAAGGAGCAACCATCTGCCTTGCTTGGGGTGCCCATGGAACCCAGGACACTACTCAACCCTAGAGCACTGAGTTACCCCCAGGTCATCCCAACCTCCAGGGAGGTCAGGACCATCTCTCTCCTCCACAGCACCTTCCACCCCATACCTTCGGTCAGCCCGAGGTGTATACTCCAGTAGATCTGAAGGCACTGAAGCTCCTTCTTCATCCCTCGCTTGCAGCGGCAGTCATAGAGAGGACTCTCCTGCAGCACTTCCAAGGCTGCCTGGCATTCCTTGTTGGCCAGCATGGTGTTCCTGTCACGTCCAGCCAGGCACTGCCGCAGCGTCCGGTAGCGGGAGCTGCAGCTGGGCTCAGCCGCGCACAGCTCGTTGGCTCGCACACAGTCCACGGGCGCTCGCCAGCCATGGGGGTCCTGCCCCCCTGCGGATGGGGAGCCAGCCAGCGAGCGAAGGATCTCATCTGGGCGAGGGGCAGGGGAGGGAGAGATGAGGGATGGTCAGAGAAGCAGTGAATCATTATGGCTGGAAAAGATCTTGGAGGTCATGGAGGCCAAGCATCCATCCAACACTCCCATGCTCACCGCTGAAGCGTGGCCCTCAGCAACACGGCTCCATGGGTTTGGGGACACTTCCAGGGATGGTGATTCCACCACCTCCTCCCTGGGATGCCTGGGCCAATGCCTGATAACCCTCTAGAGGAAGAAATTCTTCCTAATATCCAACCTGAACCTCCCCTGGTGCAACTTGAGGCTGTTTCCTCCTGTCCTATCACTTATTGCTTGGGAGAAGAGACCAAGCCCTGGCTCCAGCCTCCTCTCAGGGAGCTGCAGAGAGTGAGAAGGTCTCCCCTGAGCCTCCTCTTCTCCAGGCTAACCAAGCCCAGTTCCCTCAGTTGCTCCTCACAACCCTTGTGCTCTAGACCCTTCCCCACCTTCCTTGCCCTTCTCTGGCCACACTCCAGCACTTCCATGTCCTTCTTGGAGTCAGGAGCAAGTGAAACATTTCAATAAACAATCAGAAATTATGACCTTTAAGTGACACCACAGTGCATCCTCTGAACATATGCTACCACCCAGGTGGTAACACATCTAAGCAGTAACCTGGCTGCATGGCTTTAAGAGCATCTTTTCCAGTACCTTAAGTTTGATATTCCCAGGTTGTTCTTGCTAAGCAAATAAAAGGAAGGATGAGAATGGTCATTGACATTCCTAGTTAACAACATTCATTCCCTCAGTAGCCATGAACTTCACTGACTGCTACGTGTTAGATTCTTAACTCTATGGCCTTGTGGTGACAAGAGATAAGGCATCATGGCAAGGGCAGAGAGAGGTGAGGGAAGGCAACCAGGTGGAGTGAACCCTTTGAATCCCCTCTCTGGCACCCCACACATCAGCCCATGCCCCAGTTATGGTGGTCCAACTAGTCCCTGGGGTTAGAGGGAGAGAATACTTCCACCATGCTTAAGGCAAGCCTGGATGTGTCCCCAGTCATAACCACAGCAAAATCCAGCTGGTGGCCTGAAGGAGACATGGGGTGGGGAAGGTGGAGACTTAACCCAAAACCTCATCTCCCTGAGGATCCCAGCACTCTCTGTTCCTTATCCAAACCAAACAAGCAAACAAACATCCACAGCCTGTTTCCAGCCCTGGAGCCTGAGGACATGAACCTCCACATCTGACCTCTCAAGAGTCAAGGCAAGCAGAAAGCCCATCCAAAATCCACCCAAAACCCACCCAAAGCCCACCCAAAGCCCATCCCAACTCTCTGTGCCCCTTGCTTTTCCATTTGGATTTTGCAGTTCATCCCTTCCCCAGCTCACTGCTGGAATTTTAGGGCATCTGACTCATGGCTTTCTGTGCACTCAGGCTTGGCAGGGCCACAGGTCAGCTGCAGCTCAGTACAAACTCTTCCCCCCACCCCTAGGGTTGGTCTCCTGTGTGTTTCCATGCTAGCCAACCCTCAGGGTGGCAACAATCAGGGTCACCCAGCTCATGGACAGTGACTACCCACTCCTTGGCAAGCAGCTCCACGCTCTCCCCATCCCCCCCAGCACTCCCTCAGCTCTCACTCTATTACCACCATACTCTCCTTAATTTTGCAGCAGGAATCTTGCCAAGGCAATCCCAGGCAATCCCAGGCATTCCCAGGCAGTCCCAGGCAGTCCCAGACAGTTCCACTGACCCATCCCATCCCAGCTGCGTGGGGAAGGGGAACAGGCAGCCCTGGCACAATTGGTTTCCCCCATGCCTGCCCCAGCTGAGGGATGGGGATAGGTGTAATCCTGACCCCCTCCACCTCATGTGCCAGGTAAAGATGGACATGACTATCTCTGGAGAGCATCGTCTGCTGCCCTGGTGGGTGATGCTGAGGGACACCTCAACTTTGTCCACATCTGCTGCCCCTGAGCCTTGGGGAGCAGTTTTCCCTTGGTGCCACATCCAAAAGCACCCCATGGGCACCACCAAGCTCCAGCTGCCAGCCCCTTCCCAAGCCGTGGCCATTCAGCTGGGTATGGCAGGAGGAGAGTGACACCTACAGGCATGTGACAAGGGCCACCCGTGTGCCACCCACCCTCTAGGACACACAAAGCAGCTCCCACCTTTGGTGGGCTCTCAGCTCCAGCAGCTGCTCCACCACGGCAGGCAGGCAGGGGTTGTCCCCTGCCACCACCCTGGCGTGGAGGACTTGTCCCCTGCCCCCTGAGTGCCACTGGAGCAAGTGGCCACAGGAGCAGGTGGCCATGCACACCACTGCCCACCTCACCAAGCTGGGACATGCTCCTCCTCAGGTCACAGGGAGGGGAGAGGGGTGCTCAGGGCTTGGGTGTGTGGTGGATCAGCAGCCCTCTGTGGAAACACCTCTGCTGCTTGTTTGCCAAACAGATCCCATCCTCCTGGTCTTCAGTCAATGTCCCCAAACAAACTCTGTTGGATTTGGAGAGGTCTGGAGGGTGTCCAGGTAGCCAGAAGCAAGTGTAGAGCCCCTACACCCACATTAGATCCAACTTTGGGTGGCAGATGCCCCTTGAGAAGGTCTTCCTTGGCCTTTCAGGATTATATTCCACATGGGAAGCAGGCAGGATCCATGAGCAGTGGAGGCACAATCCTGACACACAGGCTGGACTGCTGGAGGAGAAAGAGGCATCTCCCAATGCTCCTCAGGGCAGAAATGTCATCTCTTCTCCTTGAGATGGATGATGCTTGGTGCTTTGAGGAGCCAGAGGTTAGCTCTGCACCTTTACATGCTGGGAAGCCTCATCCCGAGGCACCCAGCACCCAAGCTGGGACAACCTGCTCCTGCTGCAACCATTGGCCACAGGACAATCATCTCCCAGACATCCAAAGCCATCCCACAGCTCCACCATGTGCCATTCCTCCTCTGCCATCCTCAGCCAGCTCTCAGCTCCATTTTGGTCTTCTCCAGTTGATGCCATGAAGCCTCTTCCCAAAACACCATCCAAAGCCTCTCCTCCAGCCACGCTCCTGTCTCCTCACCAGCTCCATGGACCTCCCAGGAAGGGATCAGAGGTGCTGGCAGGCAGGCAGGGAAGGGAGGCAACCTTGCTGTGATGCAGAAGGTGATGAAGCACATGGAGCATCCTCACAAGGGGTCCCAGCACCCTTGGTGGCACAGCCTGGTGCTGGGCTGGGCACTCACTCAACGCTGGGATGGGAAACCCAAGAGTAAATCCACACCCTGGGGAGCCAGCAGGGCTGTGTAGCAAAGAGCTGGCCCCAACCTCTTGGCTTTTATCGCCTTGCTTCCATGGCCTTGCAGAGAACAGGATGCTACATGTCCCCTTGGCAAGGTCCAGGAGAGTACCTGCAGCATGCCACACCACATCCAAGCAGGGAATGCTGGCAGAGCCCAGAGCATGGCACAAAGCCATTCAGCTGGAGGAGAAAGGGCAGCAGCAGCCCTTCCCTGGGGTTCATATCCCACACAGGACAGCTCAACCCCTCCCCAAACCCAGCAGCATGCTCAGCTCTGGCTGCCAACTCACTGTTTTCCCCTCTCCTCCCAGCTCACAGATGCTGCCAAGCCGGATAAAGCTCTGCAGACCCCCACAGAGGTGCAAGGTGGGGAGTTTGGATGGAGAGAAAAGAAATCACCTCCCAGCTACAGACTCCCTAAACTCCTATCGATAAAACATCTGCAGAGAATTTAAACCTAATCCACAGCAGTCTCTGGGGCTGTCAGAGCACAGCAAGGATCTGCAGGCAGATGCACAAGGCTCCCACAGTCAGGCAGTGAGGAAGGCAACCAGCCTTTTCCTCTCGCTCTCCTGGCTTCCCCCAGCAGCATCAAGCTGTACTGACTCTTTCCTAGCTCCAAGACATATTTCCTTTTACTGGTCCTGCCAGAGACCTCTGGACACAGGCAGCTTTAGAGGTAAATATTTATCCTCATCACTCAACTCCAAAGAAAATTAAAACCCTAACCAAGCAACCTCTTCTCCAGAACACAGAGCCTGGAGCCTGGCTGCTGGGGCAGCAATCGTTTTCTCCTAGCCAAAGAGCTTTTTTGGGCTGATCAGAAAGAGCCTAGATGTCCAGGGCTGGGTTTCCTCCACCCCAGGCTCAGTAGCCATGAGGGGCAGCTCTGGAAAGCAGCAGGATGAAGCTTCCTTTGTCACCCCATCCCTAATGCTCAGTCTCGGGGTGTGGGTTCCCTGCAATCACTGCTTGGGGTCTGGCAGCAGCTTTATTCTTTAATATTTTATTTCGATTCTTTTTTGAGGGGAGGGAGGTTCAGCCTCCCCCACCCACCCTGGACCCATGAAACCTTTGGGGCACACAGGAAAGGGAGCAGAGGGTCTTATGGACCACGGTTTGGGTGTCTTAGGTGGGGCATTCTGGAGGTCCTTGTCCTCCTGTATGAACCTCGCTCGTGAGGCATCCAGCAGCGAGGCAGAAGTATACAAAGGGGCAGCAGCCATCTGACACCCCCCACACCCCCAACCAGCATGAGGGACCTTCCTCTCCCCTACCCAGACATCTCCCTAGCCTGTGCCCCCTCCCCACCTTGCCCCTCAAGCATCTCTCCTTGCTCTTTCAGGCTCAGAGGGTAAGGAACCTCTCCCTCCGTCCTGATACTCCCCAGTCCTCTCTGCCGCTAGCAGCTCATGGGGAAGGACACCCCAAAATTGGGGTTCAGCCCCCGCAGTGCTCAAACCTGTGTCCCACCCCTCACAAAGGCAACTGAGGCACCTCCTGGCAGCACAGCATCCCCTTCCCCTCACCAGCCAGGGATCATGAACCCATCACCCCCCTTTCCACCCTGGGGGATGCTGAGCACCCCACGCGTGGTGTTCCCTCTTTTGCACCCCCAGCCCCACACCGTGGGGTGCTCGGGGGGTGGCGGGGGGGGGTGGGCCAGACATGTTCTGCCAACCTTCAAGTCTCCCTGGGCATCTCTCTATCTTCACAAGACAGGGTGGGTGATGTTCCTCCAGCGCTGACCAGCTCAGCAAGGAGTTTTTTAGGGTGCTGAGGATCCTAGCGGCATGTGGAGCAGGATTGAGCCACGGTCCTGTGTACATCCAGCCTCGCAGGGGGGCAAGAAAAACTGGACCTTTCTCCTTGGCTTCCCTTTCACTCCAGACCCACCACGATCTCTGCC
This sequence comes from Galbula dea, assembly GCA_013399015.1. Taxonomy (NCBI): domain Eukaryota; kingdom Metazoa; phylum Chordata; class Aves; order Piciformes; family Galbulidae; genus Galbula; species Galbula dea. The sequence continues at coordinate 273,844 of VWZX01011013.1, read as the reverse complement.
TGACTTCTTTCCCTTCTCCCCATCCCAGCGGGAAGATTCCCTGGAAAAGCTGAGCGGAGCCAGAGCTCCTCACCCATCACCTAAAGCCACACGCAGGGGAACGGCAATTCTCCATGCACAGACACAGGAATTAGCTCAACTTTCCCAACCCTTTCTCCCTTCCTAGGGACTGGAAGGTGGCGGGGAGGGAAGCTGGAGGTCACTGGGAGAGACTGGGAGAGGGGGAAGAGAAGGATAAATCGCTTCCAAAACGCAAATCCCCTGCCAAGGAGAGAGGGGATGGAGGATGAGCAGAGCTCTGCTGTCGCACGCTGCCCCCATATCGCGATAGTGTTGTGGCAGGGGAGGGTGAGGCTGGGTGTCTCCCCACACACACACGGATTTTAAGTTGAAAGTATGGGAAAATAAAGTTATCCCTAGTTAAAATCTCCATCTCGCCTTGTCCTGATGCAGAGCTAGAGCCACCGCGGAGCAGAACTAGCCCCACTCGCTCCCCCCCACACACTCCTCTGCCCTCCCACCTGGCACAGGTGAGAGCAGCATCCTCTCGGGGGGTGGGGGGAGACCCACGGGGACCACTCACCTACGAAGAGGAAGATGCTGAAGGCGTTTGCCAAGATCATGTTAGGCAAACCCGCGCGTAGCTTCCACGTGCGCCGGAAAGAATCACCCAGGAAAAGGAGAATAAGACAAAAAGAGAAGAATTCCCAAGGTAGATCCCAAATCCAAGCGGGTTGGTAAAAAAAAAGGGGGTGCTCTTCGGTTCCCGCATCCCCGCCCGGCTCCCGGCGGCTTGTGCCCAGGCTCTCTGCCTGCCGGGGCGGGGATGGAGGAGGGGGAACGGGGACCGGGGGAGGGGGAGCTGCGCTCCGCCGAGCCCCGGCACCGCCTGCTCCCTCCCCGCTCCCTCTCCGCCCCCTTTCCGCCGCCTCCCCGGAGCTGAGCAGCGCGGAGGGTAGCGCAGCCGCGGAGGATGCCCTTCCACCGCCCTTCTGTCGGGATAGGAGCTGGAGGGGTGCTGCGTGGAGGCATCCATTCATCCATCTATCTACCCATCCATCCATCCTCCATCCACCCATCCATCCTCCATCCATCCATCCACCCATCCTCCACCCATCCCTTCACCCCTCCTCCCTCCATCCATCTATCCATCCCATCCCTCTATCCTCCATCCACCCCTCCCANCTCTATCCTCCATCCATCCATCCCATCCCTCCACTCATCCCTCCATCCATTCCACCCTATCCCTCCATCCATTGCATCCCTCCCTCCATCCATCCATTCCACCCTGTCCCTCCATCCATTGCATCCCTCCCTCCATCCATCCATTCCACCCTGTCCCTCCATCCATTGCATCCCTCCCTCCATCCATCCATTCCTCCCTCTATCTATCCTCCATCCATCCATCCCTCCATCCATTCCATTCCATTCCATTCCTTCCCTCCATCCATCCCTGCATCCGTGCCATCCCTCCCTCTATCCATCCCTTCATCCACCCACCCAGAGAGATTCCCCCCATGCTACCCATCCCTGGACCAGCCTCAGCCTCCCTCCCTCAGCTCTGCTCCCCTCCACGGGGATGGCAAGGGGGTGTCTAACCCCAGGACCCCCTCTCTCCCCTCAGCTCTGCTGCCCCCCATGGGGATAGCAGGGGCTAGAGCCCTCGGGGTGCAGGGGTGTGGGGGCCTTGGCCCTGGAGGGGTGCAGTGCTGCTGGGGGGAGTTGTGAGAGGTAAAGGCAGGAGAACATCCATGGAGGGACTTAGAGCAGCTCCTCTGCGCTCCCTGCTGCGGGGCGGGGAGGGACTGCACACACACGTGGGAACAGAGACCTGCAGGTGAGCACACACGCGTGTGCACACGCAGCCACATGTGGACACACGTATGTGGACACACATGTACACACACACACGTGCAGAGATACCTGTTTTAATAAGTACCCACTTTAATACCGGCTTTAATACCAACTGCCTACTTTAACACCTGTTTTAATACCTAGTACCTGCTCTAATACCAACTTACTGCTTTAATACCTGCTCTAATACCTGTTTTAATAAGTACTTGCTTTAATACCAGGTATCTGGTTTAGTTCCTGCTTTAATACCTTTTTTAACATCAGGTACCTGTTTTAATACCAAGTACCTGTTTCAGTACCTGCTTTAATACTCTGTACTGGCTTTAGTATCTGATTTAATACCATGTACCTGCTTTAGTACCTGCTTTAATACCCGTTTTAATGAGTACCTGCTTTAATACCTGCTTTAATATCACTTACTTGCTTTAATACTGGTTTTAATAAGTACCTGCTTTAATACCTGCTTCAATGCCATCTCGGAGCTGAGCAGAGGGAAAGGATTTCCTCAGCCAGAAGAGGGAACTGCTCTCCTCTCTTTACTGCTCCCTCCCTCTCCATCCTTCCCAGGCCCAAGGTTGGGCTGTGTCAGAGGGAAAGGACTGCTCAACCCCTGCTAAGGTGGCATCTAAGGATGATGACAGCTGCTCCCAAGAGGGAGAGGCACAGCTTCAAACCTTGATTTTTGTTGCATTTTGTTTCCTTAATGTGCAGAGAAACCATTGGAGATCTTCAGCCCCCACTCCAGAGTCTGCTTTTACAGAGGCACCTTGGGGCTTCCCAACTGCCTTCAGCTCCAGGTGATGCAGGAGCTCTGCAGGACCAGTTTCTCGACCTGCTCCCAAGGGTAATGTCCAGCCAACCTCATCCCAAACCCTCCAGGACTCTGCATGTCCCTGCCCTTCTCCCCAGGCAGGGTGGAGGGGCTCTGGAACACGTTGACATATCCAGCCACAGCTTATCCTCTGGGAAAGCACCCAGGCAGTGCCAGGGATCACTGGATCTAAGCACACAGCACCCAGGCAGTGCCAGGGAACACTGGATCTAAGCACACATCACCCAGGCAGTGCCAGGGAACACTGGACCTAAGCAGACAGCACCCAGGCAGTGCCAGGGATCACTGGATCTAAGCACACAGCATCCAGGCAGTGCCAGGGATCACTAGATCTAAGCAGATAGCACCCAGGCAGTGCCAGGGAACGCTGGATCTAAGCACACAGCACCCAGGCAGTGCCAGGGATCACTGGATCTAAACAGGCAGCACCCAGCTGTAATCACCTGAGCTAAAGCAGCACATTTATTAGCCTGGGGGGACCACAAGCATCACATCCCATGGGGTTAATCCCAGCAGTGCTCCCACTAGTGACATTTGTTGTGACTCCAGTGTTATCAGGAGCAGCCAGCACTACCTGGCCTCTCATTTAGGATTGATTCCAGGGGAATTTACAGCCCATGTCACTGGGAGCTCCTTAAATCAGGGTCTGGGCACAGGAAGCATCACAATGAGCAGCATCACAGTGAGCAGCATCACATCCAGCAGCATCACCCCCAGCAGCCTTTCCCCTCAGGCCATGTTTTGGGAGGTTGCACTCTCCTCTGGGAGAAGAGGAGATGGGTGGGATGGGTGGTGGAGGAAGCTCTTCCATCAGCAGCTTTGTGGGGGTATTTCCCTCCCACAGCTCCAGCAGCACAAAGAAAGCTCTGTCTGGAGCCATGGATGAGCTGCTGGTCTCAGTGAGGGGGAGAAGGGAGGTGTGGAGGATGGGAGGTCTTGGGGACCAAGGAGACCTGTAAAGGACCATCATGGCAGGGAAGTGGAGTGAGCACCAATACTCTTTCCCCAGCAGAGAAGGGGAATCAGGAACACGAGAGGACACCTATGGGATGAAATGAAAACAGATTGAGTGCAATAGCCCAGACCAATACCAAAGCCAATATAAAGCATATCCAGTTACACTTGGCCCAGCAAAGGTACAAAAAGGCAACCCTTGGGAGCAAGGAAACCCAGGCAAGAGCAGGAGACTCCTTTCTCCTCACCAAACTTTCCCCTCGATGCTGAATGAGACTTTTAAGCTCTGGGATACACCTGTAGCCAACTCAGCTCAGCTCTCCTGGTTGATTCTAACCTGTTAACCATCTCCAGCCCATAGCTGGCTTAGGATCTCACTCCAGCACAACCAGGAGGAGCTGCCCAAGCCCTGCTTGGGGATGGAGCAGCCACAGCTCCTCCCCTGTGGGCACATTTGCTGCCTGCACAGATAATTTGCTGGTGCAAAAGCATGCATGGGGCACCCCCGGGGTAAGCATCATTGCTCCTGGCTGTGCAGGAGGCTGCATGGTTGCTGCTGCTGGGGAAGCCCTGCACCTCCATCCTCCTTCCAACCCTGGGCCTGACCAAGCTTTTCCACTTCAGGGTACCCTCAAAAAGCTGATCTCCAGGGGCTGAATCCTCTGATGCAGCCAGGGCTCACCCTGGCACACAGTCTCCCCCTGGCTAGCTCCTCAGGGATCACGTTTGCAGGGCTGCTGAGAGCAGGCAGCTCATAGCCAGTGGCTGCAGGAGTCCTTACAGCACCCCGACACTGATGGACCCCGACAGCCACATGCACAGCAGAGGCTATTTTTTCCCTCCCTGCTGTTTTTTTAACTCCCCAGCTGATTCTCCCTCTTTAACCTCTGCTGAGGAAAACAACCCCAGCCCCTGCCTGCCTCCTTGTTGACTGATGCCCTGGGGACCATGGAGGGGAAAAGTGGTTCCCTGCAGAGATGCTGAAGGAAGAAAGGAGCCCAGTCAATCCCAAATTCCAGTCAACCCCAAATCCCAGTCAATCCCAAGTCCCAGTCAACCCCAAATCCCACTTTGAACCCTGTGAATAAACACGGGGCTAGGTCCTGAAGCTCCCTGAGCACAGAACATCAGCAGCTCAGCCAGCAGCTCCTCCTCTACCCTCTCCACGACTTGTTTTGTGGCTCTCACTAACAAGAGCTGCTTGGTGACAGCCTATTGATCCCCTTCCCAGCTCTGTCCTGTCAGAGAGAAAGAGAGAGTTCAGGGAGGACAAGATTCTCTTTGCTGATTGCATGCTCCAGAGCAAGGTCCTACCCTCACACTGATGGCACCCATCAATGCCAGGAGCTGCATCTGTGCCCTGTTCTGAGTGCATGAGCAGCAGTAAGGAGCAGACCCCACTCTGATAGGGATCCCCAAGCCAGAGAGAGAGCATGGTTGGCCCTAAAATGCAACCAGGAAGCTGGGATGGCAGAGGACAAGCCCCAAGGGAGGTATCCCAGGGAGCCAAACTAGGGAAGGTGCCATCAATGCTGTTGGGTTCTCACAGCCCAGGGGCAGCTCAGGGGATGCTGCAGCCTTTCTCTTCCTCTCCATGATTTTTGGGGGTTTGGAGGCACTCAGAGGGCTGCTCAGGGGATGCTGCAGCCACTCCACTCTTCTCCATGATTTTTTGGGAGTTGGTGGCACTCAGAAGGGATGATCAGCCCAGCCAGCTCTGTTTGGGACATGTGGAGCTGAGCTGTCAGGTCTCATGTTCACACACTCATCAGCCTCTGCAGCCCCAAATCACAGCTGACATTTAAAGAACACCACCAGCAGCCCCACCACCACCAGCAACCCCCTGGACCTGAGTGAGATGCTGAGCTGAAGGCAAAGCTGTTGGGGATTTTCTTGGGGAGGAATAGATTCTTTTTATTCCAGTATCTCCTTAGTGTCTCCCTGCCCTGGGATCCCAGAGGGCAGATTTTCTGACCACATCAGCCTGGGGACACCTTGGATTTTAGCTTGGAACCTTCCTGGGGCAGAGGGTTAGACCCTTCCCTGTGCAAGGAGCTCCTTCCCATCAGCTGCTGGGCTCAGGGGTGCAGGCAAAGGCAGAGAGGAGAAAAGAAGCTTTTCAGATGCTCTGGGAATGACGTGGGGAAGAGCAGGGTAATGAGGGCTGCTTCCAGTGTCACACACTCAGCCCTCATCAGGCAATGAAGCAAATTGAGTTTCACTAAAAGCTCAGGAGCCCAGGCTGGGCTGCCCCCTCCTGTCCCCCACGCTCCCTGGTCCCTGGGAATGAGATTTCCATCCACTCCCCAGACGTTAAATGAGTAATTGTCATGGTCTGTGCTGGGGCAGGGAGCTCTGGCATGGTTATGGATCCTCAGCTGCTGCTTCCCATGCCTTCAGAGCTCAAGTGGATTAGCAGGACTGGGGCCAGGGTCAGGAAACAGCAGTAAATTCCTATATAGCAGCATGCTCCCAGGGCAGGCAGCAGAGCAAGTGAGGGACTGGCTGTAGGCAGGGCTGGGGGTCCTGCACCCTTGGGATGCCTCCTGCACCCTTGGGATGCCTCCTGCACATCATGTCCCTCCTCTGCCTGGCACAACGTTGGCAGCTGACCCTCTTGGCCACCTGGCAAGCAGGTAGCTGGCCCCACTTGGCATGAAGGGTGAGCTACATAGGCAGGCACCCAGCCAGGCTGCTGGCAGGGATGGCAGAGCACAGCTAACCCCCTGTAAGCAGGGTCCCCGAGGGTGTCATGTCACCCCACATCCCATTTCCCTGCTCTCAAGCAGAGTCCCAGGAGATGCCACACCTTCTCCATGTCTTCCTTCCCCTGGGGAGCTCAAGCAGGGTCCCAGGGGATGTTCCTCCCCCCCCCCATGTCCTCCTTCCCCCCGGAGGTACCCTCTCAAGCAGGGTCCCAGGAGGTATCACACCTCCCCATGTTCCCCTTCCCCTCTCCCTGCATCCTCCTCCAAAGCATCAAGGCTGTAAGAGGAAGGGAAGGAGGCACAGGGAGTGCTGCTGGTTCCTGCTGGGCTGGAGATGGAGTCTGGAGCCCAAGGCTGGTCACTCTAACCCGTGGTGAAGCTGCTGCTAACCACCCCCCAGCAGCAGGGAGGGCAGGGGAGCAGAGCAGCTGGGGCAAGGGTGCTGTGTGCTGTGAGCCAGATGTAATTTGGGGAATGCCAGCTCCTCCCTGTCCCCTCTCCTGAATTCTGGAGACCAAATGGCTCTGCTGGAGTGCAAGTGATGCTCAGTGCACCTCTGCCAGCATAATCCCAGAATCTGGAGCCGTCCAACAGGGTATTCCTCAGTCTTTGCTCCCAAACACATCCTTTAGCAAAGCAGCTTCACCTGTTCCTCCTTCTTAGCCAGGATGAACATCTGGGAGCTTGAAATCACAGCTGAGTGCCTTTATGAACTGCTAGGATCACGAAAATCTGGGGAAAGCAGCAAAGCCAGGGATAGAAACACCCAGAGACATCCCAAGGGTGCAGCACAGGGGATGTGTCCCTTTCCCTGCGGCACCAGGAGGCTCGGGGAGAGCTGAAATGGTTTGGATGAGGTGTGGAGAAGAAGCAACAGAGGGGGGAAAAAAATCAAAGCAGTGAGTGGAGAGGGCAAAGAAATTTGAAGGAGCTCATTGCCATCACCGGATCCTTCTAACTGCCGGCACAGAGCAAGGGAGCTGCCGGCCCTGGGGAAGGGAAGGAGAAATTGCTCCGTTTGGGGAGTCGGGGGGAGATGGGGAGGGGGTCGGGGAGCTCCTGCCCTTTGGGAGGGGCTTTGCCTTTCTCCTAGAGGTTGTGGGATGCTTCCTGAGTTCGGGGTGGGACTGGGAGGGATGGGAGAGGAGAAGCTTCGCTGCAGGTGTGTGCCAGATGTTTCTGCATCCTCTGGAGAGTGGTTCTTAAACATAAGGAAAACAAGAAAACACAAGGAAAAGCTTTGCTGGGAGGGTGCAGAGCCCTGGCCCAGGCTTTGCAGAGAGGCTGTGGAGTCTCCTTGTGTGGAGAGATCCCCAAGGCAGCTGGAGGTGACCCTGGGCAAGCTGTTGGGGGTGACTGTGCTGGAGCAGGGGGTTGGACTGGATGATCCCCAGAGGTCCCTTCCCACCCCAGCCATGCTGGGATTCAGGGATGCTGTGTCCCTTGGGTGCCAGGTGAGGTTCCCCATCCCATGGAGCCACGGTGCTTGCTCCCTGCTGCTGTCTGGCAGCCTCCTACCTCCCTGGCACTGAGCAGTGAACACTGCCTTGGTTGTCAGGGCTGGAAAAGAGTGAAAAATCCCACTCAATTCATCCCACAGTCCAAAGGATATCTGAGAGAGCTCAACTCAGTGTCCCTGCCACGGGGAAGGCTGCAGCAGAAGGTGCAAACCCAGTGTGAGACACTGGAGCATGCAGAGGGCACAGAGCTGCAGGGCAAGAGCTCAGGAGATGTCCAAAACCATTCCCTGCTCTGCTGTCATGAGTGGCCCCTGGGGTCCCTGGCAATATCCCCAGGTCCCTTGATTATTTTTATTGTCTCTCTCTCTGTCTCCTGCTCCCAGCCCTGCTTGCTGTGTCAGCAGGAGTATTTATAGCTCTGCTCTCCTCCCAGGCTGATGTCAGGAGCATCCTTTCCCTGCCTGATCACTCCCTGTCCCTCCAGGCTTTTTCACGCTGGCCAAGGCACTTGCAGCCACTTTGGGGTTTTTTTTGGTTGTTGTTTTGGGTTTTTTTTCTCTCCAGCTTAGCCTTTGCTCCTCATAAACAGGATGTTTCCCATGCCAACACCTTCCAGATGTCTGAAGGCAGCTCTCCCTGTGCTGGGGGTAGGGGACACATGGCCTAGGGGATGTCCATGCCCTGGGGGGGACTGGGAGGGGCTGTGGCAGGGGGAGGACTGAGTGTTCATGTTCCTGAAGCATGCATCCAGCCTTCTGCTTCCCTCTCCTCCTATCTGGGGTTTACTGCTTTCATTTTCCCTTGATTAGGGATATTTTGAGATGCATTAGTAACATCTGCAGAGCTGTAGGTCAGGACAGTGAGGGGTGAGGGAGGTGAGGACCTCTGCTCTGGGAGGGAGCTGGAGGGAGGGGTAAAGCAGCTCTCCCAGTCCTACCAGTGCTCCCTTTCATTGCAGCCCTGTCAGGGCTGGGCTGCTGCTCATGCCAGCACCAGTTGAGTTATGGCTCTCCAAAGCCTGGATTGGGGTTTCCTGGAGGTGGCCCCTTCTCAAATGCAGGCAGGAGAGATGGGTGTTGGCCCCAAGGAGCTCTGGGTGTTGTCACTGGTCCCAGCTGTCCCCTTCCTTGGTGGGACAAATCCCTAGTGCTGCCACTCAGCTGCTGGGAGCTGCTTCTCCTGCTCCTCAGGGTTGCTCTCAAGGCTGGTTGCAGGGGAAAATAATAATAGACTCACAAACTGGTTTGGGTTGAAGGGACCTTTCAAAGTCATCCAACCCCCCTGCAGTCAGCAGGGACATCTCCAACTAGAGCAGGTTGCTCAGAGCCCCAGGCAACCTGACCTGGGAAGAGTTCCAGGGGTGGAACATCTCCCACCTCTCTGGGCAACCTGTGCTGTCCCTGGAGAGACCCAACACAGCCAGGGAGAGCTTGGCTGAGCACAGAGGAGCCCTGGCTGCAGGCTCCCACCCTGGGGAAGAGCCTGAGGTGCCCATCCCTACCTCCACCTGTGCAGAACACCTTGGTCCAGCATCACCAGAGGTGTTGGGATGGGGATCTGCAGGGGAGAAAGGCCAGGAGAAATGCTTCCCTTTTAGCAGAGCAATCCCTTTGCACCCTGGTGCAATCCCTTTGCATGCTGTTTACAAACCAGACTGAGTCCACATGTCACTGTCATCTCCTCCTCAGTTCCTCTGAGCAGTGATACAGGAGATGAGAGGGTGCAAAGAACACTCCAAATACTCAACACCCTCTTGGAGAAGTAGATCCTGATGGCTCAGAGAGAGCCTCCCTTGGGAGAGCTGCTTCAAGCACCAGCAGGAAAAGCCCAAGCTGCCTTTACCAGGTGAGAGCAGCAGGTCCAGGGAGGTTCTCCTCCACCTCTACTCTGCCTCAGTGAGGCCACAGCTGGAGTGCTTTGTCCAGCCCCTGGCAGAGCTGCATGCAGAGGGCTGCCCAAAATTCCTCTCTGGGAAATGGCAGCTCCCAATGGCAGCTCCTTGGAGGTATTGGACTTCAAAACATCTTATGTGCTACTGTTGGTGCCTTGGGGCTTGCAGACCCCACAGCATGGGCACAGAGCTGGCTGGGCACCCCCAGGCTCTGCTCCCTTCCCAACCTCTCTGTGAAGAGCTGCAGAATCATGTCCCCATGCATGAGCTTTGGGCTCAGGCACCTCAGAGAGGCTCCTGCATCCTTGGTAGGGGGCAAGGCTGGTGTGCAGGGAAGGCTGGGGGTCCCTGGAGACCCAGAGCTGGGTATTTCAGCAGCCAGTGAAATTCCTACATGGAATTTGCCTGGATCACACCACCTCAGCAAAGCTCTGATGTGCCCTTGCTCCTCAGTGAGCTCCCATGATGGTATCTCCATTGAGACACAGTCCTGCTGCCTGTACCCCCCTCCCAGCCCCAGCTTGGGGGAGGAGGGGCAGGATAGGGCTGGCTTTGATTAGAAAAGCCACAGACAACTTAATTGAGCTTCCCAAGGCTGCTGCAGGCACAAATTGGTTGTGTCCAGCTCTGCAAACAGCCCATTCCACAGCTCCTCCTGTGCATAGTGAGTCTTCATTTAGGTAGCTGCTCCTGCCAATTAACTCAGGGCCTCTCTGTCTCTCATTAGCAGCCTGGCACTGATTGCCCTGCTAGGGTTCCCTCTGGAGCTCCTCTGGCTGGAACAAGCCTGGAAGCAGTTTTGGTTCCTCCAGCTCCAAGCCATGGCAAGGGGCTGTGGCTGAGGAGGACCAGCAGCTCCCTTCTCCCATCCTCTCCATGCTTGAGCCTCCTCTCCCTTTGGCTTGCCCTTGGTCCTCCTCCCTTGGGCATCTGACCCCCTTGCTCACCCCAAAACCCATTGCAACAGCCTGGGTGAGAGCAGCTCTCATTGCAGCAGCAGCAGCTCTCCCTGTCCTGCAGCTCCCCTCCTGCTCAGCTCCTGATCTTTGGCACCCAAAGCCTCATGTCTGGTGTGAAATCAAAGCATCAGCAAGCTCCAGAGAGAGAACTGTGGGTGCCTGCAGCTTGCCCATGGGCTGGCACCTCCCTGGGGGGAAGCTCTGGCAGGACCCTGTGGCTGGGAGCTGGTGGGTGGCTGGGCAAAGCCTGATGATTCTTTACAACCAGGTCAGCACACAGAGGAGCTTGTGCTTGGCAGGTAGCTGATGTACCCTGTGAAAGGCTTCTCTGAAGGGCTGGGAGCAGCTCTCTCACCAGGCTGCTGCATTGCTGACCTCTTTTTTTTTCTGGACAGATCCAAGGGTAGAGATGAACACTCATGCAGCCAAAAAGCTCTTTTTCCCCTGGGCAGAGCCAGGACCAGGCTGATCCTGCCCTGCCAGCCCCATGCCAGCCACCAGAGCACACCAAATGCCAACCCAAGCACCACTTGGTGCTGTTTTGGAATGGGCTGTTTTCAGACAAGACCCAAATGCCAACCCATCCCCAAATCCTGAGCACCAGGAGAGGACAAGTTCTGGGCCATACATTGCAGGGAGGTGGGGGAGGAAAGACAGACAGACTAGGGACAGGCAGGATGAAGCCACAGAGTCCTTGCCTTTTGCACTGAGCATGGTGGCAGTGGGGACAGGTCCCAGTGTCCCCAGCAAGGACAGGCTCTGAGCTCCTCTCCTCCCTGAGGTGAGCTGGCTGGGGAGAGAAGCAGCTGGGAATGTGGATCCAGTTGAGTTGCTCTGGGTAATATCTCCTGGTTATTTCACTGCAGCATGCTGAGGCTGCAGAGTAATCGAATTAGGCAAATATTATGGGGAGGAAAATGGGCAGATAAGTAGCTTAAAGTGATCGAAATGACCTGGAGGTGGCCATGCAAATGGTCTGGATAATATCCTGTAATAGCCCTGGCCAGGCAGCTCTGAGGAGCCTGGATTCCAGTAAGAGGGTATCTGACCAGGCTGGATGGTGTGGGGGCAGAGGATCATGATTCCTGCTTCCCTCAGGGGGGTTCAGCCCTGGCTCCCATCCTCTCCCCAACACCCAAGTGAGGTGGAGCTTCCACCTGAAGCTCCAGGAGATGCTTTGGGGTGTGGAGGTTTGGCTGCTGTGGGGAGGATGTGTCCCACCATGCACCATGGACCTGCACTCCACTCTTCTTCTGTGGAGCTTCCCCAGGGATGCTAAAGAGGCTCAGGCTCAGAGAGAGGCATCACATTCCCAGCTCCAAAGCAGCCTGATAAATCACCAGGACAGAGAGAAACTGAGACAGGGGCAGGAAGGATCAATACAGGATGGTGCAGGTCGAGAGCTCTAGAGCCCTGAGACATCCTCAGGCACAAAGCTGGGATGGGTGAGGGGGCAAAAAGGCTGAGAAGATTCCAAGCACACCCTGGGACTGGGACAAAAGCTCTGTTTAAAACCCCTCCCAACCCTGCACAGGTAAGGACTGGGCTAAAAGCTTTGTTGAAAGCCCTTTGCACAGGTAGGGAAGGCAGAAGCAGTGAAAGGAGATGTTAAAAATAGCTCTTTGAGCATTGAAAGAAGCTGAGCTGCCTCTCCCCAGGGAGGCTGCTGCTGTTGGGGAGCAGAGCTGACCCCCCTGGGACATAGGACTGGCAGGCAAGCACAAAGAAGGGTTTGGGTTTGGGTTTGGGGGGGTTTTTTCCCCCCCTCTCTTTACTGGATGCATTGAAGGAGATCAAGAGAAAGCTCTGGGACTGAGAGGGGAGCACAAAGAGTCCTGGCTGCAGATGTGTGTTCAGTGAAGTCTCCTGTCACCCATCCACTGCACACAGCAGGTGATGAGATGCTGTCACCAGTGCCAGCCCTTGCCAGCATCAATGACTCTGACAGCATCTCCTGCTCCATACTTGACATCCCTGGAGCATCCTAGAGGTCTGGAAGGTCTCCCAGGTTGGAGCTTGGAGCTTTGCTGGCATTCTGAACCTGCCAGACCAAAATCCTTCTGGAGCAAAGTACAGGCAGGGCAGCAGCATCCCTCCAGATGCCTGGTTTGGGGATGTCCCACATCTCCAGCAGAGCCCCCAGCTTCCCAGCCTGTATCCCATCCCTTGCAGGGAACAGGAAGGACTCTGCTGCTTGGGTCTACACTGCACCAAGGGTGAGGAAGCTCTGATCCTTGCTCCAGGAGTCTAGGCAGAGTCATCATGATCATTGATCAGAAATAGTTTCCATGCCATGGGCTGGGTTTGTGCCATTAGATTTCTTCCTTGTTAGGGGAAACCAAGCAAGACATCAACCTCCCCCCCCCTAAAAAACCCCAATAACAACCTAAAACCTCCAAACTGGATGTCCTGCTAGGAAAGGCATGAACACCACAAACCCCAAAGAGCTTAGGGAAAGCAGCTCCTGAAAGAGATTGACTTTGACAGCCTAATAAATGTCAGCTCCTGACAAGCCCCAGCTCTGAGATGAATCCTCCAAACTTTAATTGGAGACATGATGCTCCCATTACCCAGAGCAGAGAATCTCACCTCCCCACCCAGGACTGCTCTGTTGATCAAATTCTGCCTCTTGATGCCTCTAATTGATTGCAATCTTGTCCTTCCCTTGGAGAATTGGCTCCTGCAGCTTGGCAGGGCTGGAGAGGAGCCTCTGAGGTGGCTGGGAGGGTCCTTGTGCTGTGTGGGGAGAGGGGGAAGAGGTACAAGGAGACCCCCCCAAAAAAAACAACTCAGTGAGCATCCTGCTTTCAAGGGGAGGAAGAGGAGGAGGAGGAGGATGTAGGGAGTGCCAGGGAGGGGTGGGAAGTGAACTGGGAAGGGTGTGGGGAGAGGGAAAGGCATCACAAAAATGAGCTGATCACCATCTCCCTCCTGCTGGGAATTATCCTGTCGGATTTAGCAGGCAGACTCCAGCCTGCAGCTGACAGAGCCTCAGCAGTGCTGACAAGCAGAGATTAGCAAGGCTAAGCTGGGCTGAGGCTGGAGGTTCTCATCTCATCTCCATCTCTGCCTGAGGTGCAAGGAAATGGAGGTTTTGCTTCACCAATAGAGCAGGGAGAGGGGCACAGGGTTCCCATGGCCACCTCCAGCTTTTCTGGGGCACAGAACGTGCTGGGACATGGTGATTCCTCCTGGGCTGGGCACTGGGGAGGCCACAGCTCCAAGCCTGGGCTCAGCTTTGGGCTCCTGACTCCAAGAAGGACATGGAGGGGATGGAGTGTGGCCAGAGAAGGGCAAGGAAGGTGGGGAAGGGTCTAGAGCACAAGGGTTGTGAGGAGCAGCTGAGGGAAGTGGGCTTGGTTAGGCTGGAGGAGGCTCAGGGGAGACCTTCTGGCTCTCTGCAGCTCTCTGAGAGGAGGCTGGAGCCAGGGGGTGCTTGGGCTCTTCTCCCAAGGAACAAGCAATAGGACAAGAGGAAACAGCCTCAGGTTGTGCCAGGGGAGGTTCAGGTTGGACATGAGGAACAATTTCTTCCAGAGCAGGGTTGTCCAGGCCTGGCCCAGGCTGCCCAGGGCAGTGGTGGAGTCCCCATCCCTGGAGGGGTTTCAGAGCCCTGGAGCTGTGGTGCTGAGGCCATGGGTTGGTGGCCTGGTGAAGCTGGGTCAATGGTTGGACTCCATGATCTCAGAAGTCTTTTCCAACCTCAATGTTTCTATGTTCAATGATTCAAGGCAACTCCTCTGCCACCTCCTCAGTGCAAGAGAAACCTTCAGCCACCACCTCTCTAAGCCAGGCATGAGAAGGGGAAATGCAGCCACAGCTACTGCAGGCTGTTGGTCCATATTTTGTTTTCACTTTCCCCATTCCCACCTCAGAGCTGTTCCTGGACTCAGGGCCCTTCTTCTCTCCTCCCTGCTACCACCAGTGACCACTCCCCAGCATCTGCATCTAATGATGAGGCCAGAGCTGGATCCTCTGCCTAGCTGTCCCACGATGTTTTAACAAGTGATGCTGCTCCTTGGGTGTGACTGAGAGGAGCAGGAGAGGGGGAAGAGGGCCACAGAGGAAGGATGAGCAGCAATCTGTGGTGGCAGGACCAGTGTCCATGTCCATGAGAGCTTTGCATGCAGCTAAACCAGGGCTACATCCCTCCCCAGGGAGGAGCAAGGCAAGGAGAAGATTTGGAGAAGCCAGTCTGGAGCTTAGCCCTCCCCTTAGGGCTCATCCTTAATGATTTATTCTTAATTAGGCTGTTCTGTCCACTGCACCCATGCTCTGGCATCTTCAGCACTGAAGTGTCTGGGGACAATAAAGCCAATGGCAGGAGGATGAGTTCCTCACCTATCACTTAGGAAATAATTACATAGCAACTAGGGGAGCAGAGGTTTCCTGCTGCTCTCTTCTCCACCAGCAGCCTGAGCCCAAATGTTGCCAGTAAAGGATATGGCAACACACATGGCTCCCAGGAGAGGGGTGGAGGTGGAAACACCAGGCATGAACCCCAGAGAAGGCTTCTGCACCCTCCCCCACCAAGGGCTTCTCTGCTGGAGCCTTATGGGTTCAGCATCACCAGTAGCAAACCTCCTCCCAGCACATGAACTGGGAGCCTGGGGAGGGGAAAGGTTTAAACTGGAGATGTTGGGAGATGAGGGGAGTTGGGAGAGAAATCTGAGACACCTCATTGTCATTGCCTGTGGCTCTCAGGCTCAGCAGCTAAAGCCTGGCAGGAGGAGCAGCAGAGAAGGTTCCCAGCTGATGAGCAGAGGTTGATCTTCATTTACAAATAGCTCCTCTGATTAATTGCAGGGAGGTGAGGCTGTGCCTGCTGGCATCACTGATGAGCCCTTCAGGGACCAGGGTCACAATGCAAGCTCTGCTCCTGCCCAGGGAAGGGCTGGAGCCATGCAGGGGTGGTTCTGCAACCCTGCTGTAGAGGAGCAACCCTTCCAGCCCGATGCCTGATGCTGGGTCAAGCAGCAAAGCCAGCATCCTAGGGGGCACAAGACCCCCATGCCAATATGAGTGAGGTTGAGGGAGGGTCTCCTCCACCTCTACTCTGCCTACTCAGGCCACAGCTGGAGTCCTGGGGCCAGTTCTGGGCTCCCCAGTTCCAGACACACAAAGAATTGCTGGAGAGAGCCCAGCAGAGGCTAGGAAGATGCTGAGGGCACTGGAGCAGCTCTGGCAGGAGGAAAGGCTGAGAGCCCTGGGGCTGCTGAGCCTGGAGAAGAGCAGCCCCACAGGGGAGCTGCTCAATGCCCAGCAAGAGCTGAAGGCTGGGGGCAAGAGGCTGGGGCCAGACTCTGCTCACTAGTGCCCAGGGCCAGGCCAAGGGGCACTGGGCACCAACTGGAAGCCAGGAGGTTGCAGCTGAGCAGGAGGAGAAGCTTGTTTGGTGTGAGGGTGCAGAGCCCTGGCCCAGGCTACCCAGAGAGGTTGATGATCCTGCTCTCCCAGCCTCTATCCCTGCACCACAGCCTCCTGGAGGCTACATCTGCCAGGTGAGGATGAGCAGGAATAAAGAGAGCTGGGAAAACCCTCACTTACCCTCTCCTTTTACAGCAGAGGAGCAGGGATGGAGCTCTGCATCCAGAGCATCCTGATCCCCAGCACAAGGTGGAAGGTCCCTGAGAGCTGAGCTGAAGCCAAGCAGCAGAACTTGGGAGCCACCATGCTGCTGGAGACAGCAGCTCTCTGAGGAGACACACACACCATAACCACCCCACCAGCAGCAAGCAGCAAGCTCCTGCCTGTTTGGGGCCATGAATGAACCCACAGCACTCTCTGAAGGAGTTCTTGAGCTCACCACAAAGCCCTGGCCAGGCTCCAGTCCTGGTCATGATGTCCTCTCTCCTCAGAGCTCCCCTGGTCTGCAGTCAGGACAGGCCAGAGCTTCAGTGTGTGCCCCAGTGTCCTATCCCCTGCCCTAGTTTTGGAGCAGGTTGTGCTTTACTGCAGGAAGAGGACCTGGAGGTGTTGGTCAACAGCAGCTGAAGATGAGGCAGCAGTGAGCCCAGGTGGCCAAGAAGGCCAAGAGCATCCTGGATTGGAGCAGCTCTAGGGTGGCAGCAGGGCTAGGGCAGGGATTGTCCTCCTGGGCTGGGCACTGGGGAGGTCACAGCTCCAATCTGGGGTCAGTTTTGGGCTCCTCACTCCAAGAAGGACATGGAGGGGATGGAGTGTGGCCAGAGAAGGGCAAGGAAGGTGGGGAAGGGTCTAGAGCACAAGTGTTGTGAGGAGCAGCTGAGGGAACTGGCCTTGGTTAGCCTGGAGAAGAGGAGGCTCAGGGGAGACCTTCTCACTCTCTGCAGCTCCCTGAGAGGAGGCTGGAGCCAGCTGGGGCTTGGGCTCTTCTCCCAAGGAACAAGTGAGAGGAGAAGAGGAAACAGCCTCAGGTTGCACCAGGGGAGGTTCAGGTTGGATATCAGGAACAATTTCTTCCCCTGATTGTTATCAAATCCTGGCCCAGGCTGCCCAGGGCAGTGGTGGAGTCCCCATCCCTGGAGGGGTTTCAGAGCCCTGGAGCTGTGGTGCTGAGGCCATGGTGCAGTGGTGCCCTGGCAGTGTTAGGTTCACAGTTGGACTGGATGATCTTAGAGCTCTTTTCCAACCTAACCAATTCCATGATCCTATAGGATCCCATCCATGCCTAACCAGCACATGCAGGCTGCTGGGAGAGTCCAGAGAGGTGCTTCCACCCCTCCCAGACCTTCTTCATCCCCTTGCAAGACACTCCCACACCAGTATAACCAGTCTACCACCCCAGAGCACCCAGTTCATGACACTCCAGAGGAAGAAAACCTCCTTGCAAGGACCTGAGCCAGGAGAGATGCTCAGCAGTGCAGGGATGGGGAGAGGTCTGGCTTTTGTGTGTGTGTCCCACACACACACATAGACTTTGGAGCCCTTCATCAGCATGCAGCAGGGCTGGTCCATGGAGCAGCTCCCTGCTGGTGCCAGGTTACTGGAAGATGACTTCCCTAAGCCATGTGGAACTGGAGTCAGTGGTGATGAGAGGCTGGGGAAATCTTGCAGAGATCTGTGGCAGTGCCCTAATGGCAGGTGACAGCTGGGCTCTGTGCCTGCTTGGAGATGATAATATTAATGTCAGGAAGCATCAAGCACAGGATCTGCCTTTCAAAGGAGGAGGATTACACTCCTGGAGGAAGAAAAGGGAACAGCCTTAATCTTAGCAGCTGAAGCTGGGACTGGGGAAGCATCGTGGAAGAAGCTGGGTTGGCTCTGGCAGTGTATAGAGGTACATAGAGGTGTGGGGTGTGGGCAGGGGGGGAGCTGGGAACAGGGTTCTGTAGCCCTGAGCACAGTTCTATAGCCCTGAACACACCTCTGCATCCCTGACAGTGATTCTATATCCCTGGGCACAATTCTATATCCTTCAATACAGATCTGTGTCCCTGAATCACAGGATTACAGAGTGTTAGGAGCTGGAAGGCACCTCCAAAGCTCATCCAGTCCAACCCCCCTGCCACAGCAGCATTCCCTACACCAGCTCACACAGAAGCATGTCCAGATGGGTTTGGAATCTCCTCAGGGAAGGAGACTCCCCAGCCTCTCTGGGCAGACTGTGCCAGTCCTCTGGCACCTCAACTGGGGGAAAAAGAACAGAGCCTGACCCCATCCTCCTGACACCCACCCTTCACATATTTAAAAGCATAGATGAGGTCACCCCTTAGTCTCCTCTTCTCCAAGCTCAAGAGCCCCAGCTCCCTCAGCCTTTCCTCCTCAGGAAGATGTTCCAGCCCCTTCAGCATCTTGGTGGCTCTGTGCTGGACTCTTTCCAGCAGTTCCCTATCCTTCTTCACCTGAGGGACCCAGAACTGGACACAATATTCCAGATGTGGCCTCACCAGGGTAGAGTAAAGAGGAAGAAGAACCTCTCTTGACCTACTAGCCACCCCACTTCTAATCCAGCCCAGAATCCCATTGGCCTCCTAGCCACAAGAGCACACTGCTGGCTCATGCTCATCCTTCCATCCAGCAGGCCCAGATCCCTTTCCCCTTCACTGCTCTCCAACAGCTCAGCCCCCAACCTATCCTGATCCCTGGGCTTGGTCTTTCCCAGGTGTATCCCTAAACACAGCTCTGTATCCTGGAACATGATTCCCTACCCCTGGCCACAGCTCTGTGTCCCTCAGCCTGGTTCTCTGCCTTTGAGCACAGTCCAGGCTGTACCTGGCTGAACACAGTTGTGTTGTTGCACATCCCAGCACCTGCTTCTGCTCCATCCCTCTCCCTGCATGCCACTGTGGGACTGCTGGGGTCACTGTGGGATTGCTGGGGTCACTCTGGGGTTGTTGGGGTCACTGTGGGATTCTTGGGGCCACTCTGGGGTTGTTGGGGTCACTGTGGGATTGCAGGGAGCAGTGTGGGATTTATGGGGTCACTCTGGGGTTGTTGGGGTCACTGTGGGATTTCTGGGTTCACTGTGGGGTTTCTGGGGTCACTGTGGGATTGTTGGGGTCACAGTAGGATTGTTGGGGTCACTGTGGGATTTATGGGGTCACTGTGGGATTCTTGGGGTCACTGTGGGGTTGTTGGGAGCAGTGTGGAATTTATGGGTCACTGTGGGGTTGTTGGAGTCACTCTGGAATTGCTGGGTTCACTGTGGGGTTTCTGGGGTCACTGTGGGATTGTTGGGGTCACAGTGGGACTGTTGGGGTCACTGTGGGATTGCAGGGAGCAGTGTGGGGTTGTTGGGGTCACTCTGGGGTTGTTGGGGTCACTGTAGGATTGCTGGGACATGTGAGAGATTCTTGGGCTCACTGTGGGGTTGCTGGGAGCAGTGTGGGATTTATGGGGTCACTGTGGGACTGTTGGGGTCACTGTGGGATTATTGGGGGTCACTGTAGGGTTGTTGGGGTCACTGTGGGTTTGTTGGGGTCACTGTGGGATTGTTGGGGTCCCTGTGGGGTTGTTGGGTTCACTGTGGGATTGCTGGGACATGTGAGGCTGGGAAGAAGCAGAAACAGAGCAGCTGGAGAAGAAACTGAAGCAGTGAGAGAGCAGATGTCCCATGGGGGGGAGAGAGGGGAGGAAATTAGGGATCAATAACCCAGGAGCCAGTGAGTGCAGCAACCCTGAGACTTGCTGAGGAGAGCAAAGCAGGAGAGCAAAGGTCCTGGAGTGGAGGCAGAGGAGCCCAGGGCTGGCAGCTAAGAGGGCTTCAGGGGACAGTAAAGAGCTGATGGCTGCAGGGATGTGCTGGAGGCACAGCAGCTGCTGGGGGGGCTGCAGGACTGGCTGCTGGGGGTGGGGGACATGGCAATTATCAGGGGGGAAAGGCACTCAGGTCCTTGTTAATGGATCTGCAAGGCCAAAAAGGGCCTTGTTTCAGTGCTGGGATGCTAAATGTGCCCTCTCTGAGCTTGAGGATGAGAGAGGCAGGGGCAGCATCTTGGCTGGAGATGCAGGTCTGGGTTAAGCCAGCTGGCAGAAGAGTCCTGGTGTCAATGGGATGGTTCATGATGAGGTTCAAGTCCCTTTCCAGGGCACTCTTCCTCTCCATGGAGCCAGAGCAGCTCTGCCCACAGGCTTCTGGAAGCCTCAGCTCTGGTGTTCCAGGGTTTCCTTCAGGGGAGAGAAGCCAAAAGGGCAGCAGAAATGTGTGCCAGGACAGGCAGAGCAGGGCAGGGCAGGATCAGGTCCTACAGATGGTCTGGGGTCTGCAGGCAGCCTCAGGGGATGGGCTGGAGCTGGGGTCTCAGCAAGCTGCTGAGGAAAGAGCTGATATTGGCAGCAGAGGCAGGAGAGCTCACTGGAAGCAGGAGGGAGTCTGTCAAGAGCAGAACTCCTGGAAAAGTGACTCAGTGATTGACTCCTTAACTGGATTAGTCCTGAGGCTGCTGCTCAGACTCAAGCCAGCACCCCCCTGGCTCTCTCCTGAGCAGATCTGCTGCTCCTCAGCAGAGGTAAAGCTGGTGTTGCCCTGCTCCTCCACCTCCCCATGGCACTGGCTGGGGGGACATGCTCTGCCTGGCACCTTCCTGGGCACAGCTACATGTCAGGGTTGGAGAGAGGAGAGTGTTGAGCCCTGTGGGAGAGCCCAGAAGGTCAGGAGAGCTGGTTGTGCTCCATAAATCCTGTGGAGAGGACAGCTTTGCTTTGACTCCATCATTACTTATGCATAAACACACAGTATTGATGGGGCCATGCATCAAACTCCATGCCTGGGTCAGCAAGAATGGGAGCTGCTGGTAGCTCTGCCTGCACCAGGGATGATCCTGCTGCCCCTGTGCCCCCCTTCAGGGCTGAAGGGATCTGGGATCAAGCATCTTGGAGGCTCACAGCTAGGGAAATTTGGTGCCATGAGTTTCCTCCCATGCTCAGCCCTGCAGGAGGAGCAGAGCCACACATCCCTGAGCATCTACCCCCTCTGAGCATCCCTGCTTCCCCCTGGGATCCTCCCTTCAGAGGGCAAGGAGGGGTTGGGGAGGACATGGAGGGTTTAGGGGAGCTGGGGCCCCCACTGTTGGGGAAAGAGCTCTGTCACTGCCATAGCTTCTGCTGCAGCAGCTTCTGCTGTCTTCTAGTGCACCACTGTCTCTTGGAGGTGGTGCTCAGTCATTTCTTGTCCTGTTACCACTCAAAGGTATGTTTTATGTGACAGTAGCACAGGGAAGCCACAGCCATCCCCAAGGTGGAGAGGCTTTGCCAGCCTGATGCCAGGGTGAGGGGCAGGAGGCAGCCAGCTCTGCCCCATGCTGCCCCATGGCTCTATTCCTCTTGCTTCTCCTCTCTGTAGGCACCAGCCCCACACCTTGCCTCCCCCCAAGCCCTCTTCTTCCTCCTGCTGCCTTATTCCTCCCCTTGCTCCTTCCTCCTCTCCCTGTCCTTCACCTTCCTCATCTAGAGCAAACCCCAGCTCTTGGTTCTCCCCAGGCTGCACATTCCAGGGCTGGACCCAAGGGAGGTTCAGGAGGAGCTGGGAAGGACACAAAGGGTACAGGAGCTGGTGTCTGATGGGTGAAGATCCTCCCTGGCAGAGCTCTCCCCCACCACTGCCTGTGCAAGAAGCTCAGGCAGCCACAACTCCAGGTTTTAATTAAAACTAACCATTGCCAGCAGCTCCTGGACACAATTACTCAGTCACCAGCTACCAGCTCTGCTGACAGGGAGTGTAATTAAGAGATGAGCATTTCTCCTTCCCTGGCCACCACCTCCACCCTGACATGAAGCAAACCTGCTCCCCACCATACTCTCCTGCCCTCCTCTGGGCACTGCCATGTCCCTGAGGACATGGGGATGGCATTTGCCATCCTGGAGCTCCTCCAGGAAGCTTTGGCCCATGGCAGGAATCACTCCTCCAGCCCACACTGGGAAGCATCATGCAATCACAGCCCAAATGCTCATTAAGTGCCATGCCCCCACTCAGCTAATTACTCCTATTTATACCAGAGTGTTCTCAGCCTGCCCTGGATGAGCCCCTGCCTGCTTCCCCTCCCACACTTCTGGTGCTGACACAAGAGCAGCAGCTATTTTTTCCCCTCCCTCTCCCCCAGAGATCCTTTGCTCCCAAATCCTCTCATGGGATCACAAGAAACTCTGCTGCTGCTGCTGTCACCTCCTTCCTGGGGTCCCAGGGGAATGAGGCAGTGATGCTGGCTCCCTTCTGGTAGGGCAAAGCCCCAGAGGAAGGGGAAAGATGGCTCTGAACTCTGCATTGCCACTGAGCAGGGTCATTGCCTATGGCAGGGTCAGGGAGCAAAGCAAGGTGGAAGATGCTCCTGCATTCTGCAGCCCTGGGTGTCAAAGCCCTCACAGATGGCTCAGGCCTCTGCAAACCCTTGAGCCAAGCTGGAAAATGCCTTCCTAGATTTCTCTGCATGCAGGTCAGGTCTGGGATAGAAAGGAAAACATCCTTCACTCCAAGAAGGACATGGAGGGGATGGAGTGTGGCCAGAGAAGGGCAAGGAAGGTGGGGAAGGGTCTAGAGCACAAGGGTTGTGAGGAGCAGCTGAGGGAAGTGGGCTTGGTTAGGCTGGAGAAGAGGAGGCTCAGGGGAGACCTTCTCACTCTCTGCAGCTCCCTGAGAGGAGGCTGGAGCCAGCTGTTTTGGGCTCTTCTCCCAAGGAACAAGGGAAAGGACAAGAAGAAACAGCCTCAAGTTGCACCAGGGGAGGTTTAGGTTGGACATGAGGAACAATTTCTTCCCCAAAAGGGTTGTCCTGGCCTGTGCCAGGCTGCCCAGGGTAGTGGTGGAGTCCCCACCCCTGGAGGGGTTTCCAAGCCCTGGAGCTGTGGTGCTGAGGCCCTGGGGCAGTGGTGCCCTGGCAGTGCTGGTTCACAGTTGGATTCCATGATCTGAAAGGCCTCTTCCAACCAAAAGAATCCTAAGATTCCTTGCTCCATCTCCTACTCCAACATAAATCCATGAAGGGAGTCTGTAGAAGCTGAGACTGGGCATGGAGAGTCCCAGCCCTCAGCATCCCAGGAGCTGCTTTGCCTCCACTTCTCAGGACAGCAGATCCCTCACCAGCTGGGAACCAAACCTTCCTCTCTAGGGCAGTTTGCTGCTGACCCCAGGGCTCTCCAGGTCTCCTAGCATCCCTGCTCCTGCCTGTGGAGACACTGGGAGGACATCAGCTCAAGCTTCTTGGACAACAAACAGTGCTAGGTGCCACCTGGGAGCCTGTGCCAGGCACCTTGGGCAGTGTGGTGAAAGGATTCCTCAATCCCTGCTGCAGACTGAAGCCATCTGGCTGGTGTTGGCCCTGCTGCCACACCACAGAGGATTGGGAACACACAGCATATGCTTTGTTGGAAATTAATAATAATTGGAGGCTCTCTCAGCAGCTGCTGGTAATTGGCTTCCCTTTTCACAGAGATAACTGAGAGCAGCAGGGTGGAAATTCAGCCTCTTGCTGCCTCCTTCTCTAATGAGATGAGACCCCAGGAAAGGTGGCAGGGGCCAGTGTGACAGCAGCCAGGTGATGGTTGTGCTTAGCCCTGCCCCAGGCCTTTGTGTTGGTGACACAGAAGCATCAGAGCTGCCTGGAGAGGGGTGGGAGAGGTAAAACCCCAGAGCTTTGGGCATCCCTTGTCCTTCCTGGGCAGCTACCTGGCTGGGGAAGGGCAGGGTTTGAGGAGTTTCCTTTGGTGTCTGATTGTTGTCCTCAGCAGCAGGAGGAGCTCACCAGGGGTGGGGTTTCCATCCTCCTGCTTCCAGCATCCCTCTGGCAAGGTGGGTGCTGGGGGGCTGCTGGTGCTGGGAGATTTATCCTGCAGACCTGACAAAATCTGGGTGGGGAGGAGCTCTGGAGAAGAGGGAGAGGGTTGGTTTGGGTTTAACCCTCAGCCCCTGCTGTAAGGATGTCCTGGAGCTGAGAGCTTGGAAAGATCTCCAGGTTCAAGCCAGGCTTTTCAAGCCAAGCTGGGCTGGGCTGGCTCTGGGCAGGCAGGAAAGTGCTCAGGGAGGAGTTTGAGTTCCTCTGGAGTTAGGGCTCTGGCCACAGCCTCCCTTCCCCATCAACAGTGCCCAGCTGACAGCTTTAATGGCATTGCTGTAAGGAAAGTGTGGGAGGAGGAGGTGATATCCAGAGAGCTCCAATGCTGGCCCAGGTTCCTTGCAGAGCTGCTGGAACACATCTCATTGGGATTTCAGCCTTCCTCAAATATCCAGCACTAGAAAATGATGTGGAGGGATCTGCAGGGTGGGAGAACCCTTCCTCCTCCTCCCATTGCTCTCTACAGCCCAGAGAGATCTCCAGTGCTTCCAAGATTGCTGACCTGAAGGATCAGAGATCCCCTGGGCAGAAACCAGCAGCAATTTGCCTTTCCACACCCTTGGCCACCAGCACTCTTCATCTCCTCCAGGCTCCAGCAGCTAATCCAGCTGCTGCTTTTGCTCCTATTTTTGCATGTGTCATCTCCCTGGAACATAGGATCATGGAGTCACAGAACCAGGGAATTGTTTAGGTTGGAAGAGACCTTTCAGATCATGGAGTCCAACTGTGAACCAGCACTGCCAGGGCACCACTGCCCCAGGGCCTCAGCACCACAGTCCAGGGCTTGGAAACCCCTCCAGGGATGGGGACTCCACCACTACCCTGGGCAGCCTGGGCCAGGCCTTGGCAACCCTTCTGGAGAAGAAACTGTTCCTCATGTCCAACCTAAACCTCCCCTGGGACAACTTGAAGCTGTTTCCTCTTGTCCTAGCAACAGCATCAGCCTCTCCAGTCTCATGAAGCACCACACTGACCTCAGTGCATCCCAGGGGGAGATCCAGCCATGCCTTCCTGCATCCCTTCATCCACAGAAGGATGCTCCTCAGCCCCTGCCTTGGTGCCCTACCCTGGGGGCATTTCAGGGCTGGGATTTTCCCCTTGCAGCTACAAGTCCTTGAGGGTTTTGTTATCATCATAAATATTCCCTGCTGGGTGGGAAGGAGAGGGAGGAGAAGGACTCAGCCCAGGGATTGGCACCCATCAAGTGCTCCTGGCTGTGAGGGGGTGTGGGCTGGCTGAGGTCCCTGGGATCGATGGGGGTGGCTCTGTGGGCACAGACACCTCACCCTGTAGCTGAGCTGTGGTCAGCAGAGGCCAGGGGATCAATGTGGAGGGAAGGAAATATGGCTGTGGGGACACAGGTTTTACAGCTTCCTTCCCCCACAAAGGTTGGGGTTTATGGACTTCTGGTAATTGCCAATTAATTTTGCTGAAGCCAAGGGCAGGAAGGCAGCCCAGCAGTGTAAGGGTGGGCAAATGGGAAACCTTCAGCCTCCTTTCTCCCAGCTGTTTTCCTGTACAAGCCTCAGAAAAGTCCAGACTGATGCAACCAGTCCAGAGCATTGCCAACAGCATCCTGGGCTGGATCAGCACAAAGGTGGCAGCAGGACTAGGGCAGGGATTGGCCTCCTGGGCTGGGCACTGGGGAAGCCACAGCTCCAATCCTGGGCTCAGCTTTGGGCTCCTCACTCCAAGAAGGACATGGAGGTGCTGGAGTGTGGCCAGAGAAGGGCAAGGAAGGTGGGGAAGGGTCTAGAGCACAAGGGTTGTGAGGAGCAGCTGAGGGAAGTGGGCTTGGTTAGGCTGGAGAAGAGGAGGCTCAGGGGAGACCTTCTCACTCTCTGCAGCTCCCTGAGAGGAGGCTGGAGCCAGCTGGGGCTTGGGCTCTTCTCCCAAGGAACAAGTGAGAGGACAAGACGAAATGGCCTCAAGTTGCACCAGGGGAGGTTCAGGTTGGACATGAGGAACAATTTCTTCCTCTGATTGTTATCAAATCCTGGTCCAGGCTGTCCAGGGCAGTGGTGGAGTCTCCATCCCTGGAGGGGTTTCAAAGCCCTGGAGCTGTGGTGCTGAGGGCCATGGGTTAGTGGTGGCCTGGCAGTGCTGGTTAATGGTTGGACTGGATGATCTGAGAGGTCTTTCCCAATCTAAAAGACTCTAAGAGTCTATGCCAGTCCCTGCCAGACCCCAGCAGTGCCCAGCCCTGCACTTTTCCAGCCTGGATGGAGTTAGGAGCTGGTTGTAGCTCCAACCTGTGGCCACAGCCATCACCTCCTTGCTCCTCACCCTACACTTTCTCATCACTTCATTCATTCCCCATCCTGAGAAGGCTGCTGGGAGCTCCAGAGCTGCTGGAACCAGACAGGCAGAGAGAATCCAGAGCTTCCCAATTAGGCAATTTTTCTGAATGAAGAGGTCCTGCTCCACCCTGCATGGGGAATGTGATGGACATCCATCCCAGGGCTGATTAGGGCTTTGTCATTTAGCACCTCTAATGCCTCCACCCTAATGGCATTAGGACCTCCTTGGCAAGACACTAATGCAGTTTGCAGCTGCAGCATGGCGCCTGGGATTCGACCAGTGAGGAGAGAATGAGCACAGCTCTAATCTGAGGAGACAGGAATGCCAACAGGGGCTGCCTTCAGAAGGTGCTCAGAGCTAGGGGGGAAAAATGGTCCCAGTGTGCACAGCCTCTGGAATATCATCTCCTAGCCATGGGCAACATCCTCTCCCTGGTTGCTTGGTGAGGGTGTTCCTCTATTTCCCCATCCTCCCCCTCCTGGAAGTGCTTCTGTTCTCCTTTCTGTGCTCTGCCACCACAGCCTCCTCCCCAGTTCCAGAGAGCCAAGAAACTACTGGAGAGAGACCACTGGAGGCTAGGAAGATGCTGAGGGCACTGGAGCAGCTCTGGGAGCAGGAAAGGCTGAGAGCCCTGGGGCTGCTGAGCCTGGAGAAGAGCAGCCCCACAGGAGAGCTGCTCAATGCCCAGCAAGAGCTGAAGGCTGGGGGTAAGAGGCTGGGGCCAGACTCTGCTCACTGGTGCCCAGGGCCAGGCCAAGGGACACTGGGCACCAACTGGAAGCCAGGAGGTTGCAGCTGAGCAGGAGGAGAAGCTTGTTTGGTGTGAGGGTGCAGAGCCCTGGCCCAGGCTTTGCAGAGAGGCTGTGGAATCTCCTTGTGTGGAGAGATTGCAAAGGCAGCTGGAGGTGACCCTGGGCAAGCTGCTGGGGGTGAGTGTGCTGGAGCAGGGGGTTTGGACTGGCTGATCCCCAGAGGTCCCTTCCCACCCCAACCATGCTGGGATCTAGGATTCTGTGATGGGGTGCCCAGAGACCTGAAAGTAGCTGCTAATTTTGTCAGAGGTACCAGCAGCCTCACTGAGATGATGATCACCCTGCTGCATCCCTGCTCCATGCCCCACAGCCCAGGATGCAGCTCTGGCTCCACTCCTAAAGAGAGGTTTGGGACAGAGGCTGGGTCATTTACTGGAGGTAGCAACCCTTAAAGCTCTGAACAAATCTCTGTTTTGATTAGCCATGCTCCTAAATGATTTATAATCAGCATAACATGATCATGACAATAACTCCCTAATCAGGTTAAAGCTCTCTCCATTCCTCTGGGGCTCTGCTCTCTAATCTCCTCCTCCTCTTCCTGCCATCCATTTCATTTCTTCAGCCCCTCCAAGGCCTTTCCCAACTTTGGTTTTTTTCATCCTGGCTAGGATATTCCAGGCCAGATCCTCATTTCTACCCTAAAAACCTATCCAAGAAGCCCTGAGGGATGAAGTCCAGCAGCAGAAGCTCCAGCCCTTGGCCCAAGCCCTGGCAGTGCTGCCATGGGCAGTGAGTCCCTCGTTAGCCTGATTGGCATGGGCCAGATCTCGTTAGAGCTGGAAGGGAAGGCTGGAAGGTGTTCCCAATTTCTTTGCTTAATGAAGAAAAATAGTGGTGGAGGTGGCTGGAAGGAGCAGGGAGGCAGGCTGGAGGATGGGGAGGAGAGAGGACTGTGTTAACACTGATTAATAATAGATAACCACCATAATGAGCACTAATTAATAATAGCAGGCGCTTCAGCAATTGATTCCTGGGGAATGGCAGTGTGCTGGCAGGGGTCCCCAGGGATTCAGCTAACCACACTGCTACTGCTGCTCCTGCCTCAGGTTCTGGGCATCTGGAGATGGGATCCAGAGACTGTTCCTGGGCAGGGATCATCCCTCCCAGCCTAGGAACAGACCTGGGAAAGGATATGGAGCCCTGGGCTTAAGGAGCATCTCCCATCCCTCAGGGCATCCCACTCCCTCTCCCTGAACCCATCCCACTGCCTCCTAAACCTCCAGCAGGCCCCAGGGGCTGGGAAGTTCTTCCTTACTCCATGCTCTTCCTTGCTCCAATCTTCACTCTTGGGGGGAAAAATCTGCTAGAAAATGAGGGTTTCTCCTTCTTTTTGGGTCAGGTTTTAGGTGTTTCTGTGCAGGAAGCTTCCCTGTTCCTTGCCTGATCCCAGCTGGAGCAGGCAGAGCTCCTCACCCATTTGTTCCCCAACTCCTTCAACTCAATGTGACCTGGACAGGTTGACATGGAGCTTTAATTAATCAGTGGAATGTGTAGGAACAGACCCAGGAAAGGCTGTGGAGCCCTGGGCTTGAGGAGATCTCCCATCCCTCAGTGCATCCTGTGCCTCCAGCAGGTCCCAGGGCATGGCAAGATTTGCTTTGCTCCATGTTCTTCCTTGGTCCAGTCTTCACTCCTGGGATAGACCTGTCAGAGACTTGCTTTGGGGGTTTTTTTGGACCAGTTTTAGATGATTCTGCAGGAAGCATCCCTGTGCTTTGCCTGATCCCAAATGGAGCAGGTAGAGAGCCTCTCCCATTTGCTCCCCAACCCCTTCAGCTCAAGGTGGGATGGATAGGTGGATCTGGAGCTTTAATCAGTGAAATATATAAAGCACTTAATTTGCCTTATTAAAAGTCTGCACTTTGGATTTCCAGGATCCAGGAAATGAACCAAAGCCCTGAAGTGTTTGTTTGATTGGGAGGGATGATAAATAATTCATGTCTTTTCCATTGCCTTTGGTGGCAGACCTGGCAGAAGCAGCTCCTCAGGTCCTTCCATCATGGTGATGGAGCTGGTGAGCACCAGAGATGGCCTAGGAGGGGTGATGAGCACCAGCAGAACCTCAGGACCATCCTGTGCCAGGACACCACCAGCTGATGGAGGATTGGAGCTGGATGTCCCCTAGTAAAGGCTGTGCAAGGCTGGAGGTGGTAGGTGAGGAGGAGGAGGAGAAGGTTGACCCAGAGCAAGTCAAGCTGTGTCAGGCCACCTGCTGGGCTGAGTGCACTGGGAGGAGAGGAGCCAGCCACTAAAATCACCATGACAATAAAGCTGAGTGTTTCATCTGTAATTCAGAGGAGCTGGAAAGTGGGGAGATAGCCAAAATAAAATGAGAATGGTGGCTGAGGCTGCAGGAATTGATGTCACTGGTCTTGTGGAGAGAGGATGGGCTGTGATCTCCAGACAAACCTGGTACCCAGTGCCAACCTGTGATGCTGGCTGCTGATGAGGGATGAAGGTGGCCACATCCTGGGGGACTAGGGGTGGTGGCCACTGGCCACTTGGGCAAGGGCTGAGCAGGTCAAGATGGCTATGGGCAAAAAGGAACCTGAAGGTAAGGTGTGTTTGCTGTGTGAGCATCCTGGGGCTGAGCATCATCTGGATGCATCCATGGGATGGGATGTGCATCAGCAATCAGCATGGGCTGAGCATCATCTGGATGCACCTATGGGGTGGGATGTGCATCCCTGGGGTGTGCAACACCAACCAGCATGGGCTGAGCATCATCTGGATGCATCCATAGGGTGGGATGTGCATCCCTGGGGTGTGCAACACCAACCAGCATGGGCTGAGCATCATCTGGATGCACCTATGGGGTGGGATGTGCATCCCTGGGGTATGCAACACCAACCAGCATGGGCTGAGCATCTTCAAGCTGCCTTTGAGGTGTGGGATGTGCATCAGCAACCAGCATAGGCTGAGCATCCCAGGACTGTGACTCCTCCCGAAGCAGCCGCAGGGTGGGATGTGCATCACCAGCTAGCTAACATGGGCTGAGCATCCTAGGGTTGAGCATGATCCAGCTGCATCCACAGAGTGGGATGTGCATCCCTGGGGCGTGCAACACAAACCAGCATGGGCTGAGCATCCTGGAGCTAAGCATCATCCGGCTGCATCCACAGTACGGGAGGTGCATCCCTAGGGACACGCCTGGGGTCCGCAGCACGCATCCCTGGGGTCTCGGAGGTTTGGCAGGGTGAGGAGAGGGGAGTTTGGGGTCGGATCCTGCACGGGGCTGGCCCCGAGGCTGCAGGGTGAGAGCGGAGCGCTGCCTGCCCTGCCCATGCAGCAGGTCCACACTGCCCTCCAGCGGGAGCATCCCGGCCGCCTGCTCCGCAGCAGTCCAGCTGTGCCTCCTCTCTCCAGAGGGATGCTCCGACCCCTCCAGCCATGGGTGCGCTGAGCTGGGGGGGGCTCAGCTCTGCTGGCGGAGGGGCTGGGCTGAGGGGGGGGGGGGCTGCTAGCTGTAGGGGGGGGGGGGGGG
>VWZX01011013.1:183080-243293 GCA_013399015.1 Galbula dea | reverse complement strand
GGAGGGTGCTGCTAGCTGTAGGGGGGGGGGGGCTCTTCTCCTCCTTCCCTCTTCAATCCCACTCACTGCAGGTTCCTCCTCTTGGCAAACTTGAGGGCCACGTTGTCATACTCAGTGTCGCCCAGCCACTCCTTGCCCTGCAGCAGAAAGGGCTGCCGGAGAGGGACAGGTCTCTTGGGCACAGCATAGTCATCCCTCTGGGGGTTGTAGGGGTACTCATGGCCAGGAGGTTCCTCTGGGGCTGCCTGAAACCTCCATGCCTCCCCCTTCATCTCCTCAGGCTCATCGTAGACAGTCTGGGTGGAGAAACCTTCAGGCTCATCGTAGATGTGGTCAGGCTTGGCAGTGGTGGGGCGAGGAGGGGGCTGCCTGCCCTTTTGCCCCTCTGCCTCTCTGATGCTGTCATAGAGGGGGTCAAGGACCTTCCCAGGGCGATGGCCCAGGCTGCTGAGCTGGCAGGCCACCAGGGTCTTGGCTATGGTGTCGAAGGGGGTGGCATACTCACATTCAGGGGCCACCTTGCTGGGAGAATCCTGCTTCCAGCCCTTCTCTGGCACAGGAGGGGTTCCCCGCAGGAGGGAGTTGAAGGGCTCAGTGTAGGGACAGTCAGCACTGGGAGAGGGTAGGAAGGTGCTTGATGGCTCCCCAGTCCCAGGGCAGCTGCTGGAGGGCATCATCAGCTTGGCTTTTGGCACTTTCCCTTCCCAGGTGGGCTCCAGCAAGGGACACTTGGTGCCAACGGGCTCCTCGTGCCCCTGAGCCCAGCTGGGCTTCTTGGCATGGCCAAGAGGCCAGGAGACATCATCTCCAGAAGCTCCTCTGCGTGGCTCCTCGACCCCTCTGCTCCTGTGTATGTTGATGGCTGACTCAATGGCCTGGAAGATCTCATTGCCTTGGCAGGTCTCAAACTCAAAGTTGCCTTCTCCAGAGGCACAACGCCGGCCAGCCTCAAAGGAGAAGGTCACCTGGGGAGGGAGAGGGTCAGGTATGGGTCAGCAGGGTGCTCTGGCAGCCAGGGAAGCCAACCATGTCCTGGGGTGCATCAAGAACAGCGTTGCCAGCCTGCCAAAGGAGGTGATTGTCCTGCTCTGCTCTGCACCTTCAGTACTGGCTGAAGTTTGGGCACCACAACATAGGAAAGACATGAAGCTGTTGGGGAGCGTCCAGAGGAAGGCTGTGAAGATGGTGAAGGGTCTGGAAGGGAAACCTCATGAGGAGTGGCTGAGGTCACTTGGTTTGTTTAGCCCTGAGAAGAGGAGATTGAGAGGAGACCATTGCTGCCTTCACATCCTCACAAGGGATAGCAGAAGGGCAGGGACTGAGCTTCTCTCTCTAGTGGGCAGTGAGAGGACTAGGGGAAACAGGATGGAGTTGAGTCAGGGGAGGTTCAGGCTGGAGATTAGGAGAAGGTTTTTCACCCAAAGGTTGAGGTTGAGCTCTGCAACAGCCTCCCCAGGGCAGTTGTCTCAGCACCAAGCCTGGCAGAGTTCAAGAAGCATTTGGACATTGCTCTGAGGGACATGGGGTGATTCTTGGGATGTCCTGTGCAGATCAAGGAGCTGGACTCAATGATCCTAGTGGGTCCCTTCCAGCTCAACAGACACACCAAAAAAAGCAAAGGTGAGCATGCCAGAGCCCAGCAGCAGCCCACCCTTCCCACCTCCTCCTCACCTTGTCCCTCCCAAAGCGGCGCAGGAAGCGGTAGGGCCAGCTGTAGAGGGTCTCCAGGCTCTGGAAATCCTGAAGCTCCAGAGCCTCCTCTCCAGCCCTCAGGATGCAGCGACCCCAGAGCTGGCAGCGCTCAGAGGACTCAGTTGTCCTCACTGTCACCTCAAAGGTCTGCTCCAAGCTGGCTGAGGATGGAGGAAGGTGAACATGAAAACATGTTCAAGGAGTCGAGCTGCACCTAGAGCCCCTTGCAGCAAGAGTAGAGCTGCATCTCCCAGCCCAGAGAGGTGCCATGGGGCTCAGGAGCTGCTTCTCCTGCCCCAGAGTTGTGCCATGGGATTCAGGAGCTGCATCTCCCACCCCAGAGTTGTGCCATGGGGTTCAGGAGCTACATCTCCCACCCCAGAGTTGTGCCATGGGGCTCAGGAGCTGCACCTCCCCACCCCCGAGAGGTTCTTGGGGCTCAGGAGCTGCATCTCCCACCCCAGAGGGGTGCCATAGGGCTCAGGATGTGCATCTCCTCCCCCACCCCCGAGAGGTTCTTGGGGCTCAGGAACTGTATCTCCCACCCCAAAGAGGTGCCATGGGGCTCAGGATCTGCTTCTCCTGCCCCAGAGAGGTGCCATGGGGCTCAGGAGCTGCATCTCCCACCCCAGGGTTGTGCCATGAGGTTCAGGATGTGCATCTCCCACCCCAGAGAGGTGTCTTGGGGCTCAGGAGCTGCTTCTCCTGCCCCAGAAGGGTGCCATGGGGTTCAGGAGCTGCTTTTCCTGCCTCAGAGAGGTGCCATGGGGTTCAGGATGTGCATCTCCCCCCACCCCCAGAGAGGTTCTTGGGGCTCAGGAGCTGCTTCTCCTGCCCCAGAGAGGTGCCATGGCGTTCAGGAGCTGTATCTCCCACCCGTCAGAGGCATCACAGGGCTCCTCTCTGGGTCAGCTGGGGAAGCAGCCTCCGGTTGATAAGGGCTTGAGGGCTTTGGCCACATAGCAGCAGCTCAAGAGCACCCAATAAAACCCAGCCCTGCCAAACCACAGAGCAGGAAGAGGCTATTTCAGGAGAAGACTTTCCACATAGCCACTGTGGGGGCTGTTCCCCACCACCAAACTGCCCAAAATGCCTCGGGAAGGGAGGTGATGAGATGCTGCTGCAGGATGCACAGCTCCACTGCCCCTGCCCCAAATCCCAGTGCCCACCTTGGCCCCGGGAGCTGTAGAGGGAATTTTCCTCCATGGAGAACTCATTGGTGGTGCCCAGAGTGGTCTTCTGGTGCCCATCCTTCTTCCCTGCTGCCTGCTCCTCCCTGCTCCTCTGCCCAGGAATGAGCAATGGGTGAGTGAGGGCAGAGCACATCTCCCCACCCCCAGTCACAGCTAGCCCCCCAAGATTCTCCCCACCACCCCCTCCCTGGACCCTGCTTTCTCCCTGCCCAGGGCTTACAGGGAAAGCCAGCTCACAGAGCTTCTGGATCCAGCTGCTGGCTTCAGAACCCTCAGCAGCCAGCAGGTACAGCTTCTCCGTGGTCTCCAGAAGGAAGGGGGTGGTCTCCTTGGGGCAGGCAGGTTCACCACTGGCCTCAGCCACATGCACACAGTCGCTCAGCTTCACCATCCTCTTGCTGCCTTCTCCTCGCCGCAGCTTCTCGGCGGCCGGTGGGGAGGAGCCCTCGAACAGCTCCAGGCGGGAGGTGGAACAGGAGCTTTCCCGGTACAGGACAGCCCAGAACTTCTTCCATTTCTGCCATGAAGAGAAGCAAGTCAGAGGAGGCAAAGGGCAGCATTGACTTGCTCTGCTGTCATCCTTCCAGGAGTTTGCATCCCCTTGGGATCACAGAATGGGTTGGGTTGGGGCAGACTTTCCAGGTCATGGAGTTCAACTGTTCCCCAGCACTGCCAGGGCACCACTAACCCATGGCCCTCAGCAACACAGCTCCAGGGCTTGGAAACCCCTCCAGGGATGGGGACTCCACCACTGCCCTGGGCAGCCTGGGCCAATGCCTGACAACTCTTTCAGGGAAGAAATTGTTCCTCATGGCCAACCTAAACCTCTCCTGGTGCAACCTGAGGCTGTTTCCTCTTGTCCTCTCCCTTGTTCCTTGGCAGAAGAGCCCAAGCCCCACCTGGCTCCAGCCTTCCGTCAGGGTGTTGGAGAGAGCCAGAAGGTCATGCAGCTCAGCAGCAACATCCTAGCCTCCCCGTGCCCAAAAGCCATGCTGGTGGCTCCCTGCTGCCAAAGGGCTTTCAGCTCCTTTTTTGCTCCAAAACCCCCAACTTTTAACCAGTCCCCAGCTCACCCCCTGAGCAGGCAACAGCTCAGAGCACACCATGCGTGGGAGACACCAGAGAGGAAGTCTGACACCACGAGCATCAGAGCATCCTCCATGGTATCTTCCTGCAGTGGGGACATGGCAGGCTCAGGCACCCTGCTGCTGAGGAGCATTTCTGGCACCTCAGGGTGGCCTCTGCCCTGTCCTCTGCCATCACTGCCAACGTGCTGTTGTCTGGGTGCAAAGGAGGCCATGCCCTGCCTGGGGCATTTGGAGCCCCTCTGGAGGGTGGTGGTCATGGGGAGCAAGGCTCAGTGACCACAGGGAGCAAGAATTGATAGCCATGGGAAGCAAGGTTTGGTGGCCATGGAGAGCAAAGTTTGGTGGCCATGGGGAGCAAGGCTTGGTGGCCATGGGGAGCAAGGCTTGGTGGCCATGGGGAGCAAGGTTTGGTGGCCATGGAGAGCGAGGCTTGGTGGCCATGGGGAGCAAGGCTTGGTGGCCATGGAGAGCAAAGTTTGGTGGCCATGGGGAGCAAGGCTTGGTGGCCATGGGGAGCAAGGTTTGGTGGCCATGGGGAGCAAGGTTTGGTGGCCATGGGGAGCAAGGCTTGGTGGCCATGGAGAGCAAAGTTTGGTGGCCATGGGGAGCAAGGTTTGGTGGCCATGGGGAGCAAGGTTTGGTGGCCATGGGGAGGAAGGCTTGGTGGCCATGGGGAGCAAGACTCAGCTCTGCTCCTGCCTGGGAGCTGCCTGGGTGGCTCCTTCCCCTTCTTGCACAAGAGCAGTGCTAGCAGGAGCTGTTGCTAAACCTCAACCACTATCAGGTGCTGCAGCAACAAGACTCTGGGGGTTGCATCTGCTGGTGCCACAGCTCTGAGCCTCTGCTTTTGGGGGGGGGGGGGGGGGCCCAGCTTAGGGGGGAAGTTTCTCCTGGTGCTGTGTCCCCAGTGCCTTCCATCCCCAAGCCCATAGTTTCTCTCTGTCTCTGGGAGAGCCAAAGGATGGTTGGAGTCCCAAAGGGTGGGAGCATCACACTCCCCCGAGATGAACCCTCCCCCATACCCCCATATCCACCCCAGCTGAGCCCCCTGTGGGTCTTCCCCAGGAACCCAGCAGCCTTTCCACCACCTCCTCACCTTCCCAAAGGTCTGCTGCAGCTGGAGGTAGAGCACACCCTGCTTCACCACCGCCTCGTCCATCCTGCAGCCACCAGCATCCTCTTGTGCTGCACTCCACAGCTGCTCCTCCCTCTTGTCCCACAGCTCTGGAGGAGGTCTCCTGGTCTCTCACCCCTACCCAGCTCCCACGCTGCTGTCACACCAGGTCCTGTTGTCTCAGCATGTGACTGTGTGGTTGGGTTCTTCTGTTTCCTCTGCAGGCTCTGGCTTCCTGTGAACTTTCCATAAAGGGCAGAGTGGTGACACAGCCCCAGCAGAACCAGCCACACACCTACCCCAACCTGTGGCACCACCACCAGGCAGCCCTGCCATGGCCCTGCCTCAGTTCTCCCATCTGAGAAAGACAACCAGAGCACCATGGAATCTTTATTAAGGTTGGAAGAGACCTTTCAGAGTGTGGAGTCCAACTGTTAACCTAACACTGCCAGGTCACCAGCAGCAATTTGCCTTTCCACACCCTTGGCCACCAGCACTCCTCATCTTCTCCAGGCTCCAACAGCTAATCCAGCTGCTGCTTTGCTCCTATTGTTGCATGTGTCATCTCCCTGGAACATAGGATCATGGAGTCACAGAACCAGGGAATTCTTTTGGTTGGAAGAGACAGATCATGGAGTCCAAGTGTTAACCTAACACTGCCAGGTCACCACTGCCCCAGGGCCTCAGCACCACAGCTCCAGGCCTTGGAAACCCCTCCAGGGATGGGGACTCCACCACTACCCTGGGCAGCCTGGGCCAGGCCTTGACAGCCCTTTCCATGAAGAAATTGTTCCTCATGTCCAACCTGAACCTCCCCTGGTGCAACCTGAGGCTGTTTCCTCTTGTCCTATCACTTGTTCCTTGGGAGAAGAGCCCAAGCCCCAGCTGGCTCCAGCCTCCTCTGAGGGAGCTGCAGAGAGTGAGGAGGTCTCCCCTGAGCCTCCTCTTCTCCAGCCTAACTAAGCCCAGTTCCCTTGGTCATTTCTGTGCTTTTCCTCCTCCAGGAACCAGCACTTGGCCTTGTTAAACCTCATCCCATTGGCCTCAGCTTGTCCCTAGCTGGGACAACTGGGAACAGTGGTGTAAGGAACTGAGGACATGGCTGCAGGACAGTGGGAGCACTGGTGCAGAGGTACTAGAAACAGTGGGAGGATCAGTGGTACAGATTGGGATACAAGGCTTGTTCCTGGCTGGGGTAACTGGGAGCAGTGGTGCAGGGAACTGGGGACATGGCTGCAGTACACTGGGGGCACTGGAAACACAGGAAGCAGGGATACTTGGAGCACTGGGAGCACTTGTGTAGAGGTTGCTGGGACATGAGGCTTGTACCTGACTGGGGTGACTGGGATCGCTGGTGCAGGGAACTAGGAATGCTGGTGTGCCAGATGCTAGGAGCACTGCTGGAGGGGGGACCCTGGTCGCACTGGGAGCACTGGTGCAGGGAACTGGATACATGGCTGCCAGACACTGGGAACACTGGTGCAGGGGGCACTGGGAGCACTGGTGCAGGGGTCACTGGAAGCACTGGGATCCCTGGCATTGGGGCTTTTCTCTGATTGGGGTAACTGGGAACACTGCTGCAGGGAAGTGGGAACAATGGTATTGGAAATACCGGTGCAGGACACCGGCAGCACTAAGACCTCTGGAGCAGGACCCTGTCCCTGCCAGGGGTAACTGGGAGCCACGCCCACAGGCCGCTGCGAGCGCTGGTTGGGGAGCACCGGGGGGCCGCGGAAAAGGGGCCGCGGTCCCTTTAAGCGCCATGTCAACAATGCGTGGCCCCGCCCCCGAGCTGCGTGAGTGGCGTCATGACGTCACCCGCGCCGCAGCCAGGCGGAGCGGGGAGGGCATGTGTCCTGATTGGTCGTACGCATGCGCGAAGGGGTGGGGCTACGCGAGGGCCCCGCGTCCCGACGGGTTGCGCGCATGCGCGGGAAGGAGGGGGCTTGTGGGCGGGGCCAGGCGGGACCGCGGCGCGTGCGCGGGGGCGGCAGGAAGGGGAGGGGGCGGCGGCGGCGGGCGCGTGCCGGGGCCCGGCGGAGGCGGAGGGAGAGGAGCATGAATGGAGCAAAATGGCGGATCATGTGCAGGTGAGGGAGGGAAGGAAGGGAGGGAGATCTGCGTCGCGGTGGCTGCCCGTAGGGTCGGGCGGGATGCGCCTCCCATCCCTCCTTCCCTCCCTCTTTCCTTCCCCGCCCGGTTAGGCTCTACCGCGAGGCCAGGCCTCGGCGGCGCCGTGAGGCTAGGCCAAGCCAAGCTAAGCCAGACCAGGCCAGGTCTGGCTCGGCTCGCTGAGGCCTGTCGCGGTGAGGGTGGTAGCAAGCCTCTAGGCCCTCGCGTTGCCGTAGAAGTGGTGCCACCGCCGCGGTTCCCTGCCCGCCCCCGCGGTCCCTCCGCTGTGTGTGTGTGTGGGCCGAGCTGGCATGGCGGGCGCGGGGGGGAGCGGCCTGCTTGAGCTGGTGGTGAGGCCTTCACTCTCCCTTCCCTTCCATACGTATCCCTCCACGCTACCCCGGCTGATGTTTACGGAGCTCCAGGCTTTGACATATGTCGCCAGCGGGCCCGGCTAGGGCTCCCCGGGGCTAAGGGCTGTCTAGAGAGTGGCTTTACCGGGCAGAGAGGATGCAGCCGCCGGTGTTGACAAGCCGAACAGCTTTTGCTTCCCACCTGCTATGTAGCTTTCTGGCAACACCAGTCCAAAACCTTTGGGAAGAAGAAACTCGGATGCTTCTGACTGGATACAAACAGCACCAGAGGCTCATATCCACCACTTCTCTGCCGGTGTCTTGGCAGGAGCTTGGTCCCTGCAACCGCCTTCCCTTACCCCAGCTTTGGGGTTTGCATCCTTGCTTTTTCCCAGCAGTGTTTGGTTTATTTTCCAGCTGTGACTTGGCTTTTAGGTAAACTGCTTTGATTGGCGTTAAAAACAGCCTCTCCCTGTGTCCCCCCCCCGGGTGGCTAAGTGTGTTGCTGTCGTGGGCAGGAGACAAGTCAAAGGTGACAGTAGCTTTACCCGTGTCAGGCTTGTGTGGTGGGATTGAAAACCCTCCAAAGAGTCGGTGCTGTCACTGCC
Organism: Galbula dea; assembly: GCA_013399015.1. Lineage (NCBI taxonomy): Eukaryota > Metazoa > Chordata > Aves > Piciformes > Galbulidae > Galbula > Galbula dea. Next base: position 235,133 of record VWZX01011013.1, on the reverse strand, counting down.
AGAGGTAGCACAGATAATAGGCACAGCTGGGGGAAACGGTCAGGGCTTGAGGGTTTGGGGTTTCTTTGCATAGTATTTTAGTTGAACTTGCAGAGGATTTGCATGGTGTCCAAAAGCTTGGCTAAAGTGTCATGACACGAGTAGTTACACATTACCGAGGCAACTTCTAAATAAATACCTTCCTCACATGCTACCCTTGTGAACCACAAGGGTGAGCAGTTTATTAACTCAGAGCAGAGCCCGGCAGCAGCTCGCAGGTTGGCTGGCAAGGTTGCTGCTAAATGTCTCTTGGGTAATCTCGGGGGAGGAGAGGAATTACTGCATTATTAAACAATTCACAGGCTCTACATTTACTGAAGAAACTCCAAATGTGCTATGAGTCAAGCTCCTACCTTTACAGCTTAGCTCTTTCACTCCTGCTTTGACCCTGAAGGCAGGTGAAGCAGCAGCTTTTGTTGCTTTGAAACTGGGCTTCACATTTTGCTTTTCTTTGTTAAATATTGAATTGAGCAAATGGAAGTTGGAGCCACAAGAACAGGGCTGCAACTGCTGTGTTCAGCTTGGCTTAGTTAAAGTTTAACATCAGAGGTTTGGAAGATGTTCCACTAGAGGAGAACTGATTTGCAAATGGGGTTAAGGCACCTGCAGCTTGGTGCAGTTCCTCTCCAGGACAAATATAGATAACAGAATTCTTATGTGCTCAGACTGGATGGGGTTGGCTTGCTTTTTAGTGCCTCCTTTTCTTCCTCTCTCTCTGCTCCAGGCTGAAGCAGCAGCTCTGAGGAGCTTTCCTGCAGAAAGAGTGTGAGCTGCACATCCAAACTGTAGCTTTTTGTGGCTGGAGGAAGTAGTGGTTTTTATTACTAGATGAAATTGGTGGGGAGAGCTCTTTTCCATAGCCTGAACCACCAGTCTGGTTTTGCACCCAAGACTGGAGCTAAGCTGCAGAGGCTCCCCCACCAAACATGCTGTGTTTTTGTTTTAGCTGAGTTAGCCAGTGTTGTGGGGAGATGTTGGCTGTCAGAGTGAATCACTGAGAGAGCTAGCTGCTTTGATGGCATATGCTGGGGGAGTTGGTCCTCTTCTAATGGGAACAGGGATTTGCAGAGAAGTGCTGGCTGGCAGAAGCTGTGCAGAGTTTAGCAGGGGAGTAAAGTGTTGCAGCTGTGGGAGAGCCTTGGCTTGGGTGTTACATGTTGCCAGCAAAGCTTCCTGGAGTTACACCTGGTCTGCTCATACTTAATGAAGCAGAGAAATATGCTTTCTAAATGATTCCATCTGAGCTGGAGTTGTTACTGGACAGCATGGAGTAACAGGAAGGATAAAGACAAACTTCTGAGGCTGGGATGTTCTCAGTTTTAGATAGGGAGTGAATCCACCAGTTGTGGTGGTGGGAATTGTGTGGTCAGAGCTGGTTGTGGAGCTTTTCTCTTCGAGGAGGGACTGTTCTGTGCCTGGAAACAAAGGATGCAGTGATACTGCTACAGGAGCAGAGAGAATCAGATGATTCTGCCTGGCTGAAAAGAAGTGCTCTGGTCTTAAAGCAAATTGCTGCACACCAACTTTTCCACTCCCAGGAAAGCTCATGTGATCTTGTTGCTCTCTAGTCCAAGTCTTGTCAGCATCACTCCAACTTGCTTCAGAGCAGAGACAGAGGAAACTAAGTCAGGATGGCATTGCAATTAGTTGTGTGGGCAAACATGAGTCCCTTGCCCCTTTTATTTCCCCCCTCTTAGGAGCAGATTTATGTCATCTTAGTTTTTCTGGTACTTTCCTGGCCTTTTAGATATTTCCCATGCTGCTGCTGCTGCCCTGAAATGGGGTGAATGGGAATACTCCTGGGGGAGAATGTTTGTTGCAGGGTGAGGATGAGTGCTGTGGCTTTGGGTAGGGAATGTTTCATTTGTCTTGAACTTCAAATCATCACTGCACTGAGTAAAAATTCTTGGCTCTTCCATGTGACTTTTGCTTGCCTGTTCTCAGTAGCCTGACTGCAAGTTGCAATGGGAGAAGTTTGGACCCTTGAGAGGAGCAAGGCAGCTGCTGAGGTGGCTACTTGTAAGAGAAGAAAAATCTGCCATGGGAACCCAAAATGTCAGCCCATTTTCTGCATCCATGCTCTCTTCTCTTAGCTTCAGGCCTGGATCTTTCCAATCCCAGAGCCTGGTAGCAAGTTTTCCACCTTTTTAACTGTTAAATGAGCTGACAGCACTTAGCTCCAAGCTGGAAAACTTCTATCTTTGGAGCAGTTGTGTGTTTGTGCAGGTTCTATTCTGAGATGCACCAGGCTGGCTGCAGACAGAAGTGACTTCTTTCATCTCAGTGCAGTGTGGAGGAAGCTCAAGGGATAAAAATCATCCAGAAAAGTGTTTGAGTTGACATTCTAGTGTCCTGTCCACCATGGGTTGGTAATTCAGAACAATGTGAGCATGAAGCAGGGCAGGAGGAGAAGCTTGTTTGGTGTGAGGGTGTTGGAGCCCTGGCCCAGGCCTAAGAAGACCTCATTTTGTTCTTTCCTCTACATTTCTGTATTGCAGAGGACATTGTTTTACCTCAAACACATCAGATCTGGCTCCAGGAAGCTAGAATGTTCAGCTTGCTCCAGGGTACAATCCTGGAGAGCAAGCTGGGTGATTCCCACTTGCTATCCCAGTAACCTTGCATTTGCTTGGCAAAAGAGTCCTACTGCAGCCTGCTGCCCACCTACAGATCCCTTAGCAGACTCTTTCAGTGCTTCTAGTTCCAGCTTTTCCCTTCTGGGTGGCATTGGGCTCCCTGCAAGCTCTTTCTAAGGACTTGAGTTTATCTCAGAGTAGCCCAAGGGAACACTCTGGACCTGGGGAGGTGGAAACACTGGTTTGACTCAAAATAGAGCTGGCAGCATTTCCTTTGCAAATGAAGATGGGGTTTTTTGCTGTAAGGTCTGTGCTGTTTTAAGCTGCACTGTTGGGATGCTTAGCACCAGAGTTGCAGAATGCCACTGGTGGGTGTTGGGAGTTGGATTTCAGCTGAAAGGTGGAGGTGTACTGTTGCACTTCAGTATCTGGAGATCTCAGCTGCCCAACTTTGATGGAATTCAAGTGGATGATCCTTTTTCAGCTCTGAGGATTCTACTACAAGAGTTCTGCTCTCTGGCCCTTCGTTCCAAGGACATGGAGGTGCTGGAGTGTGGCCAGAGAAGGGCAAGGAAGGTGGGGAAGGGTCTAGAGCACAAGTGTGGTGAGGAGCAGCTGAGGGAACTGGGCTTGGTTAGGCTGGAGAAGAGGAGGCTCAGGGGAGACCTTCTCACTCTCTGCAGCTCCCTGAGAGGAGGCTGGAGCCAGGGGGTAGTTGGTCTCTTCTCCCAAGGAACAAGTGACAGGACCAGAGGAAACAGCCTCAAGTTGTGCCAGGGGAGGTTTAGGTTGGATATTAGGAACAATTTCTTCTTGGAAAGGGCTGTCAAGGCCTGGCCCAGGCTGCTCAGGGCAGTGATGGAGTCTCCATCCCTGGAGGGGTTTCCAAGCCCTGAAGCTGTGGTGCTGAGGCCATGGGGCAGTGGTGCCCTGGCAGTGTTAGGCTAACAGTTGGACTGGATGATCTTAGAGGTCTTTTCCAACCCTAATAATCTATGGTTCTTTGACTCCAGTTTATGCCTGGCCCCCAGCTGTCCCCTGCAGTGTGCTTTGGAGTTCCCTTCATAGCAGGTGAGGTGTCCAGGTCCCAGCTCCTGGCAGCAGCCCCAGCCTGCTGTGCCTCTCCTCCAGATGAGAGGGTTTTGAAGCAGCCCAGCTGGGAAAGGAGAATGTGGTGACTTGGTTGGGGGTTTTGACACTCATTAGCAGTCTGATGAGAGACAGACTTTGGGCTGAAATCCTCATTGAAGTCTGTGGGAGATTTTACCACTGAATTCAGGGTTTTAAATTCTAATTCTCTCCATAGTAGTTCACCTGAAGATCTCAACTTCTGGAGCACAAAGGGGGAAGACAGAGCTCAGTTAGATGTGAGCTGGGGGCCTGGTACAACAGGAGAAGAGTAAAGCAGCCAGATTAGGGCTGGGAGCTTGCTGTCAGGTGCCTGAGCTCCTCTCTCTGCAATAGGAACCAAGCTGTGTTCCCTCTGGTAGCCAACACTAATACAATTAAGGAGGATTTGTTCATTTTAATCATTTGAAGAGAACACTGAATGCTCTGTAGCTCAGGAACTTTATTACCCTTAATAATGGCTCCTTACCCTTGGGTTTGGGCAGATCTCTGATGGTTCAGCAGTCCACTTAGACCTACTCCAGCAAAGTTCAAGAAGTTACTTTTTTACTACTGAAAATTGCCAGCAAAAATGTCATTTATTTCTTCTTTTTGTCTTCCTGCTCCTAAACTGTGGTTTCCAGCAGGCATTTCTGAATAGTTGGTGATCCTTTTCCAGTGGCTGAGTTGCAAGAGTTTACTGCTTTTGGTTTGAGTAACCAGGGCTGTTTCTGAGGTCACTCTCATTTTTCCCAGGCTAATGATGGGAGCACATCTTTGGCCTTTTGAGTGATAGCCCCCTGGCCCCTGCTTTGCTTTGGAGAACTGGAACCATCCCAGCTCAGGTTGGTTGGGGCTCTGAACAACCTGCTCTAGTTGGAGATGCCCCTGCTGGCTGCAGGGGGGTTGGACTGGATGAGCTTTAAGGTCCCTTCCAACCCAATCTGTGACTCTCTGAAGGGTTTTGTTATCCCTTTCCTCATCTAACTTGGATTTGTAGTGTTGGAAAAGACCTCCTGGAAGATGGTTAGCTTTCCAGTCAAGCCTGGTTGGTGTAAGAACTTCTGAAAGTGCAGGAGCCAAACCCACTGAGGTGTTAACCTGCTGAGGTGTTGCTCACACCCTTCCTCCATCTGATAGCCTTAAGTCAGAGCTCCCTGACTGGCAATTAACTTGTGCTAGGTCCTTTCTGCCTTGCTTTGGGTTCTCCCTCTTCTTGATTGTGCAATGAATATAGAACTTAGACCTTCTTAGAGGGGAAGAGTTGTCATTAAATGCTGCTTAGACCTCCAAAATCAGACCAGACCAGAAGGGCCTGTCACTGAACTGCTGGTTGGTCTGGCCTCAGGCATGGAGTTGTTGCTGATGATTGTGTTCTGGGTGATTGTTTTTCCTGCTGCCCAACTCAAGGTGCTGTTGGAGGATAGTTGCTGAAGCACCCAGGAAATATCTCAGCAGAAGTTGGGCATCTTTGCTTTGGTTTCTCCTGAAGAACAAAATGTGCAGTTAATTCTTGATCCCTGCCAGCTCCAGGAGTGCTTTGCTGCTGGGAAGCTCCTTGCCCTGGGATGGCCAGGATCAAACATCCCCCTGGATGCTCTGGTGCTTGACATCATCCTGGTGACATACATTGACTGTTGGGTGCTGGAAGATTCCATGATAAACATGATTTGATAGTCTGATCCTTCTCTTCCTTCTGCCCTCACCTCTTGTCCTGCTCTGGAAATCAGAAGTCATTCTCCAGGCTGAAGAACAATGTGCCACACTTAAGTGCTGGGAACAAAAATGCTTCTTAGCAGCTCTTGGCCAATTTAAACTATTTTTGGGTGCAATTGGCCAGTGATTGCACTGGGTAATGTGCTCTCCTGGTGCTTCTGGCAGTTCTGGGGCTATGTCTTCTATGCTTCTGCCCATGCTGGAGGTGGGCAGAGGGGAGCCTTGTGCCAGGGTGTCCCTATGTGTGCCCCATGGTGCTCCTGCTGCAGGACCTGGAGCAGGAGTGATGGTTAAATACCATGGTGTGTGCTCACAGGGTTGTCTGTCTCCCCAGGACCTACTTGGCATGAGCCTTGCATGGAAATCAACAGCTAGCTCAAGAGCAAAAGGTTCTGGTTTAGACTAAGGAGAGAGAAACATGTTTCATCTCTTCAGAGTGCTTTTTTCCCTTGGTTGAGAGCACTTGAACTGCATACAGAGTCTGAGAGCACTTCTTTGGGGGAGTTTAAAGTGTAATTGTGGGTTTCTAGCTGCATTAGTGAAAGGAAGGTTTCCAGTTCTCTTTGAACACATTGTTCAGGCTTCTTGTCTCATTTATTCAGAACACAAGAATATGGAAATCAAACAAGAAGGGCTTTAGCTAGGCAAGTTGTGTCCTTACCTGCCTGTTTCAGCTGGGTGCTGGCTTGAATAGTAGCTTAATTTGATTTCTACTGATGAGGAACTTCCAGATTACTAGGGGAATGCTGCAAAAGGAGATTTGTCTTTTCTTTATTTCCCCAAATGGAGAGAAATCTTCAAAGCAAGCCCTACTTTGGCAGATCAGAAAGTAAATCTCTTGTGTTTGTGTGTCTATATAGCCAGGCAGCAGGGAGGGAAGGTTGAGCCAGTAGAATTTGCTTTCTTTTCTGTTTTTTTATTGACTTTGTATTTTTATTCCAGGCCTGCTTGGCACAGCACCCATACCTGCCTCAGATGGGGTTGGCTGAGCAGCACCAGTGCTGGTGCTGCTTTCCTTATGCTGGTGGAACACAAGGGTGAGGTGACCTGATACTTGGACACCCTTGTGGCCTTTGGGCAGCCATGGAGAGCTGGGAAGGGCCTAAAGTGTGCTTCTAATAATTGCTTTTTTCCTTCTAGCTGAAGGATTTCAAATAATGTTGCTCTAGACAGATTAAAATGAAGCATTTCATGGATGTTTCTGTGCTGCTCATTAACATCCTGTCTCTGGTTATAGCTGGAGTGGGTTCTGGCCTGGTAGCTCAGCAATGGAAAACAGGCTTCAACCTGCTCTCCTTGGGTTTGGTTGTGGCTCTGGAGTCCTGCTTCTTGAGATAGGAGAATATATTGGGAGGGAGAGAGTGATCTTCAGCTGTTTTCTGTCCACAGAAGGGCAACAGATCTAGTGAGGGAAGGGTCTAGAGCACAAGGGTTGTGAGGAGCAGCTGAGGGAACTGGGCTTGCTTAGGCTGGAGAAGAGGAGGCTCAGGGGAGACCTTCTCACTCTCTGCAGCTCCCTGAGAGGAGGCTGGAGCCAGGTGGGGCTTGGGCTCTTCTGCCAAGGAACAAGGGAGAGGACAAGAGGAAACAGCCTCAAGTTGCTCCAGGGGAGGTTTAGGTTGGACATGAGGAACAATTTCTTCCCCAAAAGGGTTGTCCAGGCCTGTGCCAGGCTGCCCAGGGCAGTGGTGGAATCCCCAACCCTGGAGGGGTACAAAACACATCTAGTGCTTGGGGCCATGGTTTAGTGGTGCCCTGGCAGGGTTAGGTTAACAGTTGGAGCTGATGATCACAGAGGTCTTGTCCAACCTTAGTGATTCTGTGATGCTGTTTGACTTGAACTGAACCTGCTGGGGCTGAGGAGTCAGAGCAGCCAAAGGAGCTGATGTAGAGACTTGAAGGTTTTTACCCCCTTCTGGCCTTTGTGGTCACAGCAGTGAGGACTCTACTGCTGCAGGGTTCCTGGCCCAGCTGACAGCACTGGTTTCTGCAGCTCTTGCAAACCTTCTTGCTCCACTCTGCCTTCCTAATGTCAAACAAATTCAATCCCCAAATAGGTAAGATCATCAGCAAGGTTCTTCCTAGTTGAGAAATGTAGCTTTCAGTCACTGTCACAGCAGGCTCAGCATCAGACAAATGTTCTCTCCTGTTGGAAGATCAGTTCAGAAGACAAATACCCTTCATTTTTCTGCTCAATCCCTCCACTTCAGGGCCATCTTCACATCCTTCCCATACCTATTGCCAGTAAAAGAAGCTGTGTATCTGGATACCCTCTGGACTCACACATCTAGATCTGCAGCAGGTTTCTGTCTGTCCTGCAGTGACATTTTCCTCTCATGTCTGCTTCTTGAACACCCTTATTACATGACTTATTCCACAGCCTCTCATCCTGCTTTAATTGTCCTCTGTTGACTCTCTTCCCCTTGGCCAGAGAAGGATCATCAGAGGGTTTGGGTTGAGTTCCTGTTTGAAAACTCAGAGCTCTTGTATCACCAGTTCAGAGTGTTTGTGAACACAGTGATTACAGGAGTTAAGTCCAAGGACATTGTGCTGGAAAATACTCATTCTGCTGTTTCTTTTCTAGCACTTGATAATGTCTGTAAGCCAACACTAGTTTAACCAGTGAGTTGAAGGTGGTTTGCAGCCCTTGGATTATTTTGGTGTTTCTAAATGGTGAGTTTAAGCTGGCCTGTTGTAGCTTTAATATTTCATCTCATTGGAGGTGCCTCCTAGAGTTTTTGGGGTGTTTGGAAGGCTTCTGTTTACTCCTGAACCATCATCTCAGGGCACAGCTTTGTGTCTCAAACAAGTTCACTTGCCCTGGGCCTGGTGCAGACCTGTTGGGTGTGTGGGGCTTGGTTTGGAGCTCTTGGGGGATTTTTGGTAGGTGATTCCCAGGTGGGTAAAACACTGCTTGCAGTGCCTGGATGTGTGGTGTTGGTTACTGCACCTACAGCTGGGTTGTTCTGCAAAGCTAGTGGCCTGACCTCACTCTCTGCAGCTCCCTGAGAGGAGGCTGGAGCCAGCTGGGGCTTGGGCTCTTCTGCCAAGGAACAAGGGAGAGGACAAGAGGAAACAGCCTCAAGTTGCACCAGGGGAGGTTTAGGTTGGACATGAGGAACAATTTCTTCCCCAAAAGGGTTGTCAAGGCCTGGCCCAGGCTGCCCAGGGCAGTGGTGGAGTCCCCATCCCTGGAGGGGTTTCCAAGCTATGGAGCTGTGGTGCTGAGGGCCATGGTTTAGTGCTCACCTGGCAGTGTTAGATAAATAGTTGGAGTTGATGATCTTGAAGGTCCCTCCCAACCAAAATAATTCCCTGATTCTGTTCTATGCTGGTAGTGAGCAAGGACATCAGCTCCTCATTGCCTGGCACTCACAAAGTCTGACTTGGGCTGTAACATGTGAGGACATTGTTTGGGTGCTGTTAGAGTGGATTAGTGTGCTTGGGACAAAAGGAACTATTAAAGATGGTAGAGGATCTCTGGCTGGAGGAGTCAGTCACTGGCAGGCAGGAGGAAGGAAACAAAGTGTGCCTGGAGGATTTAGCAGCAGTGCACATCCTTAAGGAAGAGAACCACCAGGCAGCAGCAAAGTTTGGACTGATCTTGTTAAGCCAAATATTCCATTTTAGAGGCCTGGATCTGTGAGGTCATTGCTTGCCAGCTCCCCCTGAGCAATCCAGGGCTGGTTTGCTATGCTCCTGCTTACAAGTCTTGGTTTTTTGCTCTGCTATCTGAAGTGCTGTGAGCACAGCAAGTGTCTCCTGAAGGTTCTGAGATGGGAACTCAGACTGGATGGGCTGAAATCTGCCTAGAGCTGATTGCAACCCAGGGATGTAAAGAGCCTTGCTTAAGCAACCATGTAATGGAAGATCAATTCCACAGCATTCCCCAGGGACTCCTTTTAGGTAGCAGTTCCTTTCCTTCTAGTATTTATCATTTTGAAGCTGATCAGACATTGTTTATCTTCACCACAGGGAGAACACTCAGCAGTGCTGAGTTTTGTTTGTAGCTTGTCGTGTAAATGAGATCGATAGGTTGGGGGCTTTGTCATCCATGCTTTGAGCCTCACAGCTGCTCTCAGTGGACAAGCATGAGGCCAGGAGCTTACAAAGGAGATGTCATAGCTGGGGGAAAAACTCCTTTCTTCTCAGTTATTAAGAAATAAGCACTAAGATGAGGCAGAGTTCATAGGAGGCTGATGGATTGGCAGCTCCTGCTCAGGACCTTGTAGCCCATGATGGAGAGAGCTTCAGTGGAAAGGAAACCTCAGCTCTCTGCAGCACATTGCTCTGCAGCAAAGCTCCCTTCACAGCATGTCACAGGAGAAGGGGAGTGGAAGCTTTGCTAATCATTTGTCCAGCTTGCTGGTTTCTGACAAATAAACTTTCCCTGGTTGAAAACCACTAGCACATGTGAACCAATGGTGGTGGAGTCAGCCCTAGGCTGGGTTGTGTTGGAGTCACTCACAGCATGTGGTGCATGATGAAGTTGTTTGGGGAGATGGATACAAACTCTCCTGTTAGCTTTGGTTTGGGTTTTGTTGGTTTTTTTTTTTTTCTTAGGGACACAAGTTTAGTCAACTTCTGTTTGCAAACAGAATTATCTGAGGCTCCTGGACAGTCACCTAATGAGATGTCATGCCTGGAAGCTGGCTTTAGGAAGACACTGAGGATGCAATTTCCAGTAATGGGCATTAATTGCCACATTTTATTGGAGGAAAAGGAATAGGAATGGTGGAAAAGTGAGGGGATCATTGTGCTGAGTTTGGAGGTGAGGTGTGAGGGTGTGAAAAATCCAGTGGCAGTTCAGACTTTACAGTGTGCAGTCAAGACACATAACCCTAGCTGGGAAGTAAGCAGTGTTCCAGGTTGTCTCAGGTTGTCAGTGTTTAAAAGCAGGTTGGATGAGACCTTGAGCAACCTGGTTTAGTGGAAGGTGTCCCTGCCCATGGCAGGGGTGTTGGAGCTGGATGATCTTTAAGGTCCCTTTCAGCCCAAACCATCCTTTGTTGGGTGATGTAGGAGAGAAATTGGACTTTGTGGGGTGTTTTTTTGTGACTCCATGAAATCCTTTGAATCTCCTGGTGTGTTACTAGAGTATGGTATGTACAACTAGAACAATCCTGGGGTTTCAGTGCTGTTGGGTGAGGAGCAGATGTGAGCAATTCAGGAGGCTGGGAGCTGGGGAGGGAGGAGGTCTTTGACATTTGAGGCTGTCCCCTGTGACTCAGCAGTTCTCCTCCTAAAATGCCATCCCAGGCCCTGCCCCATGGCTGCAGAGTCCCCATCCCATCAGCTTCATGCCACCCTGAGCCCCCATTGATGCCTCCTTACCTTCCCTGGGTGCCAAGGTCTGGTTTCTTCTGTCTCCAGAGAGTTGTTGGAGCTGTTTGTTCTCAAGGGAGCAATGAACACAAGTTCTGCTTGGTTGAAATTGTGCCTTTAATGCTATTTTTCTTCTCAGCTCACCTTTCCATCTGGGAATGCAGCCCATGCTTGCAGCAGGATGCCAATGTCTCCCTCTTTTAAATACTCTGCTGTCTCATACTTCAGTCCTTATCTAGAATACACAGAGCTCTTGCCCTGCATAATCATTATCCTAAATGGTATTTTTTTTATCTTGGTTGAAAGAGAAGGTGTTGCCTGCTCTCTGTAGTGCAATAATCCTCACCTAATTCTCCCCCTGAAGCTCAACCATCTCTGACTTTGGAAGGTGGATGCTGGAGGAAGGGTAGCTAGGAGGAGGGGAGCTCCACTGCACTCCTAGCTTCTCAGGAATGGGTTGAGTTGGGTTTGATATTGAGCACATGAAAAGACCATTCACAAACTTGAAGTAATGGATGAAAACTCTCAAGCTGGGACATCAGCTTTTCCTCTGAGTTGCCCTTGTAGGTTTTGGTGCCCCAAAAAATTGTTCATCCCATAGCTGCCTGTCTGGGGATACCATGAGGAAGAATCCCATCATGGTAGGGGGTTGTTCAGATGGAACCTTCTGGCTTCCAGTTGGTGCCCAGTGCCCCTTGGCCTGGCCCTGGGCACCACTGAGCAGAGTCTGGCCCCAGCCTCTTGCCCCCAGCCTTCAGCTCTTTCTCAGCATGGAGCAGCTCCCCTGTGGGGCTGCTCTTCTCCAGGCTAAGCAGCCCCAGGGCTCTCAGCCTTTCCTCCTGCCAGAGCTGCTCCAGTGCCCTCAGCATCTTCCTAGCCTCCAGTGGGCTCTCTCCAGTAGTTCCTTGTGTGTCTGGAACTGGGGAGCCCAGAACTGGAGCCAGGACTGCAGCAGTGGCCTGAGTAGGGCAGAGTAGAGGGGGAGGAGAGGAGAAACCTCCCTTGACCTGCTGGTCACACTCTTCTGAATAAACCCCAGGAGATGATTGATCTTCTTGGCCACCAGGGCTTATTGCTGGCTCATGGGGAATTCATTGTCCTCCAGCACTCCCAGCTCCTTCTCCTTGGAGCTGCTTCCCAGCAGCTCAACCCCTAACCTGTGCTGGTCTGTGGAGTTATTCCTTATATAAACCATTATTAATTATGAACCATAATAAACTACACTAACTGCAGTGAAGCATTTCCCAGCACTTGCCATTTCTCACTACAAATCCCCATTCCTTTATTAGGAATCAGTTGGCAAAGTCTACCCACAGAAGGTGCCTGTGGATCATCTTCAGCCCATGGATGAAACCATCTCCTCCAAACTCCTCATGGCACTTTGATCAAGCTCAGGAATGGAGTTTCCTTTACAGTTAGCTTTCCTCACACCTCTGAGACATGCTATGCTAGTTGCTTGTGATTGTTTGGGACTTGCTGGCAATAATCATGGCTCCTTTTGTGTGTCCTTTTGTCCCTGACCCTGACAAAACACCCTTGTTTGTGCACAGTGTGTGCCAGCCTTCTGGAAGATCACAGACACTTAACTCCCTCAGAGCCAGAGGACTCATGTGACCTGCAGGACCCAAACAAAACAACTCCAAAAAGCCAACCAAGTAACCCCTCCAGTGCCCAAGAGATAGGGCAGTGTTGAGTGTCCCATTAATGACACTGAGGTCAATAAAGCACAGTCTCCCTCTGGCAATAAAAAGTCAAATCACATGCATGGAAAACTACTCCAAATTAGTCAGGCTACAGCTGGAGTCCTGGCTCTAGCTTTGGGCTCCCCAGTTGAAGAGAGCCAAGGAATTACTGGAGGATAGGAAGGTGCTGAGGGCACTGGAGCAGCTCTGGCAGGAGGAAAGGCTGAGAGCCCTGGGGCTGCTTAGCCTGGAGAAGAGCAGCCCCAGAGGGGAGCTGCTCCATGCTGAGCAAGAGCTGAAGGCTGGGGGCAAGAGGCTGGGGCCAGACTCTGCTCACTGGTGGCCAGGGCCAGGCCAAGGGGCAATGAGCACCAACTGGAAGCCAGGAGGTTGCAGCTGAGCAGGAGGAGAAGCTTGTTTGGTGTGAGGGTGCAGAGCCCTGGCCCAGGCTTTGCAGAGAGGCTGTGGAATCTCCTTGTGTGGAGAGATTGCAAAGGCAGCTGGAGGTGACCCTGGGCAAGCTGCTGGGGGTGACTATGCTGGAGCAGGGGGTTGGGGTTGGCCTGGCTGATCCCCAGAGATCCCTTCCCACCCCTACCATGCTGGGATTCAGGGCTCTTCATTGATTTTGGAGGATTTTCAGTGAAGAGCTGATCTCTAAACCAAACTGCTGTGGACTGCTCTCAGACACTTGCCAGAGCTCTCTAGTGTCTCTGCAGTAGAGCAGCTGGCCAGGCAGCATTTCTGATGAACAAAACCCACCAAACCAACCCAAAAACCAGCCAGAGATCTGGATGATGTTCCAAGGGAAGGGAATTGTTGCAGAAGAAGGTTCCTCTCTGTGTTTCCTCTGCCAGTCTCTTACCTGCTACTCATCTTGGCAACAGCATCAGCAGCTCGTGGGTGCTCTTGGCATGGAATCACTCTGCTGGTGGTTAGGGAGGCACTGAGCTGGGTGCTGCTGGGGGGCAGGGATCCATCAGCTGACCCTGTCCCTAACTCAACTTCTGCATAATGACCTCCAAAAAGAAACTAGGCCACTGCTGCTAATCCTTCTTTTTCCCAAAGTGATGATATGCTTGGAGTGATTTACCCCTGGAAACTTAAGACTGGAGCCCTGGAGTACTTGAAGTTACCTGGTTATTAATCACACAGTAACAACCTGAGGGAGTCTTTAGATCCAGCTGGGAAGCCACTATTTAACTAGGACACCTAAGATTTGGCTGGAGGGAACCATCTGCCTGGATCACAGTTGTTTGAGCACACAGAATCTGCCTGGAGGCTTTATTTCCCTGTGAAGATGTTCACAGAGAGGCCACTCAAAGCCATCATCCCCTTCTGCTTTTCCTCTCCTGCTTTAGCTGTTTCTGGCATGTGCAGTGGGGAGGATTTAAGGGGAGATCTTTCCAGCTTCTTGGAATGCTGAAGCCTGTTACAGTGCCCTGCAAAAGGAACATAAACCAAATGTGGGAGGGATTGGACATGAAAGCTAGTGGTGAGGATGGGATGTTTTGTGCTGTTTAAAATGGGTAGTTTAGGATTATTATTATCACTCTTACAAGGTGTAAGGTGTTTTCCAGAGTTCATGAGCCCTGTGGTGTGTTCAGGCAGTGAGTGCCTGACTTTGGGTGAAAATGGGGAGGCAGTGGTGGTGCTTGGTCAGGTTTAGGAGGTAGCTGTGATATTTCTGTCCAGGTAATTTAGGAGGTGAAGTGATGGAAGAACAACCAACCAGCTGAGTGTTTTCCTTCCTTTGTCCATAAAGTTCTCTCTGTCTGTGTGTGTACACATCCACATAACTGCTGCAGAACTGAAGTGTTAAACCTCTTGTTTCTAACAGCTTTCTTTTCCCTGTGTTCCAGAGCCTAGCCCAGCTAGAGAACCTGTGCAAGCAGCTCTATGAGACCACAGACACTGCGACACGGCTGCAGGCAGAGAAGGCCCTGGTTGAGTTCACCAACAGCCCAGACTGCCTGAGCAAGTGCCAGCTGCTTCTAGAAAGAGGGAGTGTATGTAAACCAACTCTCCTTGGCCAAAATGTAGCTGAAGATTTTGGGCATTGCTAAGGGAAAATGACCCTAGGCTCTGCTGCTATTCCATGTTCAGGATGCTGTTGTGTAGCTCAATTTGTGAGCAGCCAAAAAAAAGCCTTGGTTCTGGATGGCTACTGATGTCTCTGCTGTGGTTCCTCCAGATGTTTGTCAGTTCTGATGTCTTGTGGGCCTTGCATTCTTTGCAGGCTACCACCCAGACATGGCAAGCTTGCTGTTGAAAACATGGTTATGGCAGTGGTGTTTCACAGCCTGGGAGAACGCACTGCCTTCTCCAGAGGCTGTGGGGAGAAACTGAGCTGTGCAGAGAGGTTCAGAGGGGATAAACCCAGCAGATTTTTCTCCTGGAATGTTTCCTTGGAAAATTGCCTCTGCTGTGGTGTTGTCTTAATAATCCAGCAGTTAAACCCAGGGCAAATCAGATCATGTGCTTTAGAATTAGTGTTACAGAAAGGATGTCAGATATGGCAGTAAATCCTGCCTGACTTTTAGCTTTCTCCTAAGTGGCCTTTGGGTTTCACTTGGTAGCAGCATCAATAATGTTTCAGATGGGTTTGCCACATGATCTTACAAGAGGTGACTTGTGGCAGAACATCTGTGCAGCTTTCAGAGCCATCAGGTTGGAGCTTTGTTCCCCAAAAGAGGAAACATTAAAGAGCCTGTTGTAAAAAAGTCCTTCAGGAGGAAGAGGAGGTGGTGAAGGGAGAGGGAGAAGTGACACCACAGGCTTAGCAAACTTACACACAGCAAATTACTCAACTGCTTGTGAAATTTGAAGGCCAGTGAATTCAAACCAGATTTGGAGCTTTTCTGATGGGAGCTAGGAACTGATTTATCTGAGGACCAATAAATATGTTGAGGTTTGGGGTTTGTGAAGGTAAGTTCCTAAAGCCCAGTCTCATCCTCTGTGAGGGATCCATTGCCCTCTGACCCTCACAAGAGGCTTGTGGGGTATGAACTCACTTCAGGTTGAGGTTGAACTCACTTTATACCTTGGAAATGTTGGAATAAAGAGGTTTCTGCATCTTGGATTCTAAGCTTTCTGCAGCCCTATAGATGACAGCAATTAGCATGCAAAATGCTTGTCCCTTCCCTGGCTGGAAGGGATGGAGTTGGGTGCAGCCAAGGGTGTTAGGTGATCAAATGCCATTTGTGTCCCTGAATCAGACTCCAGTTCAGTGAGCTGTGTGCTCTTCTGGAGGAAATCAATTTTAACCAGGATTTAGTAATCAAGTAGAAGTTTGAAGTGCTTCTTAATGTGTGGGAACATCCTCCTGAGGCTCAGAGGGTAAATTTGGCTGGTTTAGGCGTGGCATTGAAGGTAACTTCATGCAGTTTGCCTCCTGTTTGCAGTTTTGCTCTTGCCTTCAGTGGCACTTCTGCTCCCTTCTGCTTTTTAAAAGGTTTTCCTTTCTTCCTGAAGCACTTGAAACCCTAATTTGATTCACTTCAGTGTCTCTAAAAACCCAGCAAAACTGCAACCTTGAGTCTTTAGCCTCCCCAAGGAAACGAAAGCTTTCAGCTCCCAATATTCCACAGAGCAATGAGCTTAAAACCCAGCAACTGCTACTTGAGCAGCTGCAATGGGCAGGAAACTTTGGTTTATTTGTGTTCTGGTTGTTTTGTTTGTTTTTCTGTTGTTCTTTCCAGTCCTCCTACTCCCAGTTACTGGCAGCTACATGCCTTACCAAACTGGTGTCACGCACAAACAACCCCTTGCCGCTGGAGCAGCGAATAGATATCCGTAAGTACCAGGGCTCTTCTCAGCAGCCTAGTGGCACTGGTTAGGGGATGGACACTCAGCCAGCTGGGGAAGGGTTTCCTGCAAGCTGCTCTGCTTCAATTTGGCCATAATAAGGCACTCCAGAGGGTTATACTGTCATTCAGAGTGACTTAGGCAGGGAGACGTTGAATGAGATTCAATAAGGGCAAGTGTTGAGTCTTGCACCTGGGAAAGACCAAGCCCAGGGATCAGGATAGGTTGGGGGCTGAGCTGTTGGAGAGCAGTGAAGGGGAAAGGGATTTGGGCCTGCTGGATGGAAGGATGAGCATGAGCCAGCAGTGTGCTCTTGTGGCTAGGAGGCCAATGGGATTCTGGGCTGGATTAGAAGTGGGGTGGCTAGTAGGTCAAGAGAGGTTCTTCTTCCTCTTTACTCTACCCTGGTGAGGCCACATCTGGAATATTGTGTCCAGTTCTGGGCCCCTCAGTTGAAGAAGGATAGGGAACTGCTGGAAAGAGTCCAGCACAGAGCCACCAAGATGCTGAAGGGGCTGGAACATCTTCCTGATGAGGAAAGGCTGAGGGAGCTGGGGCTCTTGAGCTTGGAGGAGACTAAGGGGTGACCTCATCTATGCTTATAAACATGTGAAGGGTGGGTGTCAGGGGGATGGGGTCAGGCTCTGTTCTTTTCCTCCCAGTTCAGGTGCCAGAGCACTGGCACAGACTGCCCAGAGAGGTTGGGGAGTCTCCTTCTCTGGGGAGATTCCAAACCCATCTGGACATGCTTCTGTGTGACCTGGTCTAGGAAATGCTGCTGTGGCAGGGGGGTTGGACTAGATGATCTTTGGAGGTGCCTTCCAGATCCTAACACTCTGTGATCCTGTGAATAAATTAATTGCATTTGATGAGTTTCTCATGGAGTATAAACCCTGCATGGTGCTTGCCTCTTCTGAGGACACACTTTCAAAAGTGCAAATCCTCTTTGGCTCTCTGAAATATCATTTAAAGTATTTCCTGAGGGAGCAGGCAGCCTCTCCTGGGGCTTCACTTTCCTGGAGAGTTCCTTTCCCCCAAGGAAGGACTCTGAACAGCAGCACTCAATCCTGCTTGCTCTTTTACCACTGATATGGTGGATGATCATCCCTGAGGAAAGGCCTTGAAAGATTTGCAGCTTTTCTGGCTGTTTCTATATGTTTTACAGAGGATTGGCCTTCATCTGAGAGTTCAGAACCAGTTAGGCTTGTGGAGAGGAGCTCTCACCTGGCTCTAACCACTTTCCAGAGCTGTTCCACAAGTAAAAAGTCACCATTTGTACCTAACCCACCACTATGCTGAGGTTTAAAGCTGCTTTTCCCTCTCAGTGTTACCAGCTCAGCTCCCCCTGCTTAGCTGTTGTCTACACACCCACCTTTTCTCTTGTCTTCCAGGGAACTATGTGCTCAACTACCTTGCCACCAGGCCAAAGCTGGCAACATTTGTCACCCAGGCACTAATCCAGCTGTATGCCAGGATCACCAAGCTGGGCTGGTTTGACTGTCAGAAGGATGAATATGTCTTCAGGAACGTGATCACAGATGTCACAAGGTTTTTACAGGTCAGATTCTCTCTCAGATGAATGCACACCTCTGGGGATTGACAATTCCAGGCACTTCCAGGTCAGGGTTTTCACTTCAGCATCCTCTCTCCAGTCTTTCTGGGAATGGAATAGTCACTACCAAGGCTGAGCAGCCAAGCAGATGCCAGGACAGGTCAGTTTGTCTCATTTCAGGTTTGGTGAGGCAGGGATTTCTCTCTGGATGCTGCCACCATTAGCCTGCAGTGGTTAAAACACATCTGGTAGCATTCCAGTTGCACAATTCTTCTCTCAAGCTGAAACACAGCAGGAAGATCAATGCAGAGTAGGGAACATGTGGGCTTCTTGCCTAGGAGGGAAATCAAAGTGCCATGCTTGGCTTGTTTTCCTTCCCTGCCAGGCTGATGGACCACAGAAGTCATGTTTGATATTTAACTGAGGTAGCAGAACAAAACTGGAGCTTCAAGCTAGTGTGTTGCACAAAGCTTCTTGTTCCCAAAGTTTCTTTACAGGTCCTGGCTGGGTTTTGCTGTCACCACAGCACAGGGATTTGTTCCCAGCCTCTGGAGGCAGAAGGTTGCATTTTTATCAACAGCTGTCTCCAAAGTGAAGCTTTCCTCCCAGGCAGAGCAGTAAACCCTGGAACACTCTGAATCCTGACTCAGTTGCTCTGAGATTTGTTTTGGAATCAGAAGGCAGAAGATGATAGCAGAGATCAGAATGACCAGAAGTTCTTCCTGCTGTGGCAGAGGAGATGTGATGTGTACAAGGCTTTCATTCTGGAGTGGAGGCATGAAGCAGATAAGCTACCTGCTGTTCTCTTAGGCATTTACAGGTGGCTGCAGGCTAGCAGGATCCAGAAAAGTGTTCAGTCATTTAAAGATCATGTTCCTTTCTGGGCTGGTAACTGTGCCAGGCAGTTCAGTGATGCTTTTAGCTGAAATTGAGAGCTAGGTTCCTGGCTCTTGCAGCTGATGCCATGGGGAATGTGTGCTCTTTAATCAGGGAGCTCATTAAAGGATGTGAATAGCCACTTGCTGTGTTCACCTGGGGATGGTCTGTTCCCAGCTGCTCCACCTCTTCTGGCTGCTGCTGGAAGCATGCAGGAGGTTGCCCTTCTTCACAGACATGCTTCAGGCTTTGCTAGTGGCTTCTGTCTAGATTGTGCCATGTAACTCCTGGGGGTGGCTCCAGTGAAGAGGTGTCCAAGCTCTCAAGCCTAAATACACCTGAATTTCTCCATGGCAGGTTTGGAAGCTGGAGATCAGGGTGAGGTGTGCAGAAGGTGCAAAGCAAAGTGAAGCTAGGAAAGGAAACACAATTTATGACTTCCAGAGCAGAAACTGAGGCAAAAGAACAATACAGGTTGTTTCTCTCCCATCATTTTGATCAATGACTTAGCAGTGCTGCTGAAGAGGTGCCTGGAACAGCTCTGGGTCACAATGAATCCCTTGTTGGCAGTCTGAGTGCTGCCAGCAGCTCAAGGGGCTCTGAAGAATGGAATCCCTTCACTGGGGATGAGCTGCCCTTGACAGGAGGCTGTGGGGTGGGTGTCTGGAGAAGCTTGGGCAGCTGCTGCTTGTGTTGCTCAAGGCCTGTGGTGTAAAAGTGTGCTCTGAAGGCTATTTCCCAGAGTTGTTCACCTGGCAACTCTTAATACTCACCCTCATGTTGCAGAGATTCCACTTGTGTTAAAGTTCAACTCATTAAACAACTCCAATCTAAATAAACCTCTCTAAAGTGAGGGCAGAACAGAAACAATCATTGCTTGAGCTCTTATATAAAAGGAGCCTGTTTTTATTAGCTCTTCAGAGCCTTGTGAACAGCATCAGGTCCTTTACCAGCATGTTTCAGGTTCTCTCCTCGATGCTGCTTTCTTCCAGTCACAATACTCCCAAACTGAAAGCATTTCTAGCCAAACATAGCCAGAAATCTTCCAAGCAGAAAGGTCTTTGCATGCTGCTGAAGCTTAAGGAGAACATCCTGGCCTTGCTGACTGCTTTCCCTGTGCCTTTTGCCTCCCTCAGGATAGTGTAGAGCACTGCATCATAGGAGTGACAATCCTGTCCCAGCTAACGAATGAAATTAATCAAGTAAGTGCTACAGCCTTCCTCAGTGA
Organism: Galbula dea; assembly: GCA_013399015.1. Classification (NCBI taxonomy): domain Eukaryota; kingdom Metazoa; phylum Chordata; class Aves; order Piciformes; family Galbulidae; genus Galbula; species Galbula dea. The sequence goes on along the minus strand of VWZX01011013.1, from coordinate 215,225 downwards.
AGTAAGTGTCCAATTTTCTCATTCATATTGTTGTGTCCTGCTGTGTGTCTGGGCATTGGTTGGAGTGTGGGAGGTGGTTTTTGTGTGCTGGCTGTGTTTTGTCTTCTTGTTGTTGTTATTTTTACACAGTCACTTGCTGTCGTGGTGAGATGCTGAGATCTGTCCTGAGGAGTTGGTTTCTTTCACTGGCATCTTCCATCTGCTCTCATATTTTGATGTCATCTTCTGACATCCCTGAATCCCAGCATGGTTGGGGTGGGAAGGGACCTCTGGGGATCAGCCAGGCCAACCCCCCTGCTCCAGCACAGTCACCCCAAGTAGCTTGCCCAGGGTCACCTCCAGCTGCCTTTGCAATCTCTCCACACAAGGAGACTCCACAACCTCTCTGCAAAGCCTGGGCCAGGGCTCTGCACCCTCCCACCAAACAAGCTTCTCCTCCTGCTCAGCTGCAACCTCCTGGCTTCCAGTTGGTGCCCAGTGCCCCTTGGCCTGACCCTGGGCACTAGTGAGCAGAGTCTGGCCCCAGCCTCTTGCCCCCAGCCTTCAGCTCTTGCTGGGCATTGAGCAGCTCCCCTGTGGGGCTGCTCTTCTCCAGGCTCAGCAGCCCCAGGGCTCTCAGCCTTTCCTCCTGCCAGAGCTGCTCCAGTGCCCTCAGCATCTTCCTATCCTCCAGTGGCCTCTCTCCAGTAGTTCCTTGTGTGTCTGGAAGTGGGGAGCCCAGAACTGGAGCCAGGACTGCAGCAGTGGCCTGAGTAGGGCAGAGTAGAGGGGGAGGAGAGGAGAACCTCCCTTGCCCTGCTGCTCACACTCTTCTTCATGCACCCCAAATGCTGAAGGAGGAAGGAGCAGCTCTAAGCAGCTAGCCAAGCCTGCCTAGTGATGCCATCCCTGGCACTTTCTGGTGTCCATCCCTGAGCACTGTTTCAGCTCACAGCACTCCTGTGCCAGGTTGTGAACAGAACATGCCCTGCCCTGGACTGACCAGGGAGGTAAAACAAAGAGGATTTATCACCTTGTGCAGATGTTTAAAGCATCCTTTTCAGTCACTATTAAATTCCAGAACCTTCCCAGCAGGTAATTCTCCAATCCTGGCAGTTTAGTGGTGCTGAGTCCCTTGCAAGCTTACACTGTTTCCTGGCTAGTCAGACAGGCTTTGCTGGAGCACCACTGATGCTAAGACAGTGTGGAGGTTGCCATGTGTATAAACACCTCTGAGCTTGCTAAGAAGACCATGTATAACTAACTAGTTTGGTCTGAATCCCTTCCTAAGGAGCCCAACCTTTCCTTGCTGCTGGTAGATTGAGTGATCCAGGCCAGGGAATGGCCTCATGGAATGCTTTGGCTTGGAAGGGACCTTTAAAGGTCATCTCTAGTCCAAGCAGTGGCTTGATCCCTGTGCCTAGGGTTTGAAGGATGTTTCAGAAGTGGAAATGGAGAAGGGTTTGTATCCTGAGCAGGCCAAAGCAGCAGTTTCTTCTGGTGGACTTGATGAAGTTCAGCAGCTCTGAGCCTCCTGCTGTAATCTGAATGACTGCTGCATCCTCTCCAGGCCCCAGATTCACTTCCACTCTTCAGGCCTGGCCTGAAGGTAGCTCAGGGTAAACCCTAACCCACAGATCTCCACTCTTAAGCCCAGCCTTGCCACTTACTATCTCCTTGTAGAGCTCTAAGTTCATCTCTGCAGAGGGCTGCTCCTTCACTGCCTTGCATCAAGGCTGGAAGTGAGCCTGCTCACCTCTGTGAGGACAGAGCTACAGCTGCTGCTCACAGGAGAGCAGAAACTCTCTCCCACTTGCAGAGTCTCTACAGGTTGAGACTAAAATAAGCAGTGAAGTTAAAGACTTGGATCAAAACATCTCTTCTTGGTATCTTGGGTATTAAATCTGCCAGAGTTTACTTCTCATTCCTACAGGTGCTTTGTGCCAGCACTTGCCCAGGGCTGGATTGACTGACTCATCTTGGAAAGTCTAAAACTGCCCTTACTTGCAAAGTAATAAACCTGCCAGCATGCCCACACATCAGAGCTGGGTCATGGGCATGTACATAGCAAAAAACACCCCAAAAACCTCCCTGCTGGGGCTTCTCTCCAAGCTTTTTTGGATAACTCTTTAAACTTCCACAGCCTTGCACAAGAGCCTTGTTTTCTAGAGCTGTGTTTGCTAAAGCCTTTGTTCCCAAAGCTCACAGTGCAAATAAAAGCAGATGCTAGGAATTGTTCTGAAGGATCAGTTTGCACCCTGGAAGTGCTGCACAGACTTGGCCCAGAGGTACTAGGTGTCCACTGCATTGTGGAAGTGCCCTGGTTTAAGGGGTGTGGTCTCATGGGGAAGACAATCAGAGAATGGTCAGAGTTGGAAGGGACCTCAAAGATCAGCTAGTTCCAACCCCCCTGCCTGCCAGGGACACCTCCCACTAGAGCAGGTTGCCCACAGCCCCAGCCAGCCTGGACTTCAAAGCTTCCAGGGATGGAGCTTCCACAGCCTCTCTGGGCAANTAATAGGGGCTCCAGAACTGGATGCAATATTCCAGGTGGGGTCTCAGGAGAGCAGACTAGAGGGGGAGAATCACCTCCCTCCACCTGCTGGCCACACTCCTCTTGATGCAGCCCATGATAGGTTGCAAGCTCACACTGGCAGCTCATGCTGAGCTTCTCATCCACCAACACCCCCAAGTCTCTTTCCTCAGAGCTGCTCTCAAGCCAGGCCCTTCCCAGCCTGTATCAGTGCTTGGGATTGCCCTGACCCAGCTGTAGGACCTTGCCCTTGGTCTTGTTGAACCTCCTGAGGTTGGCCTGGGGCCACATTTCCAGCCTGGCCAGGTCCCTCTGGGTGCCATCCCTCTCCTCCAGCATGGCAGCTGCACCACACAGCTCAGTGGTGCTGGCACACAGCTTGAGGGATGTTTGCCACAAGCCTAGAAACACATGAGGTTTGTCAATCCCCATGGAGAGAGTAAATAATGCTGCTCTTCTTCAAGATCTTGAAATGTGAGGGGTTTTTAGGAGGGATAGTTCTGCCCTTAGAGCACCTGACAAGTCCAGGTGCAGTTTGGAGCTGCCACCCACTGCTGGGTGATGGCAGAGCTGCTCTTTCTCACCATATCTAAAAGACAAGAGTGTTTGCATCCTCCATGGGGTTGTTGTGAAGGTTAAAAGTGAAGGTTAGAGCTCTCCTGGTTCCTGCAATATGCATATTTCCAGTGAACAGAGGTACAGTAAGAGAAGCATAAAGGAAATGGAGCCTCAGCACTAGGATAACTCACTGCCCATCAGATCATTCAGCCTGGGCAGGTGGAATCTTAACCAGACTCTTCAAATAGATCCCAAAGATGTGAAGTATCACTGCACTTTTCTCCTCTTCCTAGGAACCAGGCTCTGAAGTGACCTGAGTTGTGCTGCTCCATGCTAGAGTTCACTGATTGAATCAGTTGGAGCCTTTCTTACCCAATAGAAAACATCCTGTGTGCCTCTTGGATCAGATTTTGACTCTGATAAGAGGGAGAGGTCCAGAAGTAGAGTTCTTAACAGCTACAGCCAAAACCAAACTGATTTGTCCCTGGTTAACTCTCCTTCTAGCTTTCTCTGTGCAGGTTCAGGAGGGGAGTTAGAGTTGCTAGTAGCTGACCATGTGTCTGCTCAGCACCTGCAGGTAGGACTTCACTCTTGGGAGTCCAGAGCACTTCAGAAAGCAAGCAGTGTTCCAGTTGCTAATGCTGGTGATCCTGCTTTGGAAGAGATTGGACTGAAGCTGAGAGCAAACCCAGCCTTGCTTTTTGGCAGGAGTGCAGTGCAATTGCAGGTGGAAGCTTTTCTCTGTGGATTTGCTCCTGTCCTGCAGCAGCAGCAGCACACACCACAGCCCCAGGGCTCTAGGGAGGGCAACCTTGATGTCCCAGTGCTCAACAGGCTTCCTCTGGGTTCTGCTGGTCTTGTTCTACCTCTGCCCAGCAGCTCTAAGCACTGCTTTTCTCTCTGCTCAGGCTGATACTACTCATCCACTGACCAAGCACAGGAAAATAGCCTCTTCCTTCAGAGATTCATCTTTGTTTGATATTTTCACCCTGTCATGCAATTTACTGAAACAGGTAAGGAAATTGTTTGGCATTTCTCTGGGGGGCTGGATGTGTTGGGGGCCCCAGACTTGGGGCTGAAGTGTTCCCTCTGTTCTAACTCCCCTGGAACAAGCACTCCTGTTCTAAAAGGATCTTAAAGCAGCAGGAAAGAGATGAGATGTTTGGTTTCTGGTTGAAATCTGTGATTTACAACACTGGCAGAGAGGTTTCCTGGCAAATAAGTCTAAATCTCTTCTTTTTCAGCCTCAGTTTAAAGCCCATATGGGGAAGAGATGAAAATGCTGGGGAATTTTCTTACCTTGGGACTAAAGTTTGTCCTGGATGTTTTCACTCAGGATAAATATCAGACTTTCTGGTGTTCCCCAGCTTTTTGGTTCTATGCTGATTATCACACATGAGTTAACTTGCTTCCAAAACACTGCTCTGGGGCCAAGGCAGCAATGTTCTGCTAGCAGGGCTGGGGTTTACCCCCTAAAAAAGCAGGTTTTCTATCAGCACATAAGGAGGCAGATTACCTGAAGAGAGGTTTGGATTCTGCATCAGGTTTCTTCCCTAAAAAGCTCATCTGGACTTTTCCTGGTGCCTTTATGGGCAAGTCTGCCCCTTTATTAATAAACTGAGCAGCAGCAGCAGCACTGAACTGTTACCCTGCTATTTCCAAGTGGTAGCTCTGCTTCTGGCAGTACTAAAGCTGTGGATGTGGGTGGGAGTTGATCTTTTTGTTTGCCTCTCCTCCTGGTTTCTAAAGGAAGGCAGCCTTGTGCAGTTCCCATGCACTCCTTACCCTGAACCATAACAGCTCTGGCAGCTTTGAGTTCAGCAGGTGCATTTCAGGTGCATTAGAGGTCTCAGAAATAAAAGGATCCCTCTAGTTTTCCTGGAGAGGTGCAGCAGGACAGGGTCTTTCCACCTGCCCATGCTTGTTGGAGAGGATGAAACAAATGCTGGTAGTCAGCTAGGAAGCATAAAGCAGCCCTTGTTAAGCTGGTTAACTAGGTTAACTGCAGAGAGAACTGCTCTGGCAGAGCTCTCACCCCACACTACTACTGCTCCATGACTAGAAGGACATAGCTTGTACCAGGAGGAAGCCTCTAGTTCTCCACCTGACCTCCTAATCCTCCTGCTTTTGCTTCTTGGGATGCTGTGGTTGGAGACAGGTTGGAATGTTTGTTACTTCCCACAGCATCCTTGTTTTCCTGGGATTAAACACCTCCTCCTACCAAGTTCCATCTAGTTTTTGTTAGCAGGAGCTGTCTCAAGGGCAATATTAAGCAGAAGTTTCCAAGGGGATGGTGTGGAGCAGGGAGGAGGAAGCTGGAAGGCAGCAGTGCTGACATCTACAGCCATGGCCATAAAGCAGAGAGCAGTTAGGCAGCCTGAGAAGAGAAGTCTCTGTGGAGAGAGGGAGGAGGTTCCTCCAGTGACCACTGGCACTGCTCCTGGCATGGGCAACATGCTGCAATGTGTTATTGGCAGTAGATTTAAGCTGCAGTGAGTTTGTTCTAGGTACAGAGCAATAAAACAAAGGATTCACTTGTCCCTGAAGTGCAGAGCTGAGTGTTCAGCTGTCATGAAATGCCCTCTGCCATCCAGTGACCATCAAGCTCTTTGTGTCACTTGAGAGTATCCATGCTGACTGCTTAAGGTAACCAGAGCAGGCTCCTCCAGATCAGCTCTCCACTCATTTCCATAGGAGGCTGGGGTGGAGCAACAGGATTCCCTGCTGCTGAGGGACTTGTCAGGCAGAAAATGAAGTCTTGTGCTTAACCTTAAGGAGAACTCTCTTATCTCCTGCATCACACAGTAGAATTGCAAGCTGGCAAGCCTGGCTGCTTTTCTCCTGGGCAGGACAAGAAGAGGAAAGCTCTTGTCTGTTTAGACTAGGGGTGTAAATACACATGCTGCCTGCAAAAGTCTGTGAGAGCTGAGGCTGCTGCTTCTGCCCTGTGCCCCTTAGCATTGCCACATCCTCTTCAAGTTGATTTAACTGCCTCAAACTCAGCTGACACTTTGCTTTTTAGCTTGGTTTTCCTTTGACTTGTTTGAATCCCCTGTATTTTACAGGCTTCTGGGAAGAACCTGAATCTGAATGATGAGAGCCAGCATGGGCTGCTCATGCAGCTTCTGAAGCTCACACATAATTGCCTGAACTTTGATTTCATTGGCACATCCACAGATGAGTCCTCAGATGATCTTTGCACTGTGCAGATCCCAACCAGTTGGAGATCAGGTAATCTTGCTGGAGGAAGAGGGCTAATACCAGCTGAAGGCCCTGGGGACTTGGCTAAAGCCCTTTTGCTACTTAACAACTCAACTTCTGCATGCAACACCAGCTGGAAAACCCAGCCTTGCCTTAGGGTGATTACAAGTGCAGTTCAGTTTAGGTTAGCTGTGGAACTGCTCCTCTGCCCTTCCAGTCTTACAGCTGCCTGTTCAAGGCACTGTAAACTGGAGGTTAAAACAAATACAAATAAGACAGAACTTGGCAGGAACCTGCCCTCCACATCCTCACTGTTCTCAGCAGCCACTTTGCAGGCAGGGTCACAGATTGTGTGCTTAAAATAGTCTCCTGGAACTTTGTCTCAGGACCAAGTGCCAGAGGATTGACTTTATTTCTAGGAAAGGCAGATCTGGGAAAGCAATAAAATCATTAAGGTTGGAAAAGACCTCGAAGATCATTGACTCCAACCATTAACCAGCACTAACCCATGGCCCTCAGCACCACAGCTCCAGGGATGGGGACTCCACCACTGCCCTGGGCAGCCTGGACCAGGCCTTGACAACCCTTTCCAGGAAGAAATTGTTCCTCATGTCCAACCTAAACCTCCCCTGGTGCAACCTGAGGCTGTTTCCTCTTCTCCTACCCCTTGTTCCTTGGGAGAAGAGCCCAAGCCCCACCTGGCTCCAGCCTCCTCTCAGGGAGCTGCAGAGAGCCAGAAGGTCTCCCCTGAGCCTCCTCTTCTCCAGGCTAACCAAGCCCAGTTCCCTCAGCTGCTCCTCACAACCCTTGTGCTCTAGACCCTTCCCCACCTTCCTTGCCCTTCTCTGGCCACACTCCAGCACCTCCATGTCCTTCTTGGAGTGAGAGCCCAAAGCTGAGCCTAGGATTGGAGCTGTGGCCTCCCCAGTGTCCAGCCCAGGAGGCCAATCCCTGCCCTAGTCCTGCTGCCACACTAGTGCTGACCCAGGCCAGGATGCTGTTGGCCTTCTTGGCCACCTGGGCACTGCTGCCTCATCTTTAGCTGCTGTTAACCAGCACCCCAGGCCTGTTTCCACCAGTAGCTTTCCAGCCTCTGCCCCAGTGTGAAATCCTTTGGACATTTTCAGAGGCTCCCAGGATCATCTGAGATCATCAAGTCCAACCAGCAACCTCTCCCCAACCATGCCACTAAACCATGGCCTTGTAGTGTGGTCCCTGATGTGCCAAGTGCTTATGCACTGTTGCTAAGAGAAGCATGAGGCCTGTGGGAAGCAGCCAGTGGAGATGTTCTCAGTAACCTGCTCTGTTCTCTTGCAGCATTCTTGGATTCTTCAACCCTTCAACTGTTTTTTGATCTCTATCATTCCATCCCTCCTTCATTCTCTCCTCTGGTAAGTTCACTCTTTATTTCCCTCTCCCAGAAAGTGTTTGTAGGATCATTAAGGCTGGAAGAGATCTCCAAGATCCATCCAGTCCAACCATTAACCTAAAATTGCCAGGTCACCACTGCACCATGGCCTCAGCACTACATCTCCAGGGCTTTGAAACCCCTCCAGGGATGAGGACTCCACCACTGCCCTGGGCAGCCTGGGCCAGGCCTTGACAGCCCTTTTGGGGAGGAAATTGTTCCTCATGGCCAACCTAAACCTCCCCTGGAAGAACTTGAGGCTGTTTCCTCTCATCCTGTCACTTGCTAGGACCCATCATGGTTGGTTAGAATGCCCCAGGCTGCCTTCCCTTTGGCACTGCCTTGTCCCCCAGCCACACAGGGGAGGCTGCTCTGCTACTGCTACTGCAGGCAGCTCTGGTGCATCCCCAGGTTTGGAATTTGACCTAAGAGCACCTTGTTTACTGGAAGCCCAACCTCCTTCCTTGTCCTTGGGTAGCCTGGAGCCTGCCTGCTCACTGCCAGTTAAGCTCTTTCTGAGGGATGCAGCTTATGTGATTTCCACTGTGCTGCTGAAGCTGATCCTAAACCCAGACTGCCAGCAGGTAGCAAGTCTGGGAGCACAACCAGGGAGTGTGATTTCTCTTGCCTTCCACACTTTCAAACTAGGCCATGTCCCAGTTGGGTGAAGTGGCCAAGAGCACAACTGAATCAAAAGTTAGATTCTTACTTCTTGGGGGAAGGGAAAAAAAAAAGCCCAGAATGAAACAGTTGCCTGGCAGGCATATTGCTATCAGATAAATATTTTCCATAATGAATGCTCCAGTGAAAACATGCCCTGGGGCTGGGGAGGGAAGGGTCCTTCAGAAGTGTTCTTTCCACTGAGACTCTCAGCACTGTTCATGATGTTAATTCTGAATGTAGAGCCTCCAATGTTCATAAGAGGCTTGAAGACTGCAAGACTCCTTCTTTTCTTGTTATTGTTCCTGAAAAGAAATCTGAAGCAATGATGCCTTTAATTGTCCTGCCTCTGATCAGGAAGTGTTGAGAGGCTTGGGGGTTAAGCAGGTGTTTCTCAGACTGCTCAGGAGGAGTGAAGCTCACAGGGTGCTCCTCAGAGCTGACTCCTGCTGCTCTTCCAACCCTCTTCCCCAGCCTGTGACTGGCTCCTGCAGCTGCACCCTTCCCATTTACTCTGGATTTACACTTCAGAGGTTAGGATTGAGAACAGTTTCATTCTTTTTCCTGCCAACCTTCTCTCTTCTGCAATGCTTTTCCAAGCCTGTGTTAACTTTACCAGCCTCCCCCAAAAATCCTGGTGTATTTTCAGCTTTGGGTGCTCTGTGCTCTCCAGCTGAAGAAATCCTTTCACCTTAGGGGCTGCAGAGCAGAGTCTGGAGCACACCTTTGCCTGTCAGAGTGGAGATGATGTTCCTTGGGGTTTTCTCTCTGCTGTAATTTGCTTCTACACCTTAACACAAATAAAGCAGAACAGCAGAGATGATGTTGGAGTTCCCAGTCTTCCTTTGAAGGGAAAAGCAGCTGCTGCATAGCATGCAAAGGAGCATCAGGCTTCAGGGATGAGCTGTGGCATGGAAAGGAGGGAATGTGCTGCTCATTTGCTGAGTCTCATCCCTCCCTTTTTGCATTCTCTTTGCCCTTCCAGGTTCTCTCCTGCTTGGTGCAGATAGCCTCTGTCCGCAGGTCCCTCTTCAACAACGCTGAGAGGGCCAAGTTCTTATCTCATCTGGTTGATGGAGTTAAAAGAATACTGGAAAACCCCCAGGTGAGTAGCCCAAGGGCAGTCACTGGAACTGTGTCTCTCTGCTTCCTCTGCATCGAGTTTCTTCACCAAATTGACCCACTTGTGGCACTGGGGAGGAGGAGGCAACATCTCGCTGCTCTTTTCTTTCTCACAGAAGGTTAGGGGTTGGCAGGGACATCTGGAGATCAGCTAGTCCAACCCCACCCCTGGCAGAGCAGGGTCACCCAGAGCAGGTTGCCCAGGATCACCTCCAGCTGCCTTTGGAGTGTCTCCAGAGATGGAGACTCCAGCACCTCTCTGGGCAGCCTGGGCCAGGGCTCTGCATCCTCAAAGGAAAGAAGTTCCCCCTGATGTTCAGCTGGAACTTCCTCTGTCCCAGTCTGTGCCTGTTCCCTCTTGTCCTGTCCCTGGGCAGCACTGCCCCAAGCCTGGCCCCAGCCTCCTGCCCCCCAGCCAGGCAGCATCGCTAAGCATTGAGCAGATCTCCCCTCAGTCTGCTCCTGTCCAGGCTCCCCAGCCCCAGGGCTCTCAGCCTTTCCCCAGCAGAGATGTTCCAGTCCCCTCAGCATTCCTGCAGCCCTTTCCTGTACCCTCTCCAGCAGTTCCCTCTCCTTCTTGAACAGAGGAGCCCAGAACTGGTCCCAGGACTCCAGCAGTGGCCTGAGTAGGGCAGAGCAGAGGGGGAGAAGAACCTCCCTTGACCTGCTGGCCACACTCTTCTTAGTTTTTATACATCCTACTCCTCCACCATAAACCTGCACCTCTTGCAGCTGCCTGTGCAGCAGTGCTGGGTCTGAATTCTCTTTCTCTCCTCCCAGAGTTTGTCAGACCCCAATAACTACCACGAGTTCTGCCGCCTGCTGGCCAGATTGAAGAGCAATTACCAGCTGGGGGAGCTGGTGAAGGTGGAGAACTACCCCGAGGTCATCCGGCTCATTGCCAACTTCACCGTCACCAGCCTGCAGGTACACAGTGCTTTCCCTTCTCCTCTGGGGCTCTTTCTACTCCTTTCAAACAAAATGCTCAACCCTGGGGCTCTGTTCTTTGCCCCCTTCATTTGCTCTGGGTTATTTTTACCCCCAAAACCCTGCAGACACTGGCAGAAGCCTGGGGTGTAACTGCCTGGAGCGGGGGCAGTGTGTGGGGGGAGGCAGGGTTCCTGTGCCTCCAGTCTTCTTCCCATGTCCTAGCAGGGGACAAAAAACCCAACCAAACCAAACCAAACCCCAAACCTTGTTAAATAAGGCTTATTTGGAGAATTCTCTCTCACTTCCCTATTCAAATGCAGTTGCAGGGATTGCTGGTAATAGGAGTATCATCCCATATTGCCACTGAGTTCTTCACTGGTATCCAGCTTGTAACTACACCCCTGCACAGAATCTGGTTACAAAAATGATAGAGCTTACATAATGACTTGGTTAAATCTTAATATTTATCTGGAAATTGGGTTTAAAGTGTACATTGTGTTGGGGAGCTGCCTGCAGTACACTGCAGTGTGAGCTCAGCAGGAGTTTGGGACAGAAAGCCTTGAATCCCAGCATGGCTGGGGGTGCTGGAAGGGATCTCTGGGGATCAGCCAGGCCAAGCCCCCTGCTCCACCACAGTCACCCCCAGCAGCTTGCCCAGGGTCACCTCCAGCTGCCTTTGCAATCTCTCCACACAAGGAGACTCCACAGCCTCTCTGCAAAGCCTGGGCCAGGGCTCTGCACCCTCCCACCAAACAAGCTTCTCCTCCTGCTCAGCTGCAACCTCCTGGCTTCCAGCTGGTGCCCAGTGCCCCTTGGCCTGGCCCTGGCCACCAGTGAGCAGAGTCTGGCCCCAGCCTCTTGCCCCCAGCCTTCAGCTCTTGCTGGGCATTGAGCAGCTCCCCTGTGGGGCTGCTCTTCTCCAGGCTCAGCAGCCCCAGGGCTCTCAGCCTTTCCTGCTCCCAGAGCTGCTCCAGTGCCCTCAGCATCTTGGGAGCCTCCAGTGGCCTCTCTCCAGTAGTTCCTTGTGTGTCTGGAAGTCCGGAGCCCAGAACTGGAGCCAGGACTCCAGCTGTGACCTGAGTAGGGCAGAGCAGAGGAGGAGGAGAACCTCCCTTGCCCTGCTGCCCACCCTCTTCTTCATGCACCCAAACATGGTGTCCAAAGACTTTGCCTCAGCTCCACAGCCCAGGAACTCAGAACTTCAGTCTTTCCTGAATGCCGCTAATTCAGGAGGGAGCTGAAATTCAGGTTCAAAACAGGCAAGCAGTTCATTAACCCTTTGAGATATTGCTGCATGAATCAGAAGAAGGTGGGTAACACAATCAAGGCCATAGCTCACTGGTTTCCTTCCCTTCTTTCCCTTTCTTGGCTCCTGGCAGCACTGGGAGTTTGCCCCCAACAGTGTTCACTATCTGCTGAGCCTGTGGCAGCGCCTGGCTGCATCTGTCCCCTATGTGAAAGCCACAGAGCCTCACATGCTGGAGACATACACACCAGAAGTCACAAAAGCTTACATCACATCCAGGCTGGAGTCTGTGCACATCATCTTGAGGTAAGGAAAGCAGAGAGATGGCAGCACCAGAGCCAGAGAAGCAAAGAAAGGCTCAAGTGTTGTCTCTGGGGAGTTTTGCTTTGAAAGCCAGGCAGGAGTGCAGGGAGCTGGGTGAGTCACCAGAGGTTTCTAAGGGAGGCTGACCAAAATCACATGTTCTGTTCATAAAAGAAGATAAAGAGATCTTCTTTTTCTTTAGCTGGTTGTTTTTAGACCTTACTCAATCTGGAGTGGCTCAGATTGAGCTGAGAGATCTCCAACATAGAATCAGTAAGGTTGGAAGTGACCTTGAGGATCATCCCTCCACCCAACACCACCATGCCACTGAACCCTGTCCCCCACTGCCACATCTCCACAGTCAGGGGTGGTGACTCCACCACTGCCCTGGGCAGCCTTTGTCAGTGCCTAACCACTCTTGAAGGGAAGAAATTTGTCCTGATCCCCAACCTAACCCTCCCTTGGCACAACTTGTCCTCTCTCTTGATCCTTGGCAGAAGAGCCCAAGCCCCAGCTGGCTCCAGCCTCCTCTCAGGGAGCTGCAGAGAGTGAGAAGGTCTCCCCTGAGCCTCCTCTTCTCCAGGCTAACCAAGCCCAGTTCCTTCAGCTTTGTGTGTCTTTGTGTGGGACCAACTCTGCCTTGTGTGTGGTTGGTTTTGCTGAAAACAGATGGTTAAACAAAGCAAAATAAGGCCTGTCTTAAGGAGGACATTGGCTTATCCCTGTTTAGGTCTAGCAATGCAATGCAAGGGAGGAGCAGCAGGTTTAACTAGTCCTGGAGTTTGCAGTAAACTTACTGTTGAGGTTAGGGTATTGAGAGGAGAAGATAACTCAGACACTGAGAAAGGTGGAGAGACAACCAGGCAGATATTGCTGTTGGCACAGACATCTTAGGTGTTAGAAGAGCTTACTCATCCCAGGTCCTGCTGCCTTTTCCACCTCAGCCACTGCTGCCCTTCTGATTTCTGGCCATGATGACATCAGTCTGTGTCACTCTTCATGACCAACAGTAGAAGCAGAGACTGTAGTCATTGGAGCTGTGCCTAGGACACCATCCTCTACCTGCCAGCAAGAAGCTTCTCTTAATGGTTGAAGCTCTCTCTGCCTTTTAAGTTCTTTAATCTCCTTTCTTGCTGCTTAGGGATGGTTTGGAGGATCCTCTGGATGACACTGGCCTGGTACAGCAGCAGCTGGATCAGCTCTCCACCATTGGGCGGTGTGAGTATGAGAAGACCTGTGCTCTGCTGGTGCAGCTCTTTGACCAGTCAGCCCAGTCCTACCAGGAGCTGCTGCAGAGTGCCACTGCCAGCCCCATGGACCTTGCTGTCCAAGAAGGTGAGCATGTCAGGGAGGCTGGGGCCTGCCAGCTTGCAGTAGGTTGCCTGTTCTCAAAAGTAACCTTTCAGAAGCCTGCATTCCTGGTGAAATCCCTACATGGGCAGGCAGATCTCCTAAACATTCCTCTGGGGAGGTGCCTGGATGGTGTAGAATACTCCTGGCTGTGGATAGACACTCCCATTATTCCTTCTGGAGGATATTGCTGTCCTACAGCTGACCCTGTTCCTTTTCTGGGGCAAATACAGTGCAGCTCCTTGCCCAGTCATGAAGAAACAAGTTCTGAGGATGTTCTCCCAGCAGCCCTTCCTGCCCCAGCCTTCTGCTGTCTGAGGCAGGACATGGAGTGCTCATTTGCACCTCCTTGCTCATGATGTGGCAGAACCTCCAGCTGGTAAAGGAGAACTGGGAGGGAGGTTTCCAGCTGGTGCCACTGAAGGAGAGTGGCTTTCCATAGCCCCCTCTGCAGGGCTTCAGCATGGAGGTTCTATACTTGCAGAGCTGGTTGGGTTAGGAATTGCTTAACCCTGGCTGTAAAGCAGCAGTTCCTTTGGAGGTTCAGGTACAGCTTTGTTAGCCTTCCTCTCTAATAACCTAACTCACTTCCCTTCTCATGGAGGGGGTGCTGTCAGGTTAAACAGGCACCAGCACAGCTATGGAAGCTGTTTCTCCTCCTTCTGAAACAGGAGGCTCTGATCTTAGGCAGCACATTCTGTGTGGGCAGAACTCCTTAGAGAATCATGGAATGGGTTGGGTGGGAAGGGACCTTTCAAGCTCATCTAGTCCAACCCCCTGCAGTCAGCAGGGACATCTGCAGTTAGATCAGGTTGCTCAGAGCCCTAACCAACCTGACCCGGGATGGTTCTGGGGATGGGACATCTCCCACCTCTCTGGGCAGCCTGGGCCAGGCTGTCATCACCCTCAGCTTCAAAACTGTCCTCCTTAGATCCAGTCTAAATCTCCTCTTTTAGTCTCAGACCATCAGCCCTTGGCCTGTCCCAACAGGCCCTGCTCAAAAGTCTCTCCCCCTCTTTCTCTAAGCACTGCAAGGCTGCAGTAAGGTCTCCCTGGAGCCTGAGCAACCCCAACTCTCTCAGCCTGGCCTCACAGCAGACAAGTTCCAGCCTAGTGTATGATGAATGTTGACTTCTCCACCAGCCACCTGTACTTTGAAAGAATAACAGCTGCATCTGCAGATGTTTAAACAGATCAAATACAGCTTTACAAGAGAGTGGAGCAGCTTTCCCCACTCAAAACCTTGCAGGCAGAGCTGCCATTCTTCCTTCTCCTCTAGTAACCTCACCTTTAATTCTTCACCAAGTAGAAAACAGCCTAATTCCCAACAACTGGGGGGCACTAAAGCAGAAAATACTCCTTAGAAAGCCTGGTTTGGGGCAGATCCCTTGAGGCCTGGGTGCAGTGTGTGACTTGCCTGGCTCTGCTGTGCTCTGTTGGCTGCAGGACGTCTGACCTGGCTGGTGTACATCATCGGGGCGGTGATTGGCGGCAGGGTCTCCTTCGCCAGCACGGATGAGCAGGATGCCATGGATGGAGAGTTGGTTTGTAGGTAGGGAGGTTGCTCTTTTGTCTTTCTAGCTGCACCAACTGAAGTCAACAAAAGGGTAGTTTGGCATGAAGATGTTTGCCATGTTCTTCCCCTCTGTTTAGTATCCAAGAGAGCAGGGTGAAATTGGCTGTCGTGAAGGAAGAGGTTGGTGGCGTTGGCTGGAGGCAGGCAGGGGGTGGCTGATGTGGCTTGGTTACCCTGGGGGATGCTGGGCCCTGAGAGAGAGAGAATAAGAGGGGGAGAGCATGGGAGAGGGGACTTGATACTGGCTTTTAGTTCAGCTATTGGAGTAGAGCTAAATCATAGAGTCATAGAACTGTCAAAGTTGGAAGGGAGCTGAAAGATCAGCTAGTTCCAACCCCCCTGCCTGCCAGGGACACCTCCCACTAGATCAGGTTGCCCAGGGCCCCATCAAGCCTTGTCTTAAAAGCTTCCAGGGATGAGGCTTCCACAACCTCTCTGGGCAGCCTGTTCCACTGCCTAACCACCCTCATAGTGAAGAACTTCTTCCTAATATCCAACCTAAATCTCCCCTCCTCTAGCTTACACCCATTTCCCCTGGTTCTTTGCTGGGGTAGGGGGGAAAGTCTTGTTCCTAGTTAATAATCCAAAATGAGTTTTGTCCCTAAATCAGTGGCAATATTGCAGTTCTCCTCTAACTCTTAAAACCTTATAGTCTCATCTGCCACATGCTGGGTTCTGCTAGAAACTTCATAATGGCACAGAATCACAGAACCATTCAGGTTGGAAGAAATCTCCAAGATCATCAACTCCAACCACCAATCTAGCACCCACCCCCATGCCACTAAGCCAGGGCCCCACATCTAGATGGTTTTTGAAGCCCTCCAGGGATGGTGACTCCACCACTGCCCTGGGCAGCCTGGGCCAATGCCTGACAGCTCTTTCAGGGAGGATTTTTTTCCTGACATCCAACCTGAACCTCCCCTGGTGCAACTTGAGGCCATTTTCTCTTGTCCTCTCACTGGTAACCTGGGAGAAGAGACCAACCCCTATCCCACTACAGCCTCCTTTCAGGCAGGTGTCTCCCTGAGCCTCCTCTTAACACATTGTCCTGGATTTGGGGGTCTGTAAATCCTCTCCAGTGCAAGCTTTTATCTGATGGATGTGAGAACATGGAGCTTACAGCTTGTGAACATCCTTGGGTCACACTGAATGTCTTCTGCCCTGCTGGGAAGCTAAGAGAGGAACTAAACTGGCAGCTGACCAGTTGGGGAGCCAGCAGGTAACCTCAAGCACTGGCTTCCAACATAGCTGATGAGTTACTGAAGGGGAAATGCTGAGACCCCAGAGTTATTTCAGCTCCTTTCCTGTCCACAGAAGTCTAGAATCTTCTCTGCTGCTCTGTGGCATTTGCCAAAAAGAATATCATTGTTTTTGTCCCAGCCTTGTTCTGCTGCATGTGTGTTCCTTAGCCTAAAATCCCTCCAGCCCTCCCTTGCCAGCAAGATCTCCTCCTTGAGCCCCTGCCCAGGTCACAGCACTGGCTCTGCAGGGCAGCCTGAAGTTGGAGTCATTTAGAGCCTGGCTCTTGGGAGGGAAGCAGGTAGTGGTGTCTCAGGTGGGTTTGAGAACATGGTGGACCCTAGCTAAGTGTGCTAAAGCACCCCAAAACTCACCAGGTCCCTTCTAGAAGGCACTTGGAAGCCTTCTACCATCCTTGCACAGAGGAGGAATGTGCCCTAGTCAGTGTTCTGTTACCAGGTCTGTCAGTTCTTGACCCAAAATGACAATACCCACAGAAAACAAACAGACATAATTGGAGGCAGCCTGGGAAGGGCCCCAGGTGGCAGGAATCCTTCCCCCCTGCCAGTGTCCATCACCCAGGAGTGTTTCCCCCTCTTCCAGAGTGCTGCAGCTGATGAACCTGACGGACTCTCGGCTGGCCCAGGCTGGAAATGAGAAGCTGGAGCTTGCCATGCTGAGCTTCTTTGAGCAGTTCAGGAAGATCTATATTGGAGATCAGGTGCAGAAGTCTTCCAAGGTAATCAGTGCCCTGTGCTGCTACCAAGGCTGGTAACAGCTTCCCTTTCTCAATGAAAGCAAGTGGGGTTGTTTCTTTTCTCTTCTGTAGAGCTGAAGCTATTGAAGAGAGCTGTCTGCTGGGCTGTCTAGATACATGTTCAGTGTTGACTTGGCAAACCCTCAGCTGGTTTTGCAACCCCATGTGCTGTGTGTGTCAGGAAGGAGCCAGTGACTGTGGCAGTAGCCTAGAAGTGGAGGCTTGGCTTTGGTTTTGCTATCTGCCAGGTTTCTGCTGTGACTTCAGATGAGTCCCTTAAGCCTCTACCCCTGGGACAGGGAGAGTCACAGCACCTTGTGCCCTTGGGAGGAGCCTGAGCTCAGCTCCTGTGCCTTGCCTGTCTCTAAAGTGAAGCTAAATCACTGTCCTCTTCATCACAAGGCAATTAGAGGTGTCCTGACCTTGGGGCCTCCTTAGAGATGCAAAACACCTCTTTTAATGAAAGAAAATCTGTCCAGAATGGGAACATCATTACCCCAGACCTAGAGTCTCTTCCTCTCCAGTAACCCACGACCTTTCTTTCCCAGCCTAGAGCCTTCAGAGCAGTGATGTGCCCAGGGCCTTAGAATTCCAGACAGAGGCACTGTGTGTAGCTGCAGGGGGAGGAGTGCAGTTGCCATATCCTCTTAGGAAAAGCAAATGCTCCAGCTCTGTGGACAGCATCTAAACCTGCTGTGACTAGTGACAGAAAAGAGGTGGCAGTGATAGGAGAGCCCCAGGTATCTCTGGGCCACAGTTGGATTTGGCAGAGCCCAGAGCGTGCACCCTCCCAGGTGTGTGTGCCACAAAGGGAGAAACAAATGCTAAAAAACCCCAACCAAACAGGAAAAATCCCACCCTTACAAAACCCCAAACCTTCCCCAAAAGTCTTGGATCATGACTTGTGTTCTTGACAGCCTTCAAATGGTTCCTCTCTCCCCCTCCAGCTGTACCGGCGTCTCTCCGAGGTCCTGGGCCTGAACGATGAGACCATGGTCCTGAGTGTCTTCATAGGAAAGATGTAAGTGTTCCTGCTAGCAGGCAGCAGAGATTCCAGGGTTTATTTGAAGATCTAACCAGGAAAAACTGGTCTGTCAGGGGAGTGGTGTTCAGTCTAAAACTGGGAACATCTGGCAACTGGAGAGAACTCCAGGCTTTGGGCAGGGCTTAAGTCACGCTCGCTGTCTGGGATTGCTTTAGCCACCGTGGAGACACAAAGCTAAGCTGTACACCAGGATGATGGATTCTCCTTCCAGGGCCTGCCTGTTAGCAAAAGCACAGTCAGAGAGGGGACAGCCTCAGGCACTCGTGCCCTATCACTTGACTATTGGCAATCACCAGCCACGAAAGCTCTAGGGGGAGGGGACTGTTCCTTCAGAGGTTTTCTTTCCACCCTCTGCTGTTCACTACCAGAGCAGCACCAGTCCTTTTCTTAGAACTCTGATTTGGCCTCTTCCTTGGGAGTTCTCCTCTGGCCCAAACCAATTGACTGGCTTTTTTGTCATGTCTTTGGCAGCATTTTGAACCAATTGAGTAGCTCCAGCGCTGACACCCAGTGCCCTGTGCCTGGTGCTGTGCAGCTGTTAGCTCCCCCTCCACTTCTTTAGCCCCATCTTTTACCTGCATGGGGCTTTGCCTACCCTCACCTCTGAGGGGTGAAATGGCTCTCCTGGAGGAAGCAAGGGCTACTAGAATTCTGCAGCTGACAGTGGATGGTGCAGGTGCAGAATTGCATACGTCTGCATGTAGTCACTGCCGCAGAATTCTCTTACCCTTGCTGCAGAAACCAGCCCTGGAGTGCCACAGAATTCCAAGGGCCTGGGTATGGGCCAGTGTAGCTTGGGACCCAAGTAGTGAAGATTATCTGAAGGATAATTTTTCTAGTCAACCAAATGTAAGTACAGTAATTTTATACCAATCTTTTGTGGCTTGTGATGTCTGTGGTTTCGGTGGAGGGTGGAGCTGATGATGTTTGGGTGCCTTTGGAACTTGGAAGAATCTAGCAGACAAGCCTAAAAGGGAAGGTGAGCAAAGCTCTCTGATCCATCCTTGTCCTCTTCCCTAGCATCACCAACTTGAAGTACTGGGGTCGCTGTGAGCCTATCACCTCCAAGACACTGCAGCTGCTCAATGACCTCTCCATCGGATATCCTTTGCTGCTGGGGGGTGCCCAGGACACTTAGAGTCACCCAGATGCTCAGCTGGAACCAGGAGCCCTTGGTCTGCAACAGATTCCTCAATCTCTTCAGCTTTGGGATAGTGAGAAGAGCAGAGTGCAAGTGGTTGGTCAACCTCGTACCTGGCTGTTGAGCTGCAGCTGGTGGCTGGGGTGTAGTTGGGTTATTCATGGTTTGGGGTTCTAATTGCTTGGTGTAGTTGGGTTATCCATGATTTTGGGTCATAACTGCTTGGTGTAGTTTGGGTTTTCATTATTTTGGATGATAATTGCTTGGTGTAGTTGGGTTATCCATGATTTGGGGTCATAATTGCTTGGTCTAGTTGGGTTATTCATGGTTTTGGGTCATAACTGCTTGCTGTAGTTGGGTTATTCATGGTTTTGGGTCATAACTGCTTGCTGTAGTTGGGTTATTCATGGTTTTGGGTCATAACTGCTTGCTGTAGGTGAGTTATTTATGGGTTTGGGTCATAACTGCTTGCTGTAGTTGGGTTATTCATGGTTTTGGGTCATAACTGCTTGCTGTAGTTGGGTTATTCATGGTTTTGGGTCATAACTGCTTGCTGTAGGTGAGTTATTCATGGTTTTGGGTCATAACTGCTTGCTGTAGTTGGGTTATTCATGGTTTTGGGTCATAACTGCTTGGTCTAGTTTGAGTTTTCATTATTTTGGATGATAATTGCTGTGTAGTTTCCCCTCCACAGTTAATTTACCAGTCCCACTCTGTCTCCTGATCCTCTGCTTGCCCTTCCTGACAGAGTAAATAACATTGGTCCCTGCAGACCTCTACAGTAGGGATTTAGGCAGCTTGGTTCCTCTTGAATCTGCTGGAAGAGAGGCTAGAACATACTGACTAACACAGACATCCTAAGTCCTCTTCCAGTTTTGCCCTGCAGAGTGCTTTGCCAGCACTGCAAGAGGTTTTGTGCTGCCTCTGCTGCTTCCTTAACACCCCTCCACATACAGCAGTGTGAGGAAGCTGGTGAAGCTGAGTGCTGTGCAGTTCATGCTGAACAATCACACGGTAAGTCCCTTCCCCTGCAGCCAACTTCTTCCTCTTGCCCTTGTGCAGCTCCAAGCATCTTCATTTCAACACCTGGCCACACTTTGGATGTTCACCTAGCTCCTAGCTGCCTCCCTTGTGCTGGCTGAGCCTCTAGAGTACATCACCTGGCTTCTGTCTCTCTTCAAAGCCTCCCCTGCAGTTTGGAGGGGCTGGGGTTCTGTGACAGCCTTCATCCCCAGGGGGTTGATGTGAGTGAAGATCTCTTTCTCCTCCACTGAAATGCAGGAGGCAGCTGCCCCTGCTCTGCACATGCAGCCAGCCAGCAGCCAGCACTGTTTCTGCAATTGAAAGCAAAATAAAGCAGCATAGAAATGCTGATTTGGGAGAAGTGCCATCCCCTGCAGCAGTCAGGCCAGAGGCCTTGGTTCTTGGGCACTGTGCTGCTCCCTGGGCAGCTCTAGGATGCTGCTGGAAGTCAGAACTGGTAGGAGGAGCAGCTAGAAGCCAGCAGCAAGGTATCAGACTCCTGACTCACCTCTGGGAGCCTCTGCTCATCTGATGCTCTGGTGCTGGAGTAAGAGAGGGCTCCCAGCACCTCATCCAGAAGGTTTGCAGTGACTGCTTGAAGGAGAGGCTGTGTTCCTTGAGCTAAGACTTCCCTTGCAGGCAGTCCCATGGCCTGTTTGGCCCAGAAGCTGCACTGCCTGGGACTCCTGCTGCCATGGAGAGTGTGACTGGGAATCTGTCTGCTGAGGGTTGGTTTTCAGCAGCCTTAGTGCCTAAGGGTTCCCTGGAGTAAGGGAGGAAGATTGCTTCTCTGCTGGGGAGGCAAAGCAAGACTGCCTGGTTCATCTGCTCCTGGAAATAGGAAGAGGAGAGGTGATAGCTGTGAGAGTTTGCTCTGGGGCATGCAGACTCTGTGCCTGTTGCCCTCTGCTGGCCTGTTCTTCAGGATGGCTGAGGGATGGAAGTCATTAGCAAGATGACTGCATCTGCTGCTTCTCCTTTAGAAAGGGCCATGAAGGATCCTCAGCCCTTGATCCAGGAGCCCATTCACAGAATCAGAGAGACATTTAGGTTGGAAAAGACTTCTGAGATCTTCAAGTCCAACTGTCAACACCACCATGGCACTAAACCATGTTGCCAAGTGCCATGTCTGCATGGTTTGAAACCTCTCCAGGGGTGGGGACTCCACCACTGCCCTGGACAGCCTGGGCCAGGCCTTGACAACCCTTTTGGGGAAAGAATTGTTCCTCATGTCCAAACTAAACCTCCTCTGGTGCAACTTGAGGCTGTTTCCTCTTGTCCTATCACTTGTTCCTTGGGAGAAGAGCCCAAGCCCCACCTGGCTCCAGCCTCCTCTCAGGGAGTTGCAGAGAGTGAGAAGGTCTCCCCTGAGCCTCCTCTTCTGCACCCTAACCAAGCCCAGTTCCCTCAGCTTGTGCTCTAGACCCTTCCCCACCTTCCTTGCCCTTCTCTGGCCACACTCCAGCACCTCCATGCCCTTCTGGCAGTGAGGAGCCCAAACCTGACCCCAGGATGGAGCCGTGGCCTCCCCATTGCCCAGCGCAGGAGGCCAATCCCTGCCCTAGCCCTACTGCCACCCTAATGCTGCTCCAAACCAGGATGCTGTTGGCTTTTTTGGCCAGCAGGGCACTCTTTTAACCCATCTCTTCTGTTCCTTTTGCAGAGTGAGCACTTTTCCTTCCTGGGCATTAACAATCAGTCCAACCTGACTGACATGAGATGTCGAACCACGTTCTACACTGCACTCGGGCGTCTCCTCATGGTGGATTTAGGTACTGAGGGCTCCTGTGCTTTGGATGCTGAAATCTGCAGGGCCCCTGCTATTTAGGGAGCTGTAAGCTGCTGCAGGAAAGGATGCTGGGGTGGGAGAAGCCAAATGAGAGATGAAGAAGGAGGGGACAGAAGCTGAGGTGTAGGTTTGATGCCATGTTGCTGGGTGCTGCACAGCACCAAGGCTGAGGCTACATTTTGCCTTCTTAATATTCCAGATGTTTTCCTCAGGTGGCAAGGGTTTGTTCTAGGTCTTTTCTCAAAGTTAGATACTGGCAGTCATAGGTCACTTGCCTGGAAAGCTCTGGTCTCTCTGGTTCCATGGGTAAGCAGTGGCTGAGTGTCTAGCCCAGGCAGTGCTGCATGCTGCAGGGATGTGATCTCTATTTCTGCCTGACTTCTTGGGTTTATTTTCCCTTTCAGGGGAAGATGAGGATCAGTATGAGCAGTTCATGCTTCCCCTCACAGCTGCCTTTGAGACTGTGGCACAGATGTTCAGCACAAATACTTTCAATGAACAAGAGGCAAAAGTAAGTTGGGCAGAACCTTCCCTGCTAGCCATGCTCTCCCTGCCCTTTCCTTCAGGGGCTTTGACATCTTCACAGCATCCCTGAGTCCCAGCATGGTTGGGTTAGCTGGAAGGGACCTCTGGGGATCAGCCAGGCCAACCCCCCTGCTCCAGCACAGTCACACCCAGCAGCTTGCCCAGGGTCACCTCCAGCTGCCTTGGCAATCTCTCCACACAAGGAGACTCCACAGCCTCTCTGCAAAGCCTGGGCCAGGGCTCTGCACCCTCCCACCAAACAAGCTTCTCCTCCTGCTCAGCTGGAACCTCCTGGCTTCCAGTTGGTGCCCAGTGCCCTTTGGCCTGGCCCTGGGCACCACTGAGCAGAGTCTGGCCCCAGCCTCTTGCCCCCAGCCTTCAGCTCTTGCTGGGCATTGAGCAGCTCCCCTGTGGGGCTGCTCTTCTCCAGGCTCAGCAGCCCCAGGGCTCTCAGCCTTTCCTGCTCCCAGAGCTGCTCCAGTGCCTTCAGCATCTTTGGGGCCTCTGCTGTCCTCTCTCCAGCAGTTCCTTGTGTGTCTTGACCTGTGGAGCCCAGAACTGGAGCCAGGACTCCAGCTGTGGCCTGGGTAGGGCAAAACAGAGTTGCAGGAGAACTTCCCTCAACCTTCTGTTCCCACTCCTCTTCATGCAGCCCAGGAGAACATTGGGTGTTTCTTTTCAAAGGAGAGAACAGTAACTCCTGCAGGCTGAAAGCCATTCTCTCCTCTGAAGAAGACATGCAGATGCTGGAGTGATGGCCACTTTCCCTTCAGTGTCTGGGGAAGCAGGGATGTGCTCTCCACCCTGTGGGGTCCTGGTCTGGTTCAGAGTTGAAGCAGGGAACCTCTTCTGCCAGCTTTCCCTCTGCTGGGAACAGAATATCCTGCACTTGCTGACACTAAAGAGGGCTTCAGGCACTGAGGAGGAAGCAGAACTCTCTAAGCTGGGGCTGGCACCCAGCACAGCAAGGCTGCAGTGCTGTGGGCTGGGAGGAAGAGAAGTGGCTTTGGGTTGAGGGAGCCAAGGAGGGAGAGATCCATACCTGGGTTCTGTCTTAACATATCTTTTCTCTTCCAACACAGAGAACTTTGGTTGGTCTGGTGAGAGACTTGAGGGGAATAGCCTTTGCCTTCAATGCCAAGACCAGCTTCATGATGCTGTTTGAGTGGATGTATCCTTCCCTTGCCCTAAAGCTTGGGTCTGTCAGGGGGCAGAACTCTGGCTGCCTGCCTCCAAAAGCCCTGTTTTCCCTCTCCAATCCTGCCTGGGGTTTCTCTTCCCTTTGCCAGGACTCAGTGTCCTGTCTCCAAGCCCTAAAATAGCTTGGACTTGATCTGTCTGCAACCAAGTCACCCTGGAAACATGCTGAAAGCTCAACTGTTGGCCTTTTTCTGAGGGCACCTAAAGAGACTTGACCTGTAAAGCACAAAGGCCTTGAATGGGATGCTTGTGTCTCAGCAGCAACAACAGCTTTTCCTCTTGCTCACTGATATCTCTGTGGTGTTGGTGAGAGCAGTGTTGCTCAAAGAGCACAGATCCAGGCTCCACATCTCTCCTTTGACTGGGGAAGGTCAGCTGTCTCCAGTGACAGATCTGTGTAGCTGCCTTCCCTTTCTGCTTTGGTTTGCCCCAGTCCCAGCAGTCTTTATGCAGCTCCTTCAGCAGACTGAAGCTCTTCTCTCCCTTCTTTCCCTTGTGCCAAAGCAGATCCCAGCAAGCAGCAGCTCTCTTTAACCTTGTTAAGTAAAGCTGCTTGGCTGCAGGAGACAAAATAAGGCTTTTGGGGGGAGGAATTGTTGCTTGCTGTGAAGAAGAAAGATCAGAAAGGTCCTGAGCTTTCCCCTTGCAGCTACCCATCCTACATGCCCATCCTGCAGAGGGCAATTGAGCTCTGGTACCATGACCCAGCCTGCACTACACCTGTCCTCAAACTGATGGCAGAGTTGGTACACAACAGGTATGGACATCAGGTTCTGAGAGCTGCCAGGGATTTGTGCCTTTTGGGAGAGTGTTGGTGCCTGGCTGTGTTTCCTCTCCCTCAGCCTTCCTGAGCTCTGAAGGCTGCCAGGGGAGGCAGGGGGGAAGCTGGCAGTGTTGCAGGAGGGAGGAGAATCCACTGGTTGAGCCAGAGACACCATCAGTAACCCCCACATGTATCCAGTGCCTGCTTCCCAAGGACAGCACTTCAGAAAGATGGGAGGCAGGCAACTTATGGTTCAGATTTAAAGCTTGGCTTTCAAATGAGCTTCCTTCTCTCCAGCAGCCAGCTGAGCACTTTCTGCTTTAGAGCCATCAGCTGTTTTCTGTGCCAGCAGAGAGGAGTGCCTCTGAGGCTGCTGAGATCATTCAGAAGCTGTCTGAGCTGCTGGTGGAAGGTTGCCAGGCTGGTGGCTCTGGCTTTCAGCCAGCTGAACACAATGCTCTAGGCAGGGCCTCTTGTTAGCAGAGGGGAAAGGGACACAAGGTTGAGGCAGAGTCATTTGAGAGCTGACTCTCTCCAGAACTGCCAGGCTGTGTGCTCCATCCCAGCAGTGGGCCAATCCCTACTGGAACACTTCCACTCCATTCAGAGGGGAACTGGACAACTTGCTGCACTTCCAAGTGGAAGAATCTAGTCACTGGGAGTAGGGAGAGGGGGAAAGGAGAATGCCAAGCTCTTGAATTCCTGGTGTTGTTCTAAATAGGAGCTAGTCAGCCTGCCCCACAGTGCTGCCTCCAAGATGCTGCCTGTGTTTGTGTGCAGTAGCCCTGGTGACCATTCCACCCTCGAGGTTGTAATGCTCCCAGTGCCTGGGACAGCATTGCTGCTCTGTCCCTGGCTGGCTGTGTCCTGGCTGGCTCTGGCCATGAGCAGCAGCATCCTCTAGCAGCCCAGGGCATGTTGTTGAGCTCTGGAGAGCAGCTGTGGGACCAAGGTACCCCAGAACACAGCAGCATATAGGGAAGGGGCTGGGATATTAGCTGTGATTTCCACTCCTAGCTGTGGTGAAGCTCCAGTGTGTTCCCTGTCTCTCCTGCAGATCCCAAAGGCTGCAGTTTGATGTCTCCTCTCCCAATGGCATCCTGCTCTTCAGAGAAACCAGTAAAATGATAACTACCTATGGTGAGTGTGGCAGCAGGGGGGGGATCCAGGCAGCCTGGTTCTGCCCTTGGCTCCTCTGCTTGGCTTGGGGCAGTTTGCCAGCTCAGAGAGCAAGCCCAGGCTGGAAGCATGTCCCAAACCTCTTGCTGAATGCATGCATGCTTGGATCCAAGGAGCTGCTTCTGAAGCTAGAGGTGCTGGGGAGCAGGCAGGTGAGCAGAAAGGGCAGGCTGTTTGCTGTGCAAACAAGAAGGAAGATGCCAGGCAAGAGCAGGAGCCAAGCTGAGCCCCTTGTTGAGTGGGCAAGGTGACTGGGGCAGACTGGAGAAGCAAGCAGAGGGTGGGATTGGCCTTATGCTGCCCTCTCTCCACAGCAAAATCATCTGTGCTTCCAGTGTTTCCCAGTGTAGAGTTACAGGATGATTTGGGATGGAAGTGACCTGTGGAATCATCTGGTTTCAGCCTCCCTGCCATGGGCAGGGCCACTTTCTACTAGCCCAGGCTGCTCCAAGCCCCATCCAGCCTGGCTTTGAACACTGCCAGGGGTGAGGCTTCCACAGCAGCCACACTTCTACAGACTCACAGCATTAGCAGGGTTGGAAGAGATCTCCAAGATCATCAAGTCCAACCATCAACCTGTCCCCATCACCTAAAGCCATGGCCCTAACTACAAGCTCTAGATGCTTTTTAAACCCCTCCAGTGACTCCAGCACCTCCCTGGGCAGCCTGGGGCCAATGCCTAACAACTCCTAACACCTTTGAACTTGTAGGTTCCTTAACCTCCAGCTAGGGAATAAAGTCTCTGGTGCTTGTGGCTAACTTAGAGCTCTACTTTGCCTTCTCTCCTGCACCCTGAAGGAGACAGGATTTGGCTGTGGCTCCTGAAATAACTTGAGTGTGCTTCTGTACTGCTGCAGGAAATCGAATCCTAACGCTGGGGGAGGTCCCAAAGGATCAGGTCTATGCTTTGAAGCTGAAAGGGATTTCCATCTGCTTCTCCATGCTGAAGGCTGCTCTCAGTGGCAGCTATGTCAATTTCGGGGTCTTCCGTCTCTATGGGGACGATGCACTGGACAATGCCCTGCAGACCTTCATCAAGCTCCTGCTCTCCATCCCTCACAGTGACCTGCTGGTAAGCTCCTGCCTGTCTGATCAGCTAGGGGAGAAAGGGCTGGGAAGGGTCTGCAGTAGAGGAACACTTGGCTCAGAGAGGCAAGGGAACCTGGGCCACTGCCTGGAAGCTCAGCTAGAGGCACAGGCCAGCAGGGAATGGAGTCCCTGGGATGTTTGGCAGCAGGTCCTGGGGGAAGGCTGTCACCCCAGGGCTGAGGCCAGGCCCTGGGGGAAGGCAGTCACCCCAAGAGCTGAGGCCAGGCCCTGGGGGAAGGCTGACACCCCAAGAGCTGGGGCCAGGCCCTGGGGGAAGGCTGACACCCCAAGAGCTGAGGCCAGGCCCTGGGTGAAGGCTGTCACCTCAAGAGTTGAGGCCAGGGCCTGGGGGAAGGCTGTCACCCCAAGAGCTGGGTGAAGGCTGTCACCCCAAGAGCTGGGGCCAGGCCCTGGGCAGCCCTGCTGTCAGCTCTGCAGGGGAGTGTGCTCCAAAGCTCAGCAGAGCAGTTACCAAAAGAATTCCTCCTTGAAGTGGTTTGAAAAACACTTCCTGCAAGCACAGGGCTCTGCTTCTTCCTGCAGTGCCTGCAGGCAGAGATCCTGATGCCTCAGCAGTGACAGTGCAACCTGCTTGCTGCTGGAGGCAGCCACCTACAGAGTCTTGCTGCCTTCCAGACCTTGGATCATAGCATCATGGAGTGGGTTGGGCTGGAAGGGACCTTTCAACCACACCTAGCCCAACCCCCTGCAGCCAGCAGGGACATCTGCAGCTAGAGCAGGTTGCTCACAGCCCCAACCAACCTGACCTGGGATGGTTCTGGGGATGGGACATCTCCCACCTCTCTGGGCAGCCTGGGCCAGGCTCTCCCCACCCTCAGCTTCAAAAATGTCCTCCTTAGATCCAGTCTAAATCTCCTCTTTTAGTCTCAGACCATCAGCCCTTGGCCTGTCCCAACAGCCTCTGCTCAGAAGTCTGCCCCCAGCTTTCTCTAAGCACTGCAAGGCTGCACTCAGGTCTCCCTGGAGCCTGAGCAACCCCAACTCTCTCAGCCTGGCCTCACAGCAGACAGGTTCCAGCCCTCAAATCATTTTTTGGGCCTTTAAAAATACATCTACCATACTTATATTATAAACACTATGTTGTGGCAGAGCTTTCAGACCCTGTGAGCACAATCCTGCCTGGCAAGGCACCAAGGAGAGAGGACAGCACATACTCCTCCCACTCTGCTCTCTTACTACCTTAGCAGGGACTGAAGGAGGTTGTTGCCATCCCTGGGACTGCATTCAGTCTGTTCTTGACTGAATCCACTGGTGGCCAAACCATATTGCTCTTGAGATATGCAGCTCAAATGCAACTCCTGAGATGAGGCCACTTTGCAGGACTCCCAGCAGAGTCCTCCAGAGTCTAGGGATGGGGCTGCTGAGAGGTCTGAGGCACTGAGAGCAGCACAAGTGGCTGAGGCCTTCCCTGCACAGGCTGATTTTGGTGGGATCTGGCACTCTCTGTGGACACCTGGAGGGAGAGTCAGTGCTATCTCTGGATCTCCTGTGCTGGCAGTGCTCAGCTAACACTCCCCATTGGGAAGTGATTGAAGCAGTGAGGAGAGAGATCTTGATGGAAGTGTTGGGAACCTGCTGGCCCATGCTGCTCGGAAGGCTTTGTGGAGGAGGAGGAGGAGGAGGAGGATGGAAAACATCTTGGCCCCATGAGTTATGCTGTGAGAGAGATTTGTCTGTTCTCTTTCCAGGAGATCAGGTGATGAATGAATAGGTTGGGGCTAGCAGAAAGCTTTCACTGCTGGCTACAACCTAGCCAGGAAGCCTTCAAAGTCTTTCTGTCTTCTTTCTCTGCAGGATTATCCCAAGCTCAGCCAGTCATACTATTCCTTGCTGGAAGTTCTTACCCAGGACCACATGAACTTTATAGCCAGTCTGGAGCCTCATGTAATCATGTATATTCTCTCTTCCATTTCAGAAGGCCTCACTGCACTAGGTAACTACTGCTGCTCTCAGGGCTTTGACTTGGAGGTGGGGATGACTTTTGGATGGCTCTGAGGGCAAGTTAAGACTTAGCTTGTGAATGGGTGGAGGAGTTTCAGCTCTGGTAGGGCTGGATTGGAGACAGGGAGGTTGCTGCCCTCTTTAGGGTTAGGTGATTCTTACTTGCAGCCT
Organism: Galbula dea; assembly: GCA_013399015.1. NCBI lineage: Eukaryota > Metazoa > Chordata > Aves > Piciformes > Galbulidae > Galbula > Galbula dea. The sequence continues at coordinate 186,476 of VWZX01011013.1, read as the reverse complement.
CCAGCTGGTGTTTCCCTGGAGTAGAATCTGAGCCAGGAAGACATTGACAGCATCCCAAGAGGTCTCTTTTCCTCCTCCTTGCAGACACCATGGTTTGCACAGGCTGCTGCTCCTGCCTGGACCACATTGTGACCTATCTCTTCAAGCAGCTGTCTCGCAGCACCAAGAAGAGGAGCACGCCCCTGGCCCAGGAGAGCGACCGCTTCCTGCACATCATGCAGCAGCACCCAGAGATGATCCAGCAGGTACAGAGCCAGGGCAGCCCCTTCCTGGGACATGATAAATCTTGGATTTTCATAGCATGATGTCATAGGGGAGCTCCATGCTCCCTGCTCTAGAGCCTGAGGCTTTCCCAGAGTCAGAAGGATTGTGTTTCGCTGGTGTTGCATCTCTGCTGAGCTCTCATCCTGTGGGAGGTCTGGTTCAGAGCCATGCTGCAGGGCTGTGCTTCTCCCTCTGCAAGGAACAGCACTTTGGTGTTCCAGCTATGAAAGGAAGTACCTAAAAAGGAACTTCTCTTGAAGCCAGGAAACAGAACTTCAGCCAGAGAGCATGGGCTCTTCAAAACCAAAACCTCCCTGGTGTTTGAAATCCTGGGGAGAATTCAGCAGTGCACTCACTGCTCTGCTCTGGGGTCCCTGTGCTTAGCAGAGCTCTGGCAGACTGTCAGGGGATGGTTCTGATCTCTCTGCTGTCTGTGTGGCTCATGTTGGGACCACGTGGCAGTTGGCTTTGCAGCCCCTGGGAGCCTTGGCACTCTCTGTGCCTGTCTACAGAACACAAGCCTCTGTTTGATAGTGGAGGTTTTTACATGCTGGTAGCACATCTGCCATCTGTCTCCTGCCTCTATCCACACCACCTCTGCCAGAATCATGCAGTGGGTTTGGTTGGAGGAGACCTTTCAGATCATGGAACCCAACTGTTACCCAGCACTGCCAGGGCACCACTGCACCATGCCCCTCAGCACCACATCTCCAGGGCTTAGAAACCCCTCCAGGAGTGGGGACTCCACCACTGCCCTGGGCAGCCTGGCACAGGCCTTGACAGCCCTTTTGGGGAAGAAATTCTTCCTCATGTCCAACCTAAACCTCCCCTGGAGCAACTTGAGGCTGTTTCCTCTCATCCTATCACTTGTTCCTTGGGAGAAGAGCCCAAACCCCCCCTGGCTCCAGCCTCCTCCTGGCTACTTTGGGGAAGATGGAATGTGTCAGGAACAGCTACCCTACCAGCTTCCAGCTCTCAGCACCTCCTCCATCAGCTTTCAGAGAAGCTCTCACTCAGTTCACAGGGGCTCCAGGCCTTGCCTCCACCATGCTGAGAGCTCTGTAGCATTGAGGCCCCAACCCTGGAAGCATCAAGAGTTTGAATGGTTGCTCCTGAGCCCACACTGTGCTGGAGTGAGGAGAGGGCTGGGAGGGATGAGCTGGTTTTAAACCTCTCTTTCCCTCTTCCAGATGCTGTCAACAGTGCTGAATATCATCATCTTTGAGGACTGCAGGAACCAGTGGTCCATGTCTCGACCTCTCCTTGGCTTGATCCTGCTGAATGAGAAGGTGAACATGATTCTATGATCCTCCTTTCCCCTCAGGGCTGGAGGAGCTGCCTGGGCTGGAGTGGTGCTGGAGGGAGCAGAATGGATTCAGAGCAAGTGGTTGGGAAGTCAGGATGTGGAGAGAAGCTGTGTGAAGGGATGAGTGTCCAGCCCTCTCCTGCAGCAGCCTTAGCACTAGGAGTCACCTGAAGATCTCTTGGCTCCTTGCCTCTTCCCAAGAGCCTGTGTCCTCTTTTATTCCTCCCCAAATGACCCCACCTTGCTCTTGTCTTCCCCAGTACTTCTCTGACCTGAGGAACAGCATAGTGAACAGCCAGCCCCCAGAGAAGCAGCAGGCCATGCACCTCTGCTTCGAGAACCTCATGGAAGGCATCGAGCGCAACCTCCTCACCAAGAACAGGGACAGGTCAGTACAGCCCAGGGAGCTGCTGGGGAGCCTGAGCCTGTCCTCAGGGGTGCTGAGCACACAGCTGGATGAGAAGCACAGGCTCTGATCCTCACAGAGCCATGGAGCAGGATGGGTTAGGGGTTGAGTTGCTGGAAAGCAGCTCCAAGGAGAAGGAGCTGGGAGTGCTGGGGGACAGCAAGGTCCCCAGGAGGCAGCAATGTGGCCTGGAGGTCAAGGAGGCCAATGGGCTCCTGGGGTGCACTGAGAAGGGGGTGAGCAGCAGGGCAAGGGAGGTTCTCTCCCCCTCTGCTCTGCCCTAGTCAGGCCACAGCTGGAGTCCTGGCTCCAGTTCTGGGCTCCTCAGTTCCAGACACACAAGGAACTACTGGAGAGAGCCCAGCAGAGGCTCCCAAGATGCTGAGGGCACTGGAGCAGCTCTGGCAGCAGGAAAGGCTGAGAGCCCTGGGGCTGCTGAGCCTGGAGAAGAGCAGCCCCACAGGGGAGCTGCTCAATGTCCAGCAAGAGCTGAAGGCTGGGGGCAAGAGGCTGGGGCCAGACTCTGCTCACTAGTGCCTAGGGTCAGGCCAAGGGACACTGGGCACCAACTGCAACCCAGGAGGTTGCAGCTGAGCAGGAGGAGAAGCTTGTTTGGTGTGAGGGTGCAGAGCCCTGGCCCAGGCTTTGCAGAGAGGCTGTGGAGTCTCCTTGTGTGGAGAGATTGCAAAGGCAGCTGGAGGTGACCCTGGGCAAGCTGCTGGGTGTGACTGTGGTGGAGCAGGGGGGTTGGCCTGGCTGATCCCCAGAGCTCCCTTCCAGCAAACCCAGGCAGAACAGCCCCCACCTAGCCCTTCACTCCTTTTCCCTCTCCCTTTAGGTTTACCCAGAACCTGTCAGCCTTCAGGCGAGAGGTGAACGACTCCATGAAGAACTCCACCTACGGCGTCAACAGCAACGACATGATGAGCTGACAGCTGCAGCTGCCTCCTCTCCTCGAGCAGAGCAGAGCAGCCTCTCCCTGGCCTTGCCCCAGGGGGTTACCGTTTCCGATGGAAAGAAAAGAAGCTGAGAGTTTTCTTCCCCGGGGCTGGATTGCAGCGCTGGCTTGGGGCCCTTACTCCAACATCCCGAGGGGGGAGGAAGGGGGAAGGAGGGGGGGGGAAAACACAGGAGTTTTTTGGTGGGGGGAGGGTTGTGAAACTCACCTGCTGCTTCTGGTTTTCTGGGGGAAAAGGGGTGGAAAGGGCAGAAGGTAGATGTGGGGAGAGGTTCCCAGTGTGGTGGTGTGGAACTCCAGTTGCTCTGCTGCAGCCCTGCCTTGTAGAAACCCAGAGGAACCAAGGAACACAGAACATGTACATTTTTTCATACCATTTTGAACAAGGTTTATATTGACTCTTGGGAGTTTCAAAATAAAAAAAAAGACCCAAAAAAAAAAAAAAAAAAAAAAAAAAACAAA
>VWZX01011013.1:108776-118944 GCA_013399015.1 Galbula dea | reverse complement strand
GGCCTCATCCAGGGTCTCCCTCTCTGCCTCCCCCAGGCTGCAGAAGCCATCGGTGCTCAGCTCCCCACCATCCCTGAAGGCAAATCTGCAGGAGACAGGGGAAAGGAGGGGATAGGCTGAAGTGGGGTGGAAGGATGCTCTAAAGAGAGGGGATAGGAGGGGGTGCTGAAAAGTGGGGTGATGGAAGAGGGTCATCTAAAGAAGGGAGACAGGAGAGGGTGCTCTGAAGTGGGGAGACAGGAGAGGATGCTCAAAGGTGGGGTGACAGAAGATGATGCTCAAGGGTGGGGTGACAGAAGATGATGCTCCCAAACAGGATGATGGGAGAGGATGCTCCATGCATCCCAACACTGGTTGCCAAGTGCCCCCGACCCTGCGCAGGGCTGGGAGCTCCCCAGGACTCACCTGCGGAAGTGCAGTAGTCTGCAGGTGCTCTCGGGGGGATCTTTCTCTTCCTCCTCCTCCTCCTCACCCTGGGGGTCCCCCATGGTCCGGGCAGCGCAGGCACAGCACCGTGGGATGCTCTCGGGCAGGGCAGTGCAGGGAACACTCTGCAGGCACCAGGGCTCCGGGCTGGCATGGCTCAGGGGGTCTGGGGGAGACAAGGGGGTGCATGGGGACAACATTGCATGGGGACACCACCATTGCAGGGGGGCACAGCTCTGGGAGGGACTGGCACACCACAGTGGGGGCTGGAAACTGGGCCAGAAAGTAGGGCTGGAGATCTGCAGAGGTCAAGGCTGAGATGTTGGCACCTCCCTAAGGAAAGATCTGACCCAGTGGCAGCTCTTGGCCACCCCCTCGGGCATCACACCCCAGGGTGCTGAGCTGCCCTAAAGGGACGTTTCTGTAGATTCCCACCCTGGAAACGACTANCACCCCTCAATGTGTTCATAGCTCATGCTGTGGGTAATGGGAATTGGGATACAAAACTTCCTGGGGGATAAGGGTGCTGCCACCACCTTACCTCCACCTCCCAGCTCCAGCCTCCTCTCCTCCAGGTCCTCTCCTCTCTCCGTGCCATCAGCCTGGCATGTTGTGGCCACATGCTCAGTGGTGGCCTTCATGCCCCTCTTGGCTGCCCTGGCACCTTCCCCGGTGGCACAGGTTCTGTCGGTGCTGCCATGGGGGCGCTTGGCCGAGCGCTTGCCCTCTCCAGCCTCCTGGTAGCCACCATCCCACCCAGGAGCCTTGCAGGGAGGCAACGACTGCTCTGAGTGCCGTGTCAGCCACGTCTTCTTCAGCTTGGTGGGGTTGCTGCTGGGTGGGCATGGAAAATGCCCTCCAGGGATGCCCAGGGTGGGACCCAGCACCCCACAGCTCATCCTCGGGCATCCATCGCAACCCGAAGCGGTGCAGAGGCAGGTTGGGGATGGCTCTGGTTTGGTAAGGGTCGGGGGGTAGTGCCCATCTGGGAGTGGAGGTGATGGTTCTGGTTCTCCTGATCTTGGTGGGGAGCCAGGCTGGAGGCTTTGGTATGCCAGGTGCTCGTCTTTGGGCTCAGAGGGTTGGCCTGGTCCTGGCTCCGGGGGGAAATCAGTGGTGTGGGGCCGGGAGCCCACCCGAGGACCCCCAGAGCCTCCCACTGTGGTGGGCTGCAGGAGGAGGAGAGGGTGACCAGTGCTGGTGGGAGCCGTGTGGGCACGGGAAGCAGGCACCACTGAGCTGCCTCCTGCTCGGCCATCCCTCCATGGGGGTCCTGGCAGCTCTGGCACCGTTGGGTTTCCCTCCCCATCACCATCCTGGTCCTTGCCCAGTAGCTGTGCTGGCACTTGGTCCTTGGCCAGGGGGTGGAAGCTGGGTTCTGTCTTCGGGTAAAAGTCCTGGAGAGGAGCAGAGGGGCTGTCAAGGTTGGTGGCACCCCAGATGTAGGTCTCCATCCCTGCCTCCATCACCCACATCAGCAGGAGATGGTGATAAGGAAAATTCCATGGCCCTGCCTCAGTTTCCCCTCCAGAGCTGGGGAGCTGCCCGGTGCTTTCCAGCCCCAAATAGCCAAGCCTGTGAAGGTGCCAGTGTCACCCCATGTCCAGATGGGAAAGGAATGAGGAGTCACAGCAGTGTGGGGTGCGACTGGCACACCCATGGGCTGCCAGTTCTGCCTCAGTGACTCAGCCCAAGGGCTTGCATCACCCGGGGGAGGAGAGCATCACCCCATCCCTTGGGGGCTGTGAAAGAGGGGGGGCTGGGACCCCTCTGCCAAGTTTCAGGAGTAAGCAGGGGCTTGCATCCTGCTCAGGGACCATTGCTACTGGGTGCCCTGTCCTGGGCATGGGTGCAAGCATTACCTCTTCATAATCTACCACTCCCAGTTGGCTTCACTCAAGGGAGCTGAGGTGCACCAGGGAGCTGAGCCTTGAGCATCCCTGCTCCAGAGCAAGAGCCATGCCAGCAGTAGATCCACTGCAACCATCCAGACTTCCCTACCTTGTTCCCTGAGCTGGAGCAATCCTCGAAAGAGCTTGGAGCTGCCTTGCACCTTGGTGGGAGCCCCAAGTAGAGAGGTTGGCCCCAGGTAGGTGCATAGGAGCCCAGGTGCCAGTCGGTGCCAGCGAAGTGCCCATTGCCCATCGTCCCTGGACCCTCTGTTCCCCCCCCACCAAACTGGGGGTCAGTTGGGTGTCTGGTGGGCAGCAGTGAGGACAGGAGGAAGGGACTGTGCTTGGCTTCCACGAGGAAGGGGCAGTGATGGAAAGCTGGGGGGGGATCAGCAGCCTCGTTGCCCGCAGCGGCACGGGGCTTGCCTGCGGTGCTGAGCCTCTGGCTCTCCAAGCCCGGGAAGGGCAGGGGGTAGCGGTGGTAAGCGTGGCTGTAGAGGGCTAGTGGGGCTAGCACGGCCTCAGCCCATCGTGGCCCGGGGTGCTCCTTGCAGGGCTCAGCCCAGCCTGCCTTAGGTTGCCCATTCCTGGCTGGCAGCAGCGGTGGGAGCTCAGCTCCATCCTTGGGGCGGCACAGAGCATCTCGTAGGCACGGTGGAGCTGGTGGGTAGGAACAACCCAAGTGGCCACCGTGGCCTGAGCCCAAACATCCCTCAGAGCTCCTCCAGGGACATCCTTTCTCTGTTCCATAGCTCAGCTTGCTGGGCTCTGGGTAGCCCAAGAGTCCCAGCTCAGTTGAGGTGCCTCGGGGTAAAACCATCCCAGTGGTCTCCATCCCTCGGATGTCCTGTGCTGCCTCCTGGCTTCTCCTCCACCGTAGTGAGGTCTCCCCTAGCCTTGTGTTGCTGCTCATCCTGCTCTGCCACTCATGTGGTGCTCAGTGTCCTCTTGGGCTGGCTGGACCCTGTGGGAAAGGAACAGGGCATCAGTGAGGATTTGCACTGAGCCCTGTCTGGGCAGCAGTGTGTGGGTTCTAATGGGGGGAAACTGAGGCATGGGGATAGACTCACAGAATCACAGCACTGTTTAGGCTGGAAAAGTCTTCTAAGATCATTGACCCCAACCATTGACCTAACACTGCCAGGTCACCACTAAGCCATGGCCCTCAGCACCACATCTCCAGGCCTTTGAAATCCCTCCACGGATGGGGACTCCACCACTTACCTGGGCAGCCTGGGCCAGGCCTTAGCAACCCTTTACAGGAAGAAATTGTTCCTCGTGGCCAACCTAAACCTCCCCTGGTGCAACCTGAGGCCGTTTCCTCTTGTTCCCTGGGAGAAGAGCCCAAGCCCCCCCTGGCTCCAGCCTCCTCTCAGGGAGCTGCAGAGAGTGAGAAGGTCTCCCCTGAGCCTCCTCTTCTCCAGGCTAAGCAAGCCCAGTTCCCTCAGCTGCTCCTCACAACCCTTGTGCTCTAGACCCTTCCCCACCTTCCTTGCCCTTCTCTGGCCACACTCCAGCACCTCAGTGTCCTTCTTGGAGTGAAGAACCCAAAACTGACCCCAGGAATCTAGGTATGACCTCGCCAACACTCAGTCCAAGTCCCTGCCCTAGTGAAGGTCGATGCTAGAAGGCTTCTTTCACTCCCCAGCTCCATCCTCTCACACCACATGGAAAGTTCCCCGGCACGGGGAGGGGATCCCAGGCTCCCATGCCCCATGGCATCTGCTGGGATGCACGATCCAGGAGGGCACAGTGGCTGGAGCAAGGGTTCCCATCCCATCCCATCCCATCCCATCCCATCCCATCCTTCCTGCACCCAGCCCGGGGAGGAGGGGGGGCTGGCACCCAGGAGGCACCCCGTGCCCACCAGTCCCTCCGCACCCATCCTGGCCCCCTGCCCAGCCGCTGGCACCCAGCGTGGGGAGGCCTTGCCCTGTGCAGGTATTTGCCTCTGGCCAGGGCTGGGCTGAGCTGTGCTTCCCAGGAGGATTTGCAATGGAGAGGGGGGGTGCAGGGTGGTGGGGGGGGAAGCTCCCAGGGGCCCCTCCTGGTAGAAATGCCTGGAGAGATTTGCTGGATGAACACTTCCTCAGGACCCAGGCCACACACAGCTGTGGGGTTCAGAGCCAGTCCTGGCTCCAAGCCACAGAGCACATCCCTTCCTGGCACAGCAGATGCCACCTCTTGTCCCTCTGCCACCTCTGCCTGGCAGCTGGAGAAGCCAAAGAGGGACAGGAATGTGTCCCAGCAACCTGCAGCCCTGCTTCAGGGTGGCACAGAGCCACCTCGATGGGTAAGCAGGGAGCTGGGACAGGGACAGGAGATGTGTCCCCAGAGCCACCTGTCCCTATCGTGTCCTCTGCTCAGGGGAGGTCAAACTCCTTGTTCCCACACTGCTACCCAAGCACCCTGCTTGAGAAGCACCTTGGGGCACCCCAAGCACACCCACCCCATCCCTCCCAGGACCCAGCCAGCCCCACACTGGGAGGATGCTCCTAGCACAGCTCCATCCCTGTTCCCCAAAGCTGTGTCCCCCACGTCCCCATCCCCCCCCAGCCCTAAGGTCTCCCCAAGTCCCCATGTCTCACTGGCATCATCCCCTGCCCTTCTCCCCATCCAGAACACAAGGTCCCACAGCTCAAGCAGCATCCCTCTTGTCCCACAGCTACCTGGAGGGTCCATGGGGGACCCTGCCACCGAGGACGAGCAAAGGTCTGTGCTGGTGGCACCGGATCCCAGGAGAGAAGAAACCAAGCAGATGAGGAGGACCTAGACCCACAGGCTGAAGGGATCTGGCTCTGGGATCTGGAGGAGGCAGAAAGCCACCCGGGTAGCCCTGGGGATGTTCTTCTCCGAGTGCTGGAGCTGGAGTTTGTGATCCATTGGTCTGGGAGGCTCCGTGCTCTTCTTGTCTATCTTCCTATGCGTGGGGTGAGGGGGGGGAGGGGGTCAGGGAGAGGGACACCAGCAGCAAGCAGGACCTTCCCCAGGCTCTAGGAAGCTTGGAGCATCTTGGAGTGAGCGAGGGCAAGACGAGGAGATGATGATGATGGTGATGGTGGTGGTAGTGGTGGTGGCTCTGCTCTCCACCAGGCTCTAGCAGCAACTGGGAGGGCTGCTGGGGTTTGGTGATGCCAGGGCATAAGAAGTGGCACCACCCAGCCCTGAGGGTACCACGGGCCGTGCCAAGGCAGGCAGGTGTGCTCTGCCCCAAGTGAAGAAAGCTCCCTTTGTTCAGCAGCACGGTCGAGCCGCCCCGACGCCCGCTCCGGGTGGAACTGGAACAGGGAGAGCTCCTGGCATGGGCCAAGCAGCCCAGGTCCCAGTGCCAGAGCTTGGGAGGGGTGGGGGGAAAAGCTGGCAGGGGGGCACAGAGCACATGGCTGCCCCATGGCTTGGTGGGTTGCAGGAGCTGATCACTCCTTTGGCTTTGCCCAAATGGCAAGGATCTGGCCTCAGCCCATGCCAACTGTCCAGGGTCAGCATGTCTGGCAGCTGAGCCTTGCACCTAGCCCTTCTCCAGCTGCCTGGGCTGAAGGCAGAGCTCCTCTGCCTCTACTCCTGGCAGATGGCAGGGTGGGAAGGGCAGGATGTGACCCAAGGGTTACCAAGGAGTTACCACAGAGCATGAGGCTGCATCCCAAAGAGTACCACCTGTGGCTACTGGAACCCTTGCCCTTGTAGCCCACCAGGCTAGCACCTATCCCAACCATGCCCTGGGACCTGCTGATGGCCACACAGCATCATCCCCCATCCCACAGCCTCCCTCCAACACCTGTACCTCCCAGCAGTGAGACTCACAGACCCCAAACCCACCCTCTCCCATCACCCACTCGTTGGGGATAGGTAGGTGGCTCCAGATGGGTGCTTGGTGAGCAGCAGATGCCTTCAGGTGGGCACCCAGCACCCAGAGATGGACCAAGGAGGGTTGCTGGTGCCAGCAGCACCCAGAGGGTTTATACAACATGTGTTTGGCCCAGGGACACCCCATGCAGAGCTCTCCTTGCCTCACATAAACCTCACAGCCTCCCCCAGCACGGCTTGGAATGGCTCCCCAGGGGCTGGGGGCATGGGGTGAAGGCAGGTCACAACCCTGCTGAGTCCAGCAGCATGAGCACCAGCAGATCATGGTCTTCCTTCCCAGCTCAGCAGCTGCTCTGCCATGGCAAGGAGCCATGCTGAACTCTGGCTGGCCACGGGTTCAAGGTGCTGGGTGCCACCACGGTGCCACCCCTGCCAGTCCCCATCCCACCTCCAGCACGGGTGAAGCCATAGCAGGATCCCTCTTCCAGCCTTGCTTGCCATGGAGAGAGGGGGTTGGGTGCTGGCTGCACCCACTGGGTGCCAGGGAACAGGGAGGGGACCCAGACAGGGCTCGGGGCGTGGGTGAGCCCAAGCCTTCCTGGGATGAGAAGGTGCTGAAAGACAAATTCTCTTCNGGGAGGGAAGGGAGATGGGGACCTGGCAGCTCAGAGGAACCTCAGGAAGGGTCTTGCATCATCCTGACACAGCCAGATGGGTCAGCAGGTGGCCAGGGCAACTGGCAGTGCCAAGGGAGTGAGGGAGAAAGGGTCGGGGAGGGAGAGGGATGGAGGTGCCACCGTGATGCAGGCAAGCCCCAAGGAGATCTTGTTGGGACAGGGTTAAAAAAGCAGGGAGCAAGGAGGGAATTTCCCACCCTGCACTGGGGCAGCATCTCTAGGCTCCCCACACCTCACTGTCCCCACTGCCCTGAGCCATGGTGATGCTGCCTCTCCCATGTCAGGGAGCCCAAGACCTTGCTGAAGCCTCCCTGGGGCCAGCACAACCCTCATGGGGCAACCACACTGCTGGTAAGGTCTTCTGGATCTTGGTTATCATCCTGCCCCATTCCCAGGACTGGGTTCTGTGCCTGCCCTCTCTTCCTCCCCACTCCCCCCTCGGTCTCTCCACCCCCTGCCTGCCCCACCACAACCCACAGAAGGTTCTCCAGGGCAATTTGGGAGGGGGAGAGGGTGTCCAGGCTGACTTTTAGCAGCTGAAGCTGTCCTGGGAGAGCAACCTCCCCCTCCCCCGGCGTGTGGGGGCTCTGCCTTGGTGGCTTGGCACAAACAGCCCCAATCTCCCTGGATTTTCCCTCAAATCAGGGGGTGAGCAGAGGGACTGTCAACACCCAGGAGCCAAGCACTGGCCAGAAAGATGCAGCAGGAGGCAGGAAAAAGCCCAAATTAGCCTTGGCATCCTTGCCCTGCTCCACGCCTGGGATAGGGATGGTGCTGCAAGGATGCAGGGTAGAGGGACCCTGTCCCCTCCAGACCGCTAGGATCACGGTGGGATGTGGGATGGGAACTGCAGAGATGCTCCAGGACTGAGTAAGGAGCCCCAGTGTAAAAGAGTCACTCACTGCTCACCCAACTGGGGGACAGGAGCTTTCCAGCCCTCCCCTGCTTCCCCCATCCCGTACCTTAGCACCCCAAGGAAAGGCTCCAGCACCCCCAGACCCAGAAGCCACCTCCAGCCTGGAAAGCTGCCTACAATCCAACCTTTTTTTTTTCGGGTTGCAAAACAACCTTTCTCCAGTTTACCCAGAGCTTTCCAGCTCCCTCTGCATCCCCAAGCCTCAGCCCTTCCTCCTCCTCCTCCTCCTCCTTCCAGCCCCAGCCCCAAGCCCAGCACGCACCTACCTGCCTCCACCGCGGTGCAGGCGAGGAAGATGAGGGTGCAGCCAGAAGAAGGCAACCCCTATCGTGCCCCCACCTCCCCCCCAACACACACTTCCCCTGGCCCTGGCGATGGCTGCTAATCTGTCCCCGGTGCTTAGAAAGAGAGAGGAGAAAAACAACCCCAAAATAATAAAAGCCGACAACACAAACCAGCCCAAGCCCACGTCAAACCTTGAGGAGTCTGGAGGCTGCGGCGGAGCGGAGGGCACGGGAGGACACTCACTCCCACACGAGCAGCTTGCTGGGAATTAGGGCCACAGCCCAACTGCTCTGGCAGCCTCTGCTCCCCCCTTTCCCAGCCCCTGGCTAACGGGGATGGCATGGCACGGCCTGGGGAAGGACCCCACTGGTACTGCCCTGCCTGCTGCCCGAGGCTTGGATGCATGCTCCTGGCCCTAAGCTGCGGCTTTCCTCCCGGGGAGGTGAGTAAGCATCTCTTAATCCTGCTTGTGTGGCTGCTCGCCCCAAGCTGCACCCCAAGATCCCTTTGCCCTTCCTCCTCCCTTGCTACTCTTCCTCTAGGCAGATCTCAGTGGCCAGGATCCTCTTGGGATCATCAACATCCCCTTGGGATCGTCAACATCCTTGTCTGACTTCCCCAGCCCCTCCTGCCACTGTGCTACCCACCCAGCATCCTCTTCCTCATCACCCTCACATCCTCACCCTCACCATCCTCATCCCCAGCCCCTCCTGCCACTGTGCTACCCACCCAGCATCCTCTTCCTCATCACCCTCACATCCTCACCCTCACCATCCTCATCCCCAGCCCCTCCTGCCACTGTGCTACCCACCCAGCATCCTCTTCCTCATCACCCTCACATCCTCACCCTCACCATCCTCATCCCCAGCCCCTCCTGCCACTGTGCTACCCACCCAGCATCCTCTTCCTCATCACCCTCACCATCCTCAGCCTCACCTTCCCCAATCTCTCCTGCCACCATCCTCTTCCACATCATCCTGTCAACCCTCATCCTCACCCTTCCCAGCCCCTCCTGCCATCACTCTTCCCATCCATCATCCTCATCCTCACCTTCCCCAGCCCCTCCTGCCTCCATCCCCTTCCTCACCACCCTCATCCTCCCCAGCAGCCTGGAGGGAAAGGGGCAGGGGTTTGAGGACATGAGAGGATCTGGGCTGGGGTACAGGGCAGAAGGCAAAGCATCTTGAGCCCCATCAGGAGAGGGGCCCAGGGAACATCACCCACAGCCACCCACCTTGCTCGGTGCCCCCCATGCCCATGGGGAGAGGCTCAGGGGGATGCAGGACTCGGTGCTGGTTGCTGCTGGCTGCTCCTTTCCCCACATCCCTCCTTCCCATCCCAGGGGAGGAGAGGCAGGATGAGACATCCCAGCCAGCCCTAGCACAGGGGCAGGGTGCCCATCCTGTGCCAACCCTCCTCAGCTCCCACCCCCCCCTCTCAACCCAGCCCACTCGGGACTCCTGTTTACCCAAGCCAGTGCCAGCAAACCAGCTTCAAATACCTTGATGTCATTAAAAGGTCATCAGCGAGGCCAAAGGCTTAGGATGGCAGCCAGGGACACAGGCAGCTTGCTGCCACCTCAGCCAGGTCACCCAGCAGCCACCTGGGGGGCACATGGGGGTCTCCTGCCCTCAGCCCAGCTCCTTTGCCTTCTGTCCCTGTCACCAGCCAGCTATTGGTGATGGGCAGGTGGGCACCAGGCTGGCATTGGGGGCAACACAGCTCCTGCCAAGGGGAAAAGAGAGGTACAGACCATGGGGAGCCTCTCTGGCAGTGCCTCAGTTTCCCTTGGTGCTCAGGGATGCTGCAGGGTCCTCAGGACCCTCCAAGCATGGACCCCTAAATCCTTCTGGTGTCAGGGCAGGGACATGGCTCCAGCTCTGGCTCATGGAGCTGGAAACATCCTCGGTACCAGCACAGGCAGGGCCAGGCTGGGAACTGGGCTGGCTGGGGCCAGACAGGGCCTCTGGGGGGGTGGGATGCGGCATTCCTTCAGCCATGTGTCTTCCCACACTCTTTGGCACCAGGAGCACCCCTTCCCCAACCACTCCTGCCACCACCCTTCCCACCCACCATTCTCCTCCTCACCATCCTCACCCTCACCATCCCCAGCCCCTCCTGCCACCATCCTCTTCCTCATCATCCTTGTCTTCACCACCTCCCCCAGC
>VWZX01011013.1:73731-99714 GCA_013399015.1 Galbula dea | reverse complement strand
TCGACCCCTACTCTGTAGCCCCCTCACCCTCCCCGTTAGGATGCACGAGGACAGCCCCCCGCCCCCCCTCCTGGACTCACACGATCACCCGGCTCAGCATCCAGGACACCATGATGCAGTCGGACCTGCAGCCCTGGGTGGGTAAGGTCAAGCTAGACCCCTCCCAGGCTCCCCTAAGTCCTCGAACAACCCCCAAAAACTCAGCCCCGCCCAGAACAACTTGAATGTTGCAGCTACCGGTTACGCGCATGCACCTTAAAAACCTAGTGGACCCCACCAGGGAGCGTAAACGTGCACCACGGTAACGGCTCTTAAAGGGGCAAGGCTCTTAAAGGGGCAACGGCTCTAAGACGGTCAATGTCTCTTAAAGGGACAATGGCTCTTAAAAGGGCAACGGCTCTTAGAGCGGCAACGGCTCTAGAAGGGCAATGGCTCTTAAACAGAAAATGTCTCTTAAAGGGGCAAAGGCTCTTAAAGGGCCAATGCCTCTTAAAGGGCCAATGCGTCTTTAAAAGGGCAACACTCTTAAAACGGCAACTCTCTTCAAAGGGTCACTCCCCTCTAAGTGCAGAGGTGGCTGCTACCTCTTTATGCCCCTCCCCACCAAAATAGTTGTGTTTGCATATATATATATAAATATATTTGAATAGAATAGAATAGAACAATCTCCTGAGTTGGAAGGGACTCCTCAGGATCATCAAGTCCAATTCCTGTCTATGCATAGGACAACTCCCCCCACCCCCAAAAAAATCACCCCATGTGTCTGAGAGCATTTCCAGATGCTTCTGGAATTCTGTCAGGCTTGGTGCTCCAACTGCTTCCCTAGGGAACCTGTTCCAGCTTTCCACCACCATCTAGGTGAAGAAACTTTTCCTAACATCCAACCTAACCCTCCCCTGGAAGGGGGAGGTGGCAACCAGGGAGAGAGAGATCCTTTGTGTGATGCTGGGGACTTCTTTTTGGGCTTTTTTGGGGGAGAGGGTGGTTTTGTGATGCGCAAGGTGCGGGATGTGCACGGTGTGGGGTATGAAGAGCACCCTACTGAAATATAGAGGGTAAAAGGAGGGCAGGGAGGGCAGGGCAGCAGGAGCTGGGGGTTTGGGTGGAGGTGGCAGCGCTGCTGGGTCATGTCAAGGCACTCAGATGTGCTGGCACCACCCTGACGTGTTGATTCAGCAGAGTTTAGCAACATGCCCTCCCCTGTGCACCTCACCTGGGTTTTAAGTGTGAGCTTAAGCTTAAGCACCCATTCAGGCGTGGTGCTGAACCGAGGCCAGGGTTCTGTGGCGGGTGTGGGTTCCTGCAAGATGCTTGGGATAAAAGAGAAGCTGCTTGCTCTTCCCAGAAACAGAGCAGAGTTCAGAGTCCTCACCAGTGGACTTGGCATCCCCTCCCTGGGCCACTTGCCCCTTGACTGTTCATTCCCAGAAATGATCCAGGTCATCCTGGCTCCCACATCCCAATGACAGCCACTGTCAGGGTGCCAGCTGCTCCTTGTGCTTTCCACCTGGCTTTCAAATCTACTTTTTCCTGGTAGGGAAACTGAGGCACAGAACCCTGCCACAACACCAGTTAGGGCTGAGCTCCAAGGCTGGGTGCTCAGCCCTGCTTTGCACCCAGGGCTGGGCCAAATCTGGCTGCACTAGAGGCAAGACTAAGTTCAGGTCCTGGTCCAACCCAGCACCCAAAAGCTAGCTGTGCCCCAGGGTGCCTGTTACCTTTGAGAAGATCTTTATTTATGAGCTTAGTTGTGGTTTTTCCCATCTGTATTTATATACCTGGGGGGCAGGTGAAAAATGCTGCCCTGGAAAACCAGCCAGGCAGCTCCATGGGTGCTGGTGACTCCAGGCTCCAACAGGGACTCCCCTCCCTGGGAAAACACCTTCTGCTTCCCCTCTTCCTCCTCCATAAGCCAAAGCATCTGCAGCAAAACAGACCAGGCAAGCCCTGGAAGACCCTAAAAGAAGGGGCTCCCCCCATCCTTGTGCAGGGAAAGGGGTGCTGTGGGACACCCCCAGGTGTGGGCAGAGGCAGGCAGGGCTGGGAGTCACAGTGTCTTTATTGTGGGCAGGGGTCTGGTGGGTGCACACACCTTGGACATGGCTGGAACGCTGGGTCCATGCATGGAGAGGGATGGGAGCAGGCCAGCTCTGCCTTGGTAGCACTCTGACAGCATGGAGCATCCCATTTGCCTTAAGACATCCTGTCTGCCTCCACCTCAGAGCATCCTGCTGGCCTTCAGCATCCCATCCATCTCAAGCATCTCATCTGCCTTGGGACATCCCATCCACATCCACCTTGGAGCATCCTGTTGGCCTTGAGCACTCCATATGCATCCACCTCAGAGCACCCCAGTGACCTTAGAGCATCCCATTCACCTCAGAACATCCCATCCACCTCAGAGCATCCCATCTCCATTGGCCTTGGAGCATCTTATCCACCTGAGAGCACCCCATCTCCATCCACCCAGGAGCATCCCTCTGACCTCACAGCATCCCACAGGCCTTGGACCATCCCATCCACCTGGAGCATCCCATCCTGGCCCTACCTGTCTACATCCCTGCCTGCCACCCCCTCCATGCCCCTCCAGACCTCCCTGTCCACAGCCCCCAGCCCATTACCCAAGCAGGCAGAGGCACCTTCATGCCCTCTCCTCCCTGCCAGCCCAGTCAGCACCCAAGGGTGCAGGGTGGGAGGTGTCCCACCCTCCTGCCTGCATCCCACAGGGTGCTGAATGGGGTGCCTGTGGCTGCTGCACATGGGGAAACTGGGAATACTGGGGGGGAAACTGAGGCCCGTGGCTCCCCCTGGCAGCAGGGCTGTGGGGCTGGGTGCTGCCCTGGGGGCAATTCGAGGAGAGGAGTGAATGTGGAGGAGCTGGAGGGGGTTGGCACCAGGCTGTGACCATGGGGCAGTTGTTTGCAGGCAGGAGGAAGGGGCTGGTGGATGCATGCGTGTCCTCAGGGGGGGAGGTAAGAGCCAGGTGAGGGCTAGAGGAGCAACCTGGGCTCTGCCTCCTTGCTAAAGGCTGAGGTCCACCACCACGTGCCGGTAGACCAAGGTGTTGGCCTTGAAGCTGGGAGCCAGGAGGAGCTGGACATCGGAGGCCGGCACATAGCGAAAAGCCCGCGGTGCCTGCACCGACAGCTCCTGGAACTTGACAAACTTCTGCTTCTCCTCTTCCCACAGGTAGACATGGGTGAAGGAGAAGTCACTGCCCAGGGCCAGGTACTGCCGTTGGGCCACGCTGAAGGGTTGCATCACCATGGAGCCCCGGGATGGCAGCGTCTGGAGCTCCAGGAAGCGTTGTCCTTCCCAACGCACCACCTTGGAGTCCCCGATGTAACGGCTGAGGCAGAGGAACTGGTCCCTCTTCACCTTGAAGTGCTTCACCATCTGCACGTCCAACATCTCCCCTACCTCTCCTTGGAGCACAAACTGCTTCTGTGCCCTGCTCCACTGGTAGATGACTGGGGCTTGGGAGCTGCTGGAGATGATCAGGCGAGGTTTGCCCTCGTTCTCCACGTACTCCACGTCGGTGTCGCGGTGCCAGGCGTGGAGAGCTTGGTGGGAGTAGAAGCCGTTCTGGTTGAGGCGGTAGAGGCTGGTGGAACCTGCCTTGGAGCTGTCAGCAATGACAAAGTACCAGTCCCCTTCGATCTGGAAGGCCTCAATGTCGTTGGGCTTGCGAGTCTTCTGGCTGTCAATGTCCTGGATCTTGATGAACTTGTCCACGGCAGTGTCCCAGCGGTAGATGTAGGAGCCACCAAAGAGCTGAGCCACCACCACGTACAGCTGCTCCTGTGCCACAATGGGCTTGCAGTGCACTGCTGAGTGAGCTACCAGGCAGGACCATGTCATGCTAGGACCATTCCCTTCCAGAGTCACCCAAAAAGAAGGGTGACAAGCCCAGAGGGGACCTTCTCCACGGGGTTGCCTTACCAGGGATGCGGTCGAAGTCCCGGAGCTTGCGCTCCACGTAGTCCCACTTGAGGATGGTGCAGCTGCTGGCACCAGGCTGGGCCAGGGCGACGTAGAGGTCACTGGAGTAGGTGAAGGGCTCAGCTGACACCGACTGGAAGGGCAGGACCTGGTGCACCACAAAGTCTGTGGGGACAGGTAGTAGTAAGAGCAAGAGAAAATGGCCTCAAGTCACGCCAAGGGAGGTTTAGGTTGGATATTAGGAACAGTTTCTTCCAAGAGTTGTCAGGCATTGGCCCAGGCTCCCCAGGGCAGTGGTGGAGTCACCATCCCTGGAGGGGTTCAGAAAGCATCTAGATGTGGTCCTTAGGGACATAGTTTAGTGGCATGATGGTGATAGGTTGATAGCTGGACTCGATGACCTTAGAGGTCTCTCCCAACCTTCATGATTCTGTGACACCCAGGAGGATGGTGGGGGGTGGCCACAGCCCCTTACCCGTGGTGCTGCACTGGAAGTCACTGAGTGCCAGGTCCCGGATCCGTTGGCCCTCAAACTGCCCAGGGCTGCTGCAGAAGGTGGCAGGGACTGTGGTGTTGGTGCTCTCCAACCACTCCACCAGCCACTTGATCTTGCAATCACAGGCCAGCGTGTTGCCCCGGAGGTCCCTGTTGAGGATGGAACTGCATCACCCCCAGCACCCAAGCTGGAATGAACAGAGGACCCTGCCCAAACCCTGAGCACCAGGATGTCACCCTCTCCCCAGCTTGGTGTCCTGGGGGTCCCTGGTGCCACCATAGCCTTACAGGTCACTCAGGATGTCCAGAGGCTTGAAGAGGTCCCGTGGCAGCGTCTGCAGGTTGTTGTTGGCCAAGGACCTGGAGGATGAGAAGGGTCATGGAGATGACCCAGCCTTGGTCACAGTGAAGGGCCAAGAGCCATCCCCAGGAAAAGACATCCCCAGGGAATGTGGGACCTCTTGGTACTCACAGATGGGTCAGGGACTTGAGCCCACGGAAAGTGGCTTTTGAGAGTGCCTGGATGTCATTGTTCTCGATGAACCTGGGGTGGGAGGAGATGGTGGCACAGCCAGAACGAGAGGACCAGCCCCTGTTGAAGTCCCCACCCTCCCCATGCCCACCCCAGGGCCACCCCCGTGTCCTCATGTCCCAGTCCCCATCCCACATACAGGTACTGGAGGTGTGAGAGGCCAGCGAAGGCATTGTCCCCGATCAGCGTGAACTTGTTAGAGTTGAGCAGGCTGCAAAGAGAAGATGGAGATGTCAGGACCAGGGGCAGGTAGGATGGGCACAGGACACCAGGATGGTCAGGCAGGGTGGGCATGGAGGACACCAGGATGGACAGGCAGGATGGGAACAGGGGGCACAGGGAAGGTCAGACAGGATGGGCATGGGGGACACCAGGATAGTCAGGCAGGGTTGGCACAGGACACTAGGATAGTTAGGCAGGATGGGCACAGGACACCAGGATGGTCAGGCAGGGTTGGCACAGGACATCAAGATGGTCAGGCAGGGTTGGCACAGGCCACCAGGATGCCCAGCTTCTGGCACAGGCCACGTACAGGAACTGCAGTGAGGGGATGTGGGCGAAGGCTGCCTCTCGGATCTCGGTGAAGGCTGCATTCACCATCGTCCTGCCAATGAGATGAAGCTTAAGGGCTATGTGGGAGAGGGGAGGGAGGCAGGGGAAGCCCTGTCCCCCCCTGTGCCCCTCAGCACCATCCCTGCCATCACCCAGCCTGTGCCAGTGTCTGCTCAGGGTGCTGGGCAGGGGACAGCCTGTGGGACAGTGGCTCCAGCAGCAATTGTCCCTGCTGAGGGTGGCATGGAGGGGATGAGGTGCTCAGCCTAGAGCAGCTGCCAGGGCTGGCACACACCCCACACACACCCACACCCTGCAGCACCCTGAGGTCTGAGTGCCTATGGACACACACACAGATACATGCTCACACACTTGTACGAGGCTCTGATGTCTCTCTGTATCCCCAGGGACTCCCCAGCCATGTCCCCTTGGGGCTCTGGTCCCCAAGGTCACAGCAGGCAGGCTGCAGCCCTGTTTCATCCCTCATTGATGGATGGCTGTGTAGCAAGGAGGAGACTTGCCACTACTGCAAGACAGCAGGGCACCTGGAGCAGTCCTGGGGTGTCTCCAGCTCCCTCCTTCCCCCAAGAGACTCCCACATGCCCCTTCCCCACATGCCTTTGCCCCCCATGCAGCACAAAGGAAAAGGCTGTCCCTGTATCTTCAGGGCAGCCAGCAGCCCCTGCCAGCCCTGCACTCTGGGGACATGACCTGCTTCCTGTCCCCATCCCTGTCTGAAACCCCATTTTCAGCCCCATCCTCATCCCCATCGCCATCCTCATCCCCATCCCCATCCCCATCCCCATCCTCATTCCCCTCCTCGTCCCTACCTCCATCCGTATCCCCATCCCCATCCCTATCCCCATCCTCTTTTCCCATCCCCATCCCTATCCCCATCCCCATCCTGACTCCTGGCTACTCACAGCGAAATGACCTCCGGGGGCAGGTTCCTGGGCACAGCCTTGGAGTCCACACAGAAAGCAGTGTCCCGGGTGCAGGAGCAACTTGGGGGGCAAGGAGGTGGCCGGGGGGGACGCCGACCCCCTACGGGTAGCCAGAGCCAGGCCAAGGCAAGGAGGAGGAGGAGGAGAGCCGAGATCTGGCTTCTCAGCATCCTCCTGCCCTGCTGCAGCTCCATCGCCCTGTCCTAGCCCTGCTCTCTTCTCCCCGAGCCGATCCCTCTCCTGCTGTGCCCAAGGAGCTGCGGTGAAACCTTTCCCCCTTCTCCTTCCCGGGATTTTTCAGCGTGGAGAGGATGTGATGGTGGCAGCAGAGGCTGCCGGTGTCCCACCAGCTGCTCTGCAGAGCATCATGCTCCTGTGCTGCGGGAAAGAGGGAGGGAGGGATGCGGGGAGGGATGCAGCTGAGTGACAGCATCAACCTCCCGATGCACGCGTGCGTGTCCGGGCGTGCAAACACGTGGGTGCACCCCACGGTGGGTAACCACCAGGAGCTGGGTGCTTTTGAGGTGCACTGGGATAGGAGGACTGGAGGGTAGCCAGTTATGGGGGGGATGCCCCCATGGTTTTCTCACTCCTTTGCTTCTCCTGGCTGCTCCTTGCTGCAGCGCTGCCCACAGCAAGCTCTGCTGGCTGGCACTGGGCACCAGTCCACACGTCCATCCCGTCCCAGGCACGGTGTTCCCGGCCAACAATGAGCCCAGCCAGCTTCTTCTCCGTGCTGGGGTGTGTGTGTGTATGAGGGGGGGAAGCACAGCTGCCTGTGCACAGGATTGCAGGAACCCCTGGAGATACGTGCTTAGGGTGCTGGGTCCTCAGCCAGGGCCCAGGGATGGGTGCTGAGGACAGGCACACTCTGCCCACCCTCTGTTTGCCTTGTCCTCCTCCTCCCCACCCCGCTCCACACTGCCGGGAAAGAGCCCTCAGAGGTTTCACATCCCCTCCCTGACCTTTCTCCAGGCTCAGCAAACAGAGCACAAGTGGCACCTTGGCAGCTGGGGTGGTCCCAACCTCCTCCCACTCACCCAGGACCCTATAAATCCCTCCAGCTCCAGCTGGCAAAGGGACAAGGAGTCACACAAGGAGGCAGGACAAGATGGATGGCAGCTCCAAAGAGCCACTGATAGAGGAGGCTCCTCCGGTAAGGAGCACCCATCACCCAGCCTGAGGAGCTGCTGTGGGGCTGAGCACCAGTTACCTTCTCCAGCCCCATGCTAGCAGCTCAGCCTGGTTCTCTCCTGTATCCTCTAGAGCTACACAGCCTCCTCCAGCCTGCCCTGCATCCTCCACCAGCTCAAGACCCTCCTGATCGTGATGGTGATGGTGGTCGCCCTGGTGGTGGCCATCGTCACTTTCCTCCTCCTGGGGCTGCGCATGACCGAGAGGCACGCTGAGACGGTGAGGCAGGGCTGGGGAGGGAACCACGGTGCCACCAGCTCCAGGGATGAGTTTGGGGAGGAGGTGGTTTGCAGGGATGAGGTTTAGACCCCTACAAAGCCTCCTGACCACTCTTTGCTTGGCAGGTCTTGCGAATGACCATCTCTGGTCTGGATGGAGAAGGAACCCCCCAGCAGCTCTCCATGAGCAAGGGGGAAAGGACTGGGACATTTGCTGTGCAGGATGGGCTCAATGCCTCTGCCATGGTGGTCTATGACTACAGCAAGGTGAGGGACCCCAAGGTCATGGCTCTGTCCATCCCCCACTGATGGGTAGCTGCTCCCAGGGATGGGACACGATGGGGTGGGTGGTGGTGTTGGCGACAAGGTTGAGCTAACCCTGGTCTGTCTGTCAACAGCTGCTGGTTGGCTACAGGTCCTGGCGTCACCGTGCCTGCTACATCACCCACATGGACAAGGAGAACATCCCAGGGCTGGATGCCATCACTGAGACCTTCCAGCATCAGCAGGTGAGTGGTGACCACCCTACTCAGATGGCCAGCCCAGCCCCTGTGTCATGGGAGCTAAGTGTGTGGCTGCTGGGCTTGTGGCAAGCATCCACTGGAGAGGAGGCTGCCAAGGATGGCAGTCACCTCCTGTTCTTTCTCCTGCAGGTTGAAAGGAAGGAGGCTGAGGACAATGCCATGCCCCTGGCTGATCGTTCCATCTTGGGCACCACCTTGAACATCCTCTGCAGCACGGTCCCTGTTTACTGGGCCTAGCACCAGCTGGGGTCAGGACACTCAGATGGGGATGTCACAATCCCCATGCTCCTCATGGTCTCTTCCAAGTGGGATGCTCAAACATCTCTTCTCCTTGTTGGCCCCATCCTATGTGTGGCCCAGAAACAGCCACCTCACCATCAGGGTGACCCATCCAGACTCAGCACCATGGCTTTCCCCCAGAACTTGCAATAAACAAGTGGGATTTGCTTTGGGATTCATGCTGCCATCTGCAAAGTAAAGCCTGTGCCCATGTCTCTGAGTGCTGCTCTCCTCCTTCTCCCTGCACTGGGCAGAGAGCCCTTCCTGGGGGCAGGGGAGGTGGCATGGTGCCCCAGGGGTGTCTCCATATGGGGCTGGTGTGAGGAGATGCACCTCCAATCCTGGGGTCAGTTTTGAGCTCCTCACTCCAAGAAGGACATGGAGGGGATGGAGTGTGGCCAGAGAAGGGCAAGGAAGGTGGGGAAGGGTCTAGAGCACAAGGGTTGTGAGGAGCAGCTGAGGGAACTGGGCTTGGTTAGGCTGGAGAAGAGGAGGCTCAGGGGAGACCTTCTCACTCTCTGCAGCTCCCTGAGAGGAGGCTGGAGCCAGCTGGGGCTTGGGCTCTTCTCCCAAGGAACAAGTGATAGGAGAAGAGGAAACAGCCTCAAGTTGCACCAGGGGGGGTTTAGGCTGAACATGAGGAACAATTTCTTCCCCCAAAGGGCTGTCAAGGCCTGGCCCAGGCTGCCCAGGGCAGTGGTGGAGTCCCCATCCCTGGAGGGGTTTCCAAGGCCTGGAGATGTGGTGCTGAGGCCATGGTTCTGGCAGTGCTGGTTAATGGTTGGACTTGATGATCTTAAGGTCTCTTCTGACCAGAACGATCCTATGTCTCTATTCCATGGTTCTGTCCTTCATGTCCATGTGTCCAGGGCAAGAACCAATCGAGCCCAGGCAAGAAGCTGCTGCTCCTCATTACAGAAGCTCCCCACTACGACACTGCTCACCAGTCTCTGGGTCAGTGTGTCCCTGGTGCCTTCCCAGTTTGCACAGAGGGAGGAGGAGATGGTTGGGGCAAACCTCTGCATCTCCATCCCATGGGCACAGGCAGGACACCCAGCCAGTCCTGGCACCTCTGTGGGGTCTGGGCCACCCCTCTGAGGAAGGTCTCCATCCCCATCCCTTCCTCATGCAGAGGGACAGAGGGAAATGTGCCACATCCCTGGTGAAAGCCCAGCCTGGAGCTGAGCAGAACATCCACAACCACCAGGATCCACTTGCTCCAGCTCCTCTCCATCCCCAACTGCTCCCCTGTCCCTAGCAGCTCCATCTCCTCTGCCCCAAAGCAGACAGAAACATCCTTGGGGAGGAGCACATCCAGGCACTGCACCAGGGTTCAGTGGGGCTGGGAGGGAGAAGAGAGACCCCAGGAAGACCCAAGCCAACCCTCCAGGAGCACAGCAGCATCATTGAACCTCTCAGCAGGTGCTAAATCAGGGTTGTCCCTACAGTCACCAGCATGGACACTGAAGAAGGTCACAGTTTTACTGGGAACAGGGTTAAAACCACACCTTGGCATGTGTCAACATGGAGCTGGCAGCTCTGCCCCCCAAAATGTCCTCACCCTGTGTTACCCTGGCAAGGAGCTGGGTCAAGGAGGGTGCACAGGGCTGAGGAAGGTGATAAGGGCTCCCTTGGCACCTCCTGGGCAGGGTGTTGGAGAGCAAACAGCCAGGAGCCACTTGAAGGTCTCCTGTGCTCCTCAACGCTCTGGGACAGGAGGTAGTAGGCAACATGGGGTGCACAGCTGTCCCCATACACCTGCCTGCAGGTATCTGGGGTTCCAGGGGGTTGAGGAGGGGGCCCAAAGGTGGCCAGAGAGGTCCTAGCCTGAGCCAAACCACAGGAGAGAGGTCCAGGCAAGACCAAGGCTCAGCAGTGTCACCCTGCCCTGCTGACTGCACCACCCAAGGTGACACATCAAAGCTGGGACCATCTCACCCCTAGCAGGTCCTCACTGTGGGCAGCCCCAAAACCCCCAGCCCCAGCCCCTCGAGCCCTGAGCATCCTCAGCACCAAGGCTGCAGAGCATTCAGCTTGACCACAGTCCAGGGACATGTCCCCACTGCAGGCTGACCCCACTCCCAGCCCAACCTTCTGGTTTATGGGAAAGCTTTGATGTCCTCTTGGCACTTGGTCCACCCTGAGAAGATCCAGGTGCCCAAGCTGGTGAGGGGACAAGGGCACCAAGCCAGGCCTCTCTTTGCCCACAGCCATCACCGGATGCTCCACCTTGGAGGGCATCTCAGGAGGGTTTGCTTTGGCCCCAACACCTCCCTCTGGTGCAGCAGAGAGGTCCCTGTGCTTGGGGACAAGTGTCCTCAGAGCCTCTTGACCAGCAGGTTCCCAGGGGAAGCCAGCCCTGGGGGAGGTGGTCAGCAAACACAAGTGAAGTGGGTCCCACACCCGAGCCTGATTGCACACCAGGGCCACCAGCCCATCCACAGAGGTCACCCAGTTCCCCTTCCCTGCACCCTGGTATAAAACCCACTGCTCTGGCTGCTGTGGAGCAACCCAGCTGGGAGCAGGAGGAAGAAGACAAGGAGGAGGAGGGGGAGGAGGAAGAAGGAACCATGGAGAAGCAGGTGGTGGTTGAAGAGCCTCTGGTGAGTCTCTGTGACCTGCAGCAGGGTGGCATGATCACACTGGGGATGTCCCTGTGGGGTAGCATGGTCACTCTGGGGGTGTCCCTGGACTCTTCAGAGACACCCATGGTTCTGCTTTGCCCAGTCCCTCCCAGTGAGGCACCAGTGCAAGCTGTGATGGATGTTCCATCCCTAGAGCTCAGGGGCAGCAAGATGGGAGCTGCTCCTCAGGGCATCCTCCAGCTGCCATCTCCTTCCTCTTCACCATGGTTCTCCACCTTTCCCATTCCCACAGGACCCAGAGAAGGGCTGTTGTGGCACTGGTTGCTGCAAGCCAGGCTGCTGCTTGCCCTGTGTAACTTGCTGTTCCAAGTGCTGCTTGCCCTGTGTAACTTGCTGTTCCAAGTGCTGCTTGCCTCGGTGCTGCAAGTGTCCCAGCTGCCCTAGCTGTCCTGGCTGTGGATGCCTCAAGAAATCTCTTTGCTTCGTCCCTCGCCTCCTCTGCTACCTGCCCCGCAAGCTCCTCAGCTGCCACCACCTCAAGTGCCTCCTCATCGTGGTGGTGGTGGTGGTTTTGCTGGTGGTCATCATTGCTGGTGCCTTGCTGATGTGGCTGAGCGTGGACCAGCAGCATGTGGACAATGTGAGTAGAGCCCTAGGGTGGAAGTCATGGGGTGGGGTTGCTTGGAAAAGACCTTTCAGATCCTTGAGTCCAAGTGTTAACCCAGCACTGCCAGCTCACCACTGCAGCATGGCCCTCAGCACCACATCTCCAAGGCTTTGAAAGCCCTCCAGGGATGGGGACTCCACCACTGGCAGCCTGGGCCAGGTCTTGACAACCCTTTTGGGGGAGAAATTGTTCCCCATGTTCATCCTGAACCTCCCCTGGTGCAACTTGAGGCTGTTTCCTCTTGTCCCCAAGGAGGGACCAACATCCCCCCCTAGGGAGGGTCTACCACAGGTGCTGAGCTCCCCCTGTGTCCTCCCCAGGTCCTCAGGATGGGGATCTGGAGAAGACCAGCTTGGGAGGAGGATTCAGCCACCTTCTACCTGGATGGTGGAGATGGAAACCCAGCCACAGTCATCTATGATTACAAGAATGTAAGAGGGGAAAAGGGGGGGTCAGGGAGGGGGTGCTAGGGCCAAAGGTGATGTCTGTCTGTCTGCAAACAGCTGCTGGTGAGCTACAGATCCCAGCTCCACCCTGCCTGCTACGTCACCCGCATGGACAAGGACAACATCCCAGGGCTGGACACCATTGCTGAGACCTTCCAGCATCACCAGGTGAGCACTGATGCCTCTTCTTTGCTTTTCTTTGAATATTAGGGGCTGGAAGGGACCTCTGGGAATCATCTAGTCCAACACCCCTGGAAGAGCAGGGGCACCTACAGCAGGTTGCCCAGGATCACCTCCAGCTGCCTTTGGAATGTCTCCAGAGATGGAGACTCCAGCACCTCTCTGGGCAGCCTGGGCCAGGGCTCTGCACCCTCAAAGGAAAGAAGTTCCCCCTGATGTTCAGCTGGAACTTCCTCTGTCCCAGTTTGTGCCTGTTCCCTCTTGTCCTGTCCCTGGGCACCACTGCCCCAAGCCTGGCCCCAGCCTCCTGCCCCCCAGCCAGGCAGCATTGCTAAGCATTGAGCAGATCTCCCCTCAGCCTGCTCCTCTCCAGGCTCCCCAGCCCCAGGGCTCTCAGCCTTTCCCCAGCAGAGATGTTCCAGTCCCCTCAGCATTCCTGCAGCCCTTTCCTGTGCCCTCTCCAGAAATTCCCTGTCCTTCCTGAACAGGGGAGCCCAGAACTGGAGCCAGGACTCCAGCTGTGGCCTGACTAAGGCAGAGCAGAGGGGGAGGAGAACCTCCCTCAGCTTGCTAGCCACACTCTTCTTGATGCCCCCCAGGATGCCCTTGGCCTTCTTGGCTATGAGGGCACAGTGCTGGCTCATGACTCGTGGCTGGCTCTTGGCACTAGCTAGGGCAGGACAGGGCATGGGTGGCACAAGGCAATGCTTTGGGCATGGTCCCTGGTGCACCCTTCCCCTGATGAAGATCTGGGGTGCATCATCATGCCACTGCTGCCACAGTTCTCCTCCTCTCCCTCACCAGGCTGAGCAGAAGTTGACCATGCCTATGACTGATCACTCCCTCCTGGGCACCACAGCCAGCATCCTCTGTGCCATCGTCCCCATCTACTGGGCTTAGCCTTGCTGGGTGAGGCCAAAAGGTCCTGCTGCCCACAGAGGTGGGCAGAGAGGACTTGGAGACACCCACCCACCTCCCCCCAGCACCCTCTCAGCGCCAGGTTTGCCTTGCAGCATCCCCAACAGACTTGACATGCTGCAGCCTCTCCACCTCTCCAGGAGCACCACTGACACCTCACCACTCAGGCAGCTCCCTAATTTTGGGAGGTTTTATGGCCCAGGGGATGCCAGGACCAGGACCTCAACCTCCAGCCTTGGCTCTGGAGGGGTTTGGGGGGGCTCTGCTTCGCTGTGTGATGCAAGCATGGTGTTGGGGGGGCTGGAGGGGGTGGTGGAGAGGGAGTTGCTTGGGTGAGCACCGTGCCAGGGGACAGCTGGTTTGTCACTTAAGTCTCCTCAGCTTTGCTAAAGCCAAGAGCAAAAATGAGCTTTGAAAGTAAACAAAAAAGACATTTAAAGAAAGAAAATTCTCTGTTCCAGTTCTTCACTTTCTCCTCACCTGGCAGATCCCATCCTGCTCTGCCTTCAAAAGGCATTTTGGTTCTGAGAAGGGTTTGGGGCAAATTTCTGCTGCAGCCACAGCCTGAGGGGGCATGGGAGGTAAATCCTGAGGTCCACTCAGGATCTGGGCATGGGAGATAAATCCTGAGGTCTGCTCAGGATCTGGGCATGGGAGGTAAACCCTGAGGTCCACTCAGGATCTGGGCATGGGAGGTAAACCCTGAGGTCCACTCAGGATCTGGGCATGGGAGGTACCCCCTGAGCATCACTCAGGACCAGGGCACAGGAGGTACCCCCCCCTGAGCAGCACTCAGCACCAGGGCACAGAACCAACCCTAGCTGCCCTCTCCTCCTGCCAGCCCTGCCAGAGCTAAGGCTGTCCTGACAAATGGTTCTGTCCTCTCCTGCCCTGCACGGCTGAATAAAGGATAAGGGAAACAATCAGACCTTGGAGCTATTCCTGGTGGCAGCAGTGACCACAGCCAGCAGACACTGCCCAAGGACTGGGACTATTGAGATCAGGATGATAGTGTTATTAAGAACATTATTAGGATCAGGGTGCTGATGTTATTAGGGTCTTTATTAGGACCAGGTATTATTAGGATCAGGATGCTGATGTTATTAGGATCATTGTTAGGGTCAGGGTGCTGATGTTATTAGGATCTTTATTAGGATCAGGATGCTGATGTTATTAGGATCATTATTAGGATCAGGATGCTAGCCTGAGGCAGAGCATCCAGGGCAGAGGGAGGAAGCATGGAGCAGCCACAACCCCCCCTCCCGCCACCACCAGGGGACAGAACCATGCCAGCACCACAGCTGCCTTCCACCAGCCCCATGGCCATCCCAGGGTGGGGGCCAGCAGCTCCCCCACCGCCCCCACAGCCGGATCTGGCCCCTGCTCCCGGCAAGCTGCTCCCCACAGGGACCACGCAGCTGTGGCTGCTCAGGATGTGGGGCACCCAGCCAGGGCCTCCTGCGGTTTTGGGGCATCAACCCCCCCCCCCCCCCTCCTCCTCTTCCTCCTCCTCTTTCCCCAGCAACCTTCCCCCTCCCCCAGCCCAGCTGCACCCACAAACATCACCCATGGGTTGCTTTTTATTGGAGAAGCTTCCGGGCTGAGCAGTCATCCCTGGGCACCAGCATCCTCCTGGAGCAGGGGGTGGACTGAGTTTTGCAAGGGCTCAGCCTCCTCCCACCACCAGCTCTAACCTTCTTCCCTGCTCCCCCCCTCCCCCAACCACTCCCCCCACTATGAGGGAGCAGCTGAAGATGAGCTGTCAGAAACTTGGCAGGACCCCCAGGTCCTTGTGCAATGATTTCAAGTGTCCTCATTTCTGGAGCCTGCGCAGACCAAGGGTTGCTGTGCCTCCGGGTGCTGCATCCTGAGGAGAGAGGGAGGAGGGAGAGAGGGAGGAGGGAGGGAGGGAGGGAGACAGCAGCGCTCTGGATCCTGCTGTGAGGGTGGCAGCACCCTGGATGCAGGGGTACAGGCAGGGTGAGGGGTTAGGAGGTGGCTTCACACTGCTCCCAGCTCTTGAAGAGGTTATGGTTGCTGCTGCAGCCTCTGTACCAGAAAAAGCAAAGAGGAGCTGGGCTGGGAGCTCTTGAAAGTCATTTCCTTCACTCCAAGAAGGACGTGGAGGTGCTGGAGTGTGTCCAAAGAAGGATAACGAAGCTGGTGAAGGGTCTAGAGCACAAGTGTTGTTAGGAGCAGCTGAGGGAACTGGGCTTAGTTAGCCTGGAGAAGAGGAGGCTCAGGGGAGACCTTCTCACTCTCTGCAGCTCCCTGAGAGGAGGCTGGAGCCAGGTGGGCTTGGGCTCTTCTCCCAGGGAACAAGGGAGAGGAGAAGAGAGGAGTCACCATCCCTGGAGGGGTTTCTAAGGCCTGGAGATGTGGTGCTGAGGGCCATGGGTGAGTGGTGACCTGGCAGTGCTGGCTAACAGTTGTTCTCCATGATCTTAGAAGTTTCTTCCAACCAAAACAATTCCATCATTTTAAGATTTGGGTGGAAAGGAGCAGCAGGACCCCATGTCTGCAGCTCCAGGCAAGCAGCCACAAGGCAGATGACATGGCCAGAGTGTGTGGCATGGTTTCAGCCTGTGGGAACTGGCAGCCCTGCCTGCCTCCTCTCTGCCTCCCCAAAGCTCCCCAGACGTCCCTTGCATGACCCTCACCATGCACCACGTTGCTGTCTCCCACCTTGGATCCATCAGGACCTGCCTGGGATGGGCATAGAATCAACCAAGTAGCAGCACCAAAAACCCTCAGCCATGCCCTCTGCCTGGGCTGGGGGCACCCCATGGCCCTCCCCCAGTTCCCAGACAGATGTCCACCCTCATCTACCTGGGTCCACACAGGCATGGGCCTTGTCCAAGATGCATGCTCCAGGAATGGCTGCAGCCCTTCGGAGCTTGCCAGGGCTGAGGGATGCCATGGGCACCCTGATGTGGGGCATAGCAGGGGCTAAGGGAGTCCTGAGGGGGTAGGGGGAAGGAATCAGACCAAACACCCCAGCATCTGCTGGGGGTGGTGGACCCAATCCCTGGGAAGAGAAGGGGCAACCCCCAACCCCCTAACTTGTGTCATGGGGGACCAAGGGATGTGCCTGCAGGGCATGGTCCTGGTGCTGCTCACTCACTGTCCAGGGGTCCCCGGGGAGGGGTTGCTGGTCCTAGTGCTGGTGGGGGGCAGCTCCTGGGGACACCCAGGGGTGCTGGGGTGCTGGCTGCTTTCTGCTGCAGAGCACAAATGATAGCAGACAGATGATGGAGGTAGAGGCAATGAGATTTTGGGGATAGAAACTGCTTCTTCCCAGGAGATGGGACTCAAGAGATGCTGGGGATGGGACCTGGAGATGCTCCACACACCCCCCCAGGTCTCCCCCAGGGACCCCCACCCTGCTTACCTTGCATCCTCCTGAGAAAGCCCAGCACCAGCTTCTCCACATAGCCCATCTCAGGTGGATGGACCGAGCCCAGGCACAGGGAATGGTACCTCCAGGGTGACAGAACCTCCGGCATGGCCACCTCCAGCTGCTCCATCCCAGCTCGCCCCAAGGAGAGCACCAAGACACCAAAATCCTCACACTGGGCAAAGGATGTCAGCACCTCTCGTGCTTCCCCCTCCCACAGCCCCGTGGTTCCTGTCCCCACCACAAAGAGGACACGGAGCCGGTTGCCAGAGCTCTGAGGGAAGATGTTCCGGAGGGTCCATGCCACCGCATCCGCGGTGGATACTGTGGCTACCCTGGGTACCAAGGCGAGGTGAAGCTGCTCCTGGAGGTGATCCCTGGAACTGAGCATCCCAAAGGGCACCTCAGCCAAACCCTGCCCCGGCCTGGAGGGACCTGTCAGCACCAGGGCGATGCGGGTGCCCTGCTGGGCTGGCTCCACCCCTGCGAGCTGCAAGTGCCCCAGAAGGTGGTGGAAGAGCTCGCTGATGGCCTCCAGCCTCTCTGCTGGCATCGCTGGGGCTGCGTTGTCCACTACCAAGGCCAAGTCCACATCCGGCAAGTCAGAGGGTGGCACAGCTGCTGTGCAGCTCTCGGGGTGGCAGAGGTCTGGGGTTGGGGAGAGGTAGAGGATATGGCCCAGGAGGTGGTGGGCACCCATCCCTGGTGCCACCCTGTGGGGCTACCTACCGAAGCAGAGGATGCAGGGCAGCACAACATCCTGCAGCACTGCAGAATCACTGCCTGGCTCCTCCATGGAGAGCTGGACCACTCGGAAGAGGCTGTTGACCTGGAGGAGAAGCAGAGCCAGGATGGATGATGAGGGCTGGAGGGGACTAGCAACCAGAGCAAGTGGCCACTAGCCTCTGGGGCTCACCTGGAAAGCCCTCACCACCTTGGGCAGAGGGTTGAAGGTAAGCACCGCCGGTACGATGCCCAGAGCTTCATACTGCAGAGCAGCCTCCTCGATGCCCTCCAGGTTCTGGTTCTGGCCACTGGTGAGGAAGAGGACCACCTTCCTCCCCAGGGTAGCTGGCCTGACCCTCTTGAGGGTGTGATGCCCCACGAAGCGCATGGCAGCGGCGAGGTGGCCACGCCGTGAGGAGCGGGTGGGCGAGAGGCGAAGGAGGTGACCCAGCAGAGCAGCTCTGCTCCCCACCTCCCCAGCACGCAGCAGGTAGCTTGGGGTGGTCGTGTAGGCCAGCATGGCCACCCGAGCCCCAGCTGGGCAACCCAAAGGAGAGACATGCAGGTCCTGGAGAAGCTTGGCCAGGAGGTCCTTCATACGGGAGAAGAGGGTTGGTGGCACCGTGGAAGAGCTTTCCAACACCAGCACCAGCTCAGTGGGGTAGAGAGGGCAGGAGGGTGAAGTGGTGGCTGTAAGGGGATGGTAGCATCTCAAGGGCTTCTGGGAAAGCTCTCTTGTGCCAATCCCTGCTTGTGGGGTCTGTGCCCATCCCTCCAGAGCTGCATCTCTCCGAGCATCCTCTGAGATCCATCTGTCCCTCTGTCCCCCTCCACTGTGGTCCCCACACCAAGCCAGTCCCTGCCATCACCACTGTCCCAGGCTCTCACCACAGCTCCGGTGGATGAAAGCCTTGAGCTCACAAGGCTGGAGGGATGAAGGAAGAAGCATCAACCCCAGGTCTTCTGCCCAGCTCTTTCCAGCAAGGTTTGCTGGGGCCAGGCAGTCACTGAGTTCCTCCCTGTCCTCTGAGGACACCCCTCGAGGCCAGGTCTCCATTCCCAGCTGGCTCCACACCAGCATCCCATACCGTGGAGAGGGGAATGCCTGGTGACCCCTTTGGACCCTGTGGATCAGCAGGAGAGGAGAGAAATGAAGAGGAAATAGGGACAAGGAACCTGTCCCCCAGCAGCACCAGGGCTGACTGCAGGCTGAAATACAGCAGGAAAAAAGGGAATCTGCAGGGAGTCACCATCTCTCCTGGAGGTCCCACACTGCCACGGCCTCCAGCTTCTCCTCTGCTCCCAGGATGGCCCTGGAAAACCCCAGGGAGCTGAGTGGGTGGGCATGGTGCAGGGGGAGCAAGGAGGGGATGCACTGTACTCACCCTGCGCCCAGGTAGCCCTCGTGTGCCCTTGTCCCCTGGCTCTCCTCTCTCACCCACATCACCCTGAGATGAGACAGAAGGAGGAAGCCAACCCCACTCTTACCAGCACCCTACACAGCATGGACTAGTCCCCCCACACCCCCCCCCCCCAGCCCCTCACACACTCACCTGAGCCCCAGGGTATCCTGGAATGCCCTGAACACCCTGTTGGGAGCAGCAGATGTGAGCAGGTCCAGGACCCCCAGGGAGCCCCACTGGCAGGATGGAGCTCTGCCCATCCCACCCATTCCACCCACCCCCATCCCTGCTCCATGCTGCTGGTACCTTGGCACCCTTCATTCCTGGAGAACCTCTCCTGTCACACCCGTTCTCACCCTGGGAAGGGAGAAGAATCCCAGAGTGGATTATGGTAGGACCTACACAAACATCCTTCTCCCCAAAAGCTTTCTTAGCCATGGGTTTTCCAAGCTGCAGTGCCCCTGGACATGATGCCACCACCCCAAGGGACACAGCCTTACCAGAGCACCCTTGGGTCCCTGTGGTCCCATACTCCCCTTCGAGCCTTCAGCCCCTGCCTGCCCCTGGAAGAGAAATTGGGGCTGGGGGCTGGAGGTGCAGGGGGGAGGCTGTGAAATGCCACATCGTGACCTCACTCACCTTCTCCCCTTTGGGGCCAGCTGGGCCAGTTGCCCCCTGGGAGCCCTCAGCTCCAGGCAGACCCTGGGGAGTGAAAGGCAAAGGAGGATCAAGGATGCTGGCAGGCATCCACAAAGGTGGCCACCAGCTTGGGGTGGCCACCAGCACCCACCCTGGACCCCAGCACAGGGAGGAGGATGACACCTGAAGTCCTCTGCTCCCTGGGTGGCCGGTGACACCCTTTGTCCCCCGCAGCCCTGGCAGCCCCTGCAAAGGGAGAGTAGAGGGGGCAGTGGGGATGCCCACCCAGGGGTCTTGGTGCCAGTGGGGGTCTGCCTTGGACTCACCTGGGCACCTTCATAGCCCTTCTGTCCCCCAGGGCCAGAGATGCCACCATTCCCCTTCTTGCCCTGCATGGAGACAGGACAGCTCAGGCTCCAGCAGGAAGATGTCCCCAGACCCCCATGCCCTCAGGTGCTGTCAGCCTTACCTGTGCTCCCTTCTGCCCTTTCTGGCACGAGGTCTGTGGAGGGAAGAGTGACCACATTCCCAGTAAGGGGACACATGGCACTGGGACACCCAGCAGGGACCCCAGTGCCCCCCTGCCATGGCACCTACCGGATGAGCGGGGGGACCCGGGGGTCCCTCTGGCCCTGGGGGCCCATCCTGGCCAGGGTCTCCCTGGAAGTTGAGGGGGAATGAGAGCTCCTGACTGTCTTCTCATCCCCAAAAGGGTCCTGTTGACCCTGCTCCATCAGCCAGCATCCCTGAGCATGGTCCTGGCCTCTGCCAGCCCTTACCTGGGGACCTCCATCTCCTCTCCATCCTGGTGCACCAGGCTCAGGGCTTCTCCTCCCAGGTGACCCCTGAAGAAGCAGAGATGAGGTTCAGCAAGACTCCTCCCCCCAGCACCCCATGGAGCCCCAGGGCTGGGAGTCTGTACTCACCACCTCACCATGAGGGCCTGGGGGTCCCTTCTCCCCCCGGGCACCCCTGGAGCCTTTCTGCCCCTGAGGTGAAGGCAGGAGGAAGGGATTTAGCCGTGGGTGAAGGAGGTAGTGCTTGGCCAAGGCTCAGTTGTGCTCTGCCTTACCTGCCTCCCCTGGGATCCCTTCTCTCCAGGGTGGCCAGGGGTCCCTGCTTCACCCTAGGGAGGAGAGAGGAGACTCTGCCTGTGCCCAGTCCATGTCAGGATGGAGGGGTGTTTGCACCAGTTGGCTGGTGCCCTGCTCCACATCTCACCTGCTCCCCGTCCACACCATCATAGCCATCATCTCCAGGAGGTCCCTTCAAGGAGGTGACATGGTCTAATGCCAGGTTAGACAGCACAGGGTGGAATAGCCACATCCTGGCTTGGCCCCATTTCCCCCAGCACCCTTGGCCTTCCCACCCTTCCATCCATCACAACCATCTCCCATTCCCCCCCTCAGATCCCTCTCTTCCCTGCCCAGCCTGGAGGTCTCCTGGCCACTGCCAGCTGTCCATGGCCTTGGCCACCATCGATGCCTGCAGGAGCCACAGGATAAACCACAAGGCAGGGACATACCTGCTCCCCAGGGTGACCCACAGAGCCCTGCAAAGAGACAGAGGAGAGCAGCTGGGGAGTGGTGGGCACCCACACTGTGGGGTGGGGCCATGCCAAGGTGGGACATCCCCTCACCTTTGGTCCACACTGTCCTGGGCATCCCTGCATCCCTCTGCTGCCACGGAGACCTCGTGGTCCCTGCTCCCCCTGTGCTCAGGAGAGAAGAGAGGACCATGAGAGGCACTGCAGTGTTGGGAGTCCCCTCATCCCCAGGACCACCCTGGGGGTCTCATGGCCAACTCACACTGTGTCCAGGCTCTCCTTCATCTCCAGCACGTCCCTTGCTGCCTGTCACCCCCTAAGACAGAGAGACCCTAGGAGCAGCAGCCCAACCCAGGGTGAGTGGCAACATGGATAGGCTCCCTCCCAGCTAGGGCTTGAGCCGAGGTCCCAGAGCTCCTCCTGGCCATGAGAAAGGGATCCAGGGCTGTGCATGAAGCACAAGGCTGCAGTACCCCTGGGGGAGCATGGTGAGACCCCACCACATCCCCAGGGCCTTGCTTTCCTCCTGCTTTGGTCAGTGTTTTGGCACCACGGCAGCAGCATTGAGGTGGACACAGCCCAGAGCCCACACATCCATCCCAACAGAGAGGAGTGGGAAGAACGGGACCCCTCTCCTGCAGGCATGGTAAGGGGTGGTGGAGAAACATCCCCTCTGATGAAGAAGGGAAAGGTCTAAGCCCTCTGCTCTGGGCTGTCTGCAGAGCTGAACATCCCTCCTCCACCCCTCTGCTCTTTCAACCCCTTACCTTGCCCCCTTGGATGCCACCAGGACCTGGTGGTCCAGGCAGCCCCACGCAGGTGCAGGGACACATCTGGCAGCAGGTCCTTTCTGTCAGGGCCAGCTGTAGGGAGAGGGTGACATCCCCAACTCAGAACCCAAGAGGGCACCCACCAGGCAGCCCAACAGATCCCATCCTCACCAGTTCCTGTGCCACGTGTCCACTGGCCTCTGGCATGTCCAGGGCAAGTTGCTGCCCCAGCCCCAGCCCTCGCCCAAACTCCACCTGCTGCAGGTCCTCCATCCCCGTGACGTTGTTCACCGTCACGGTCACCAGCAGGTCAGCCTGGTCTGGAGGGGATGAGGTGCTGTGGGGTGACACAATGTGCTGGGTGGTCCCTGGTGGTCCCACCAGCTCTCTTTACCAAGCCTCACCTTGCAGCCAAGCCAACTTTGCTGCCTCCTTCATCTTCCCTGCATCATCATCCAGCCCATCCGTGAACACCAGCAGCACCTGGGTGAGGAGGAGGGTGGACGATGCTCTGCAGGAACTCCCCACCAGCAGGAGCACCTAGTGTCCTCCAGCCTCACAGGGAACAATGAGCATGGTGCCAGTGTTCTACTACCTTGGCATCAGCAGCTTGCAGTGCCAGGGTGCCAAGGAAGCTCTGCAGGGCAGGCTGGTTGAGGTAGGAGCGTTGGAAGGCATGTGCCTGTGCCAGGCGTTGCAGGACATCCACCCAAGGTTCCTGTAGCTCCTCCTGGAAGAGGATGTCCCCATCCCTCTGGCTGCTCTGCAGGGTGATCCTCAGGCTGAGTGGGCTGCAGGTGAGGTGATCTAGCATGGCCAGGTCCCTCAGGACCCTCTCCAGGTAGGGCTGCATGTTGGATTGCTGGTAATCAGTGACATCCAAACCCACCAGCACATGGAGGGTACATGGTCCTGTGGGACAGAGCACGGAGAACCAGCCAGGATGTGTGAGATGGAGAGTGGTGGCCTCAGCAGGGTCATGCATAGCCTGTGGTGGGGCATCTCCCTGGCATGGCCACTCACAGGGAGGTCCTCACTCACCTGCTTCCCTGCTCTGGACCCTTGTGGCTGTGAGGATGAGCAAAACCATGGGCAAGCAGACCCTGGAGAGCCCCATGGCCCCAGCGTGGCACAGCTTGGTGGGACACTGCTCACCAGAGAGGAACCAGCTCCTCCTGTGCCTGGTGGCTGCAAGGGGTGAAGGCAAAGCTATAGCAGCCAAGTGGCAACCAGCAGCTCAAGGAGGTCCAGGGCTGCCTCTAGCTCTCCATCCATCACTGCTGACAGGTCAGCCGTGGAGCACAGCCCAGTCTGGGGCCACTGTGGCTGTCCAAGCTGAGCCAGCGCTGGCCTCATCCTGCCTGCAGACAGTGCTGGGTGCCTTTTGCTCCCCGGAGCTGGGAGTGCTCCCTCTTGGTGAGCTGTAGGGTGGCCACAGAGGACATGGGGGCAATGTGGGGAAGGACATGGAGGTGCTTAGCTCCTGATGGAGCTGAAGCTCTCCTCTCAGAGCTTTGGGATGGGCTTTGCCTCTGGTCCCTTGCCCAGCTCAGCCTTTAGGGATGCAGAGATGCAGCTTTCCCAAGAGATCTGGGAATGCTCTTGGGAGCTGGTGTGGAAGTCATCCCTCCACCATTCCACAGGAGGGGAATGGAGGCATGGAGTGATGGACCAAGGATGGCCCAGGAGCCTTGCCTGCCCATCCTGCCTCCTCCACCCATCAGATGAGCAGGACACAACCCATCCCTTGGCTGGAGAAAGAAGGGAGAAGGCAGTCAGAGCCCACATCCCTTTGGGAATTAGCAAAGTGAGGGACCAAAGGCTGCAAGGAGCTGATGCTGTGGCATCACCACCAGCCTGCAGTGACTTCCTGGGGGACAGGGGAACCTTCCCTTACCTCTCCTATGCCTTCAGTGGTGATCCACAGCACACGGAGCCGGGCAGTGCTGGAGGGTGCAGCTGACCATGGGCTGCAAGGAGCTTGGATGTGTGTGTGGGAGGATGTGCGTCCAGGGGCTTATTTATTCCAGGGCTCAGGAAAACATCAGATGTCCAACACGTCAGTGGGAGCTGCCTCACAGCCAGGGAAGAGGCTCCCAGGCTCCATGGGGCTGGTCTTGCCAGAGGAGGCAGCTGCCCACCGTGGGGCAAGGCCACTGGCACCCTGTGGTCACCCATGGGAAGGTGCAAGGAGCTCCTGGAGCAGGAGACCATCAGTGGTTGAGGGAGATTGTGGTGTTTGGAAAACAATGCCCAGGAGAGAGTTGGGGTCCAGGAGTGTGGGAAACCCATGGGGGAGGGAGGTGGGAAGAAACCTCCAGCATCCCTTGGAGAGCTCCATGAGAAAGGGGTGATAGATAACAGGGTGGAAACCAGTGGCCAGCTCCTGACATCATGGATTTACTTCATCCAAGGCCTCAGCCCTCAAACATCCTTCCCAGCAGAGGATGGAAACAAAAAGTCTTCCAAAGCCCAGCTTGTTTTTCACAGGGGATCCAAGGTTGGAGGGGAAGGGGGTGGTTGCTCCCCACGTGCCCATCCTTGGGATGCACCATGCAATGGGTGGTGCTGGGAAGGGTTTGGGAAAGCAGAGACAGAGCAGGGTTTTGGGGGGGTCTGTTTTGGAGGGGGGTTTGATTTATTTGCTTGAAGGGGAAAGGTTGCCCGGGTGTAGGTGTTGCAACACGGAGGAAAACACATCTAGAGAGGAGCTGCTGTTGGGGGAGGAAAGGAAGGGCCAGAGATAAGGCACCAAGGAGAACATCCCCATGAGCTGGGAAGGAATCAGACCCTGAATGAGGGAGGAGCCTGAAAGCAAAAGGGAAAGAGGATTTTTTTTGGGGGGGACAAAGGAGGTTAGCAGGCAGGGAAGGGAGCCTGGATGCCTGTGTGCATCTAGCGTGTCCCTGAGGCCACCAGTAGATGAGGGAACACTAAGAAAAATAGGGTTAAGGCAAGGTCTGAGACTGTTGTGAGGCAGAAGATAGGTTTGTGATGTCCAGGAGCAGCTTGGGATGATGAAGCAGGAGCTGGAGAGGGTCCCTCTGGAGCTGGGATGTGCAGCAGGGACACTGTGAGGGGACAAGGGACATGGATGGGCAAGAGGGCAGAGCAGAAAAGTCCTCTCAGCACGGGCAAAGCTAGGCTGAACCAGGAGCTCCTGGCTAATGGTGAGCTGGACACCATGTCCCTTCTCAAGCTGGGCACACCCACACCCCAAGCTGGGGGGACACACAGCCACCCAGACCCTCCCTCCCTGCACCAGCACCCCAAGGGGGTCAGCTGGGTGGTGCTGGAGGGCAATGAGCAGGGTGGCATTACCAGGAGCACCACAGGCACCTTCTGCTCCATATCCATCACCTCCTGGTGTGGGGCACCCACCTACCCTTGGGTGCCCAAGGTGCCTGGGTATGGCCTGCTGAAGATCTGGGTTGCCCATGGGGACTTTGGTGATGGGCTCTGCTGAAGTGGCAGAGCTTTCAGGGCAGGTGTCACTCACAGCCCTTGATGGATACACATGTGTCCACATGCGTGCTCACACCCATGCACATGCAGCCCCGTGGCCCAGCCAAGTTTGCCTTGACCATGCCTTGCTCCTGGGGTGCTCACTCAGCTGCTGGGGTGCTCACCTGCACTCCCCAAGGTGCTCATTCCCCACTACGTGGTTTAGAGATGCTGCCTCCTCTTCCTCCTCCTCCTCTTCTTTCTCCTCCTTCTGCTCCAGCAAGGCCTGGGATGTGGGATATGGGACGTGGGGTGAGGATATAGGGTAGAAGAGCAGGAATGCAGGACTGGGGGTTCCAGGGCTGGGAGATATGGGGACAGAAGGGGAGCAGGATTAGTGCTGGGGGGTGGGGGACGGGATGACAGGATCAAGGCTGGGGGATATTGATGGGACCAGGGTGGGCAGGATTGGTCCTGGGGGATAGAGGATAGGATCAGGGGG
Source organism: Galbula dea (assembly GCA_013399015.1). Classification (NCBI taxonomy): domain Eukaryota; kingdom Metazoa; phylum Chordata; class Aves; order Piciformes; family Galbulidae; genus Galbula; species Galbula dea. The sequence continues at coordinate 73,811 of VWZX01011013.1, read as the reverse complement.
AGCTGGAGCATGCGGGATGGGACTGGGGAGGGGCAGGATTGGTGGCAGAGGGGATGGAGGGGCTGGGGGGGCAGGATCGG
>VWZX01011013.1:49445-73192 GCA_013399015.1 Galbula dea | reverse complement strand
GGGGGGGGGAGAAAGAGACAGAGAGAAGGGGAAAAAAAAATAAAAGGAGGGAAGAAGGAAAGGAAACAGAGGGAAAAAAAAAAAACACAAACCACAGGGAAAAAAAAAGGGAAGCCCTGCCCGAGGAGCCATGGCAGGGCTGAGGAGCTGTGGGCTGCTGCTCTGCCTGCTCCTGGCCCGGGCCAGCCACTTCCCTGACTATTCCTACGTGCTGGAGGAAGAGGAGGAGGATGAGGAGCCCCTGGATTACAAGGACCCCTGCAAAGCTGGTAGGAGCTGAAGGGGGAAGCGGGGGGAAGAGGGATGCGCGGCTTGGGGGGGTGGCAGGGAGACAAAGGGGAGAGGGGGGGAAGAGTCTGTGGAAGTGAGTGTGAGGAGTGTGGACTAGGAGTATGGACTAGGAGTGTGGATTAGGAAGAGTATGAACTGTGAGGAGTAGAGTGTGTCCCGCACGATCCTGCACTTGGGGGTTTTGTACAGGGAAACTTGGCTTCCTTNGGTGTACTGGTAGCTGTTAAAGGAGGGGGGCAGCACCCCCATCCCACCTCAGAACCAGACCCATCCCACCCTATCCCACCCCAGAGCTGGACCTATCCCACCCCAACCCACCCTAGAGCTGGACCCACCCCATTCCCAGACCCACACTCCATGCCCCTTGGCTTTCTCCTCTCCCAAACCACAGCTGGAGAAAGCTCATCCCCCCGGGGCCAGCCAGGCTGCAGCCATCCCAGGACACCCAGGCAAGCCTCACTCAGCCCAGGAGGGACTGAGGGACCCCAGCCCACATCCCCCCCACCCCAAAGCTGGGGTCCCTCAGTGCTAGCTCAGGGAGCTGTTGAGCTGTTCTTTGGATTTTGGAAAGGGTTGGAAGGAGGATGGGAGCTGGGGAGGGGGGAAGGGAGGCAGTCCATGCCCCCCTAGACAAAGTAAAAAGCGACACAAAGATGTGTTTTAGGGTGGGGGAGAGTGGGAAACTGAGGCACGGGAGGGACATGGAGGGCTGAGCGTGGAAGTGACTCTTGAGGTCTAGTGGGTCCAGGCTGAAGGATCACGTTTCTCTTTAATGGCATTGTCTGCTCTGGAAGGAGTCTGTTGATAGAACTCTGGCTACAGGAGGGGTTTTTGTTGTTGTTTTGGTTTGGTTCTTTTTTTTTCTTTTTCTGGCCAAAAAATCCTTTCCCTTCCTGCCCTCCCGGGCTGAAACAGCTCAACTTGCAAAACCGTCCGGGCAGAGCCGGCTGGAACCTCTCTGCTTTGCTTCCTCTTCACCTCACTGCACTCCAGAGCCGTTCCTTCCCCCGCTGACCACCCCGAAGGCTTTACCAGTGGCCCCCTCCTCACCCTGAGACCCCTCCCCACCGTAGCCCAGGGCTTGGTGAGGTGGCTGTTCCCCCACACACACACACACACACACACTCCCCTTCCCTGTGTTCCCTCTGTGAAATCCTTCTGTGATTAATGGAATTACAGCAGCTCATCCTTAGGGCTTGGGAAAAAGGGGGGGTTCAGACCCTTCCATGCACCCCAAGAGTCAGGGGTTTATTCCTGGTTGGGTTCCACCACACCAGGATGGTGAAGGATTTATCAACAGAGCAGCCAGACCACCCCCCACCCACACACCCAGACCCCCCCTTGAGCCTCAGAGAGGCTTGGCTGAGTTTTAGGGTGGTGGTTCCCCAACTTGAGCTCTGGCTGACACCAGGGCACCAAAGCCTCCACAGCTCCTAGCATGGATAGGGAGAGGAAACACCAAGAGAGGGATTTGGGTTCCGTGGCACAACTCATGCCAGAGGTATCCTGAGGCCACTCTCCCAGGCAGGATGATTGCCTGTGGTGACCTGGGGATGATGCCACCACCCTGGGGATGATGCCACCACCCCAGGTGCCAACATGCCATCCCCAGCACACCGAGGGAAGAGCCACCCCCTGTGCTGCTGCTGCACTTCCAAGGATGCCAAAACAGGATCCTAGGGAAATCCAGCCCTTGGCAGCCCTGGAGGGAGGAATTAGCTGTGTTCCTGATTTCCCTTCACCAGGTCAGCAGGATATCCAGGTCTCCATGTCTGGTGGTGAGGAGGGTAGGTGCTAGGTCACATCTTTGTTGTGCTTCCAGCTGGGAAAAGCAATGGGAATTGTTCCCACTGCCCCCCACGGAGCTGGGCTGGGGCTCACAGGGCCTGAATCAGCTCTAACCAAACATGTCCAGCCCCAGGCTTTGCTCTTGGCTCATCCTGAGAGGGTTGGGGGTGGTGCTGAGCAGAAGCTGGGACCCCTTGGATACCCCCAGAAACCTAGGAGGGATGTAGCCCCTCAGGTGTCCCCAGCACCCAGGAAAGGATGCAGCCCCTCAGATGTCCCCAGCACCCAGGGAAGGATGCAGCCCCTCAGGTGTCCCCAGCACCCAGGAAAGGATGCAGCCCCTCAGATGTCCCCAGCACCCAGGGAAGGATGCAGATGTCCCCAGCACCCAGGGAAGGATGCAGCCCCTCAGGTGTCCCCAGCACCCAGGAAAGGATGCAGCCCCTCAGATGTCCCCAGCACCCAGGGAAGGATGCAGCCCTTCAAATGTCCCCAGCACCCAGGGACGGATGCAGCTCCTCTTCCTCCTCATGTATAAATCCATGGCCACAGTGGGGGTGCTTGTGTAAACTGGGGGGGTCTATGACCAACAGCCATGCTCATGGGGAGGAGGGTAAGGGGTTGCACAGCTCTGCAGAGCCCCCCAAGAGGGAATCTCCTCTCCCACACTGTCCATCCCCCATCCCTTGCTCTCTCCACATCCCATGCCCTCAGCATCTCTTACCTGCAGGATGCTGGCAGAGCCATGGGCAAGGGTAGCATGGGGTGAACCTAAGTGGATAGATGGGGTTGGGGGCTTGAGACCCCCATCCTTGGATGAGAACTTTCCCTTCCCTGAGCTTCCCAGCAGTGCCTGGAGCACTCTGGCTCGGGCTTGCCTAGATTTCACCTAGATTACACTTTCCAGGCGTAGTCAGCTGAGGCTACTGGTTGCAGTCACCCTTGTCAAGCTGCCCAAAAATATTTTCCAGCCGTTATATGTCACTTATTCATGCAGGGGGAAGGCAAAAAAATCCACCCATGGAGCCAGGGCCGGCAGGAGGCCTGCGGTCCAGAGCTTGGGAAGACACAGAGACCTTGGGAATCCCAGCCTGGATCCCAGGATCTGCTTTATCTTTGTGTAATCACCCGTTTGGGCTCAGCAGCCTGCTGGGGGTGCCATGGTGAGGTTGTGGGGGGGGCTGAGAGGGGGTTGGTTGCCTGCCTGCCCTCCTTTCCTGGGGAGGGGGGGTGTTGATTGCCTGCTTGCCCTCCCTTTCCAGCCTTCCCAGTTCCTGGGAAACACTCTGGCTGCTGATTCACGCCGTCGGGGTGGTGGTGAGAAAGGGGGAGTTGATGTTTCCTGAGGCTTTATCTGCTGTCGTGTCAGGGTTGGGAAATACATGTCCAGTGGGATGGGATTGAGGTGGCCTTGAGGAGCTGTGGCTGGACCTCTGGGAGAACAAAGCATCCTGGAGGGATACAGGGAAAGGAGTGAGGTTGGCTCAAGGGTGATTTTTCCCTCCCTCCCCCCAAAGTTTTCATCTCGGCTGTGCTGTGGAGGGGTTTATCTGGGTGAGAATGAGCCTCCCTGCTGGCCTTCAAGCTTTGCCAAGGCTTCCTGGAGGTCTCCAGTGTGGTGGTGGGGGGAGAAATGGTATCCCAGTGCATCCTGCTGGGGGGATGTCCTGCTTATAGTCTGGCCAAGGGCTTCAGGAGAGCTGTGGGTCACTGCTGCCCCATCTTCTTGGGGGAGCTTTGCATGGCAAACCCCCCTCCATCCATGTGCCAAAGGCAAGGAGAACATCCCCCCTACCTTCTCTTGGGCTGCAGGAAGGGTTCAGGGCTTTATCCTGACCAGGGAGCTGCGAGCAAACTTTGGAAGGGGTTAATCAGTGCCTGGGGACAGGATTGAGCAATAAAAGCACAAGGGGGGGGATATGTTTGCAGCCAGAGCCCTGGGGCAGATGCCCAAAGAGGTCTGGAAGCCCTTGTGGGCCAATGCCCTTTGGAAGAGCTGACACTAAGCAGCAGGGACCAGGGATGGACACAGAGCTGGTGATGATGCCATGAGGGCCTGGGTGACCCCAGCATGTGCTGAGCTGGGTATCAGGGTGAGTTCATAGCCCTGATGGGCTTTGGTCCCCAAGGAGCTCCAGTCCCCAATGCCACTGGGCTCCTGTCCTCAAAGGGAATGCAAGCACCAACCCCCATCCCAGTCCCTTGGCAGAGACCTTTGCAAATATTTTCCTTTCCAGCAGCTCTCCCTTTCACAAGCGACCGGTGCCGCTGGCCCAGGCTGTGTTTCCCTCTGTGACCTGACTTAGCAGAGGGGAAGCAGGGAAAGCTCTGCAGCATTCCCCCCCTCCCAGCCCCAAAATTCCTTCCTGGGGGCTCTACCATGCCTTAGGTTTGGCATCCTCCACCTAGAGCCCTGGAGGAGGCTTTTCTCCTTGGTTTGCTGTGACAGAAGAGGAGCAGAAGGAAAATCCTCCCCTTGGAGTGATCCAATTTATCCCATCCTGCTCCCGGATGTTCATTAGCTGGAAGCTGTTTATTAGAGGCCAGGCTCCAGGGTACTTATTTCATGCTACATTACAGCATCACCCAGCACAGAAAGGGCAGAGGGCTCAGAGCCCAGGGCTGGAGAAGGAATTTGGCCATGGATACCCAGGGAAGCAGTGGCAGAGAAGATGGGAGCTGCCTGTGGGTGGGATGTGCCTCATATGGGGAAGGGACCTGAGGAAAGAAATCATCCCTTTCCCCCCTCACCTTGGATACTTGAGCATCTTTGCCTTCCCTGGATGCTATCTGCACCCTAGGGAGGGGAGGAGAGTGCCCTGGGCTGGTACAGCTCTGGGACAAGGATGCACTGGTGAGGACAGAGCAAACAGAGGGTCCTGGCTGCCTTGGGGGATGGTGACTGAGAGCAGAGTGGCTGTGTGCCCTTTGGGGGGTTACTTCGTGGTGCTACCAGGCTCTTCCACCCCATGCCTCAGTTTCCCTACTGGTTTCAGAGGAGCCACGATCTGACCTGGCTCCCAGCCTGGCTGCTGAGCCTTGAATTCCTGCTTTGTGTCTGCTGTGCTCGTCAGTAGGTGCTTTGGGAAAGCAAATATTCCTCAGGCTGGCGTTTACAGGCTGGCTGCTCCTGGAGAGGGGCACAGGGAGAGGGGCTGCAGTGCTGGGGGGAGAGGAGAGGGCTCAGTGCCTGCCTCCATCCTGCCCTCCCCAGCCTCAGGGTCTCCACAGAGCCACTGGCTGCTGGAAAGCAGCTGCATGGAGAAGGACCTGGGAGTGATGATGGACAACAAGCTCCCCATGAGCCAGCAATGTGCCCTCACAGCCTAGAAGGCCAATGGTCTCCTGGGGTGTATTCAGAAGAGGGTGAGCAGCAGGGCAAGGGAGGTCTCCATCCCCTCTACTCTGTCCTAGTCAGGCCACTGATAGAGTCCTGGGTCCAGTTCTGGCCACCTCACTTCCAGACACACAGGGAACTACTGGAGAGAGTTCGTTGGAGACCAGGAAGATGCTGAGGGCACTGGAGCAGCTCTGGCAGGAGGAAAGGCTGAGAGCCCTGGGGCTGCTTAGCCTGGAGAAGAGCAGCCCCAGAGAGGAGCTGCTCCATGCTGAGCAAGAGCTGAAGGCTGGGGGCAAGAGGCTGGGGCCAGACTCTGCTCACTGGTGCCCAGGGCCAGGCCAAGGGGCACTGGGCACCAGCTGCAACCCAGGAGGTTCCAGCTGAGCAGGAGGAGAAGCTTGTTTGGTGTGAGGGTGCAGAGCCCTGGCCCAGGCTTTGCAGAGAGGCTGTGGAGTCTCCTTGTGTGGAGAGATTGCAAAGGCAGCTGGAGGTGATCCTGAGCAAGCTGCTGTGGGTGACTGTGGTGGAGCAGGGGGGTTGGCCTGCATGATCCCCAGAGCTCCCTTCCCACCCCAGCCATGCTGGGATTCAGGGATTCTGTGACCAGAGCCACCTTGGCTATCAGCTCCCTCGATACTCCCCTGGGATGCTCTGCATCCTTCCACCTTCACACCCACACCTTCACCCCAGGCCTCTCGGGGCAGTGCAGACCCCCAAGGCCCGGGGGTACCCCCCCACCAAGCCTCATCCCAGCAGGGTCTCCAGTCCCTTCGCCCTGTCTCCGCTGTGTTTTGCCGGGAGCGGAGCTCGCAGCTGGGCTGGCTGCGGGGGCGAGGGGCGGTGCGAGGAGCATTCCTGGCATATTTAAGGGCTCTGCAGAGCCAGTGGGATGCTGCCCCGGTGACTCCACGGCTTTATGACCCGGCAGCTCGGCTTGAGGCCGGGATGCACCTATAAAACCATTCTCTTCCATCCCACTCCGGCAATTCCTCCAGGGGTGCTTCCATCCCCAGCCGGGACAGAGCAGTTCACTCCCTGCCTCCCTGCACGCTTCCAACCCTCTGCTCCTGGATCCCAGGAGTGATGCTGATGGCTCAGCATCACACCAGGACATGCTGTGGCTAGGCTGGAGCTGCTTAAACCAGGGAGGGAAGGCTAAACTGAGCCTTTGCTCCAGGCAGAGGATGCTGCCCATCCTTCCCAGTGCTGCTCCAAGGGCTGGCAGGAGCCATCCAGGGACCAGGGTCCTTCCTGAAGCTCATCTGCCCCAGACTGACCTGGAACATGATCCTGTCCTGTTTATCTACTGCCTCCCCCTGCCAAAACTCCCCTGCTGCTCTGTTTGCTTTTGCCTCTCACCAGAACATCGTGTTCATGCCCCAGTCTCTTCCCACTGGTTATATTGGGGTTTTGTTTTCCTTTCTTTTCCCCTGCAATATGGTTCCCAGCCTTGGTGGAGTCTGAGGTCAAGCTCATTCCAAAATCCTGATGATGCTAGAGAGGTCAGGCCCATGGGTACCTCTCTCTTCTGCTTGCCTCACCCAGAGCTGTAAAGGATGCTGAGGGGCTCCTGCATCCCCGGTGTGTGGTGGCAGGGGGTGGGGACAAAGGGACCCCATGCATGGGCAGGAGGTGTCTGTAGCACCAGGAAGAGATGCTGCAGGGGTTGGCCCCTGGATGGGAGTGGAAAAAAAACCTTGTTTGTCTAAAGCTTCAGCCCCCAGGGTTACGTCACCCTTCCAAGAACCCAAAAGAAAACACAGAGCACAAAAAAAGTCAAACAACAGCAGAGAGCTGAGTTATCTCCTGGCTTCAGGGTGAGGAAGAGATTGGTAGGAGCCTCACCAGCAGGTCCCAACCAGCTGCTTCTTTTCTTGGTGACAGGAGGGGATGTGTATGGCCAGAATCTGGATGCTTCCCCCTCTCCTGTTCCTCTCTGGCTGATGGGGATGAGGATGGGGCCATCGTGCCCCTGTGGCCAGCCCTTGCCCTAGAAGCTGGTGCCCTGCTAGCATCACATCCTCCCTGCTGGCATCACATCCTCCCTGCTAGCACCATATCCTCCCTGCTGGCATTACATCTTCCCTGCTAGCACTGCATCCTCCCCATTGGCATCATGTCTGACCCATTGGCACCATATCCTCCCTTCTGGCACTGCATCCTCCCCACTGGCACCACCATGGCTCAGACCTTGCCCCCAGCACCTCCACAGTCAGCACTGGAGTGAGCAGAGGGCAGCCCCTGTGGCACAGCCCACAGCTCCCCAGGCTGGGAATGGCTGGAAGGCACTGGGTCCCCTCTGGGGATAGCTGGGGGACTGTGCCCCATGGGCAGGGTACTCAGGTGTCACTGGTGGCCCAGGGGGGTGAGGGTGCAGGTTGCAGGGCTGTCTGCTCCCTAGAGGGCAGGAATCTGGGCTGGCATCACATGGCAGTGGGCTGGGACCTCTTGTGCCACCAGCATGGTGCCTTCACCCCGTGAACCCCCCCAGCTGCAGGGGTCTCCTCCACCTTAGAGTGGGGGTGCTTGCTTGGTGAGCTGCTATGGCATGAAGCAGGAAGGAACAAGTGGCAGAAGCATGGCAGCAGCTCCAGCAAAGCCCTTTGGGGAGGTTAATGATGTCTCAGGGTTGTTGGTGAGCAGAAGTCCCCCCAAAACCACCCCATGTGTTGCCAGGGCCAGGATGCATGTGGAGCAAGCAGGAGGAGGAGACAACCAGAGCCCAAATCAACGTGGAACTTTCTCAATCCAACACTTTGGGCTTGTCCCCAACATAGCCTCAGATCCATCAGTGCTGGGGCACCCTTTCACCAGCACCCCACAGCTCTGGGAGCACCAAGTCACCTTCCCCCTTGCCCAGGCTGGGGATTGTTTTTGGGGGGGAGGTAGATGGAGGGGGGGAGAGCTGAGCTGCCTTGCAGAGCCTGGGAAAGCAGCACCCCCATCCCTAGTCTCTCCTGCCCAACTCTCTCACATCTCCCAAATCCCTCACATATGGTTTCTATATCACTTGGCTCCTCCAGCACTTGCTGGGCTGTAAGTGAGCTTACTTTCCCTTGTCTTTCCATGCAGCTCTTGGCACAGGAATTCTCCTCCTCATCCTTTTCCCCAGCTCTGGTCCTTCCCCCACGCTGCCCGTTCGGACACGTCTCTCTCCCAGTCCCAGGGAGGGTGTGGGGAGATCAGGGCCAGCTCTTGCCTCTGCTCTGCCCTCAAATTGCAGCCTGGTTGTGCCAGCAGCAGCAGCAGGTCGGTGCCAGGGGAGGTGCTGGCCCTGGCTTGTTTGCTTCTTTCCTTGGTCTGCTCTCCACCCTGGGGCTTCTTCCTCTGCTGAGATAGACCCAAAGTGTGGAGTTTTCACCCCAAAGTGTGGCTTTTTCACCCCAAAGTGCTCCCCACCAGCACCAGAGTAGGGTTTGGGCTGGGTGCCATGCCATGATACAGGGTTGGGGTCAAGCTGAGGTGCCCATGCTGGGCTTCTCAGCCCATGTTGGTTGGTTTGGACTCGTCAGGGTTATCCCAATTACTCTGCCTTGCTTTTATAGTCAGTGACTCTTTTGGGATCCACTTGCTAATCTCTTGGAGAGCCAACTTGCCACCACTCCCCATCCCCCCCGAGCCAGCCCAGCCACCCCACTCCTCACCAGTACCATATACCAGCCCTTCCCCAGGGGGGTTGGCGAGGGGTGCCTAGGCCCCAAACTCAGCGAGAAGCTCAGCTCCACCCCACACCAACCACCTCCAGAACCCCTGGCATGGCATCAGGGCATGACCTCAGCCAGCCCTCGTGCTCCAGCCGCCGTCTTTCCGCACAGGCAGGTCCCTGAGGCTCAGCCCTGGCTAAGAGCCCGAGCCGGGAGCCGCGTCCTGCAGCACTGACTCACGAGAGCAAGCCAGGAGGAGGAGGAGGAGGAAGGGCTCTGCAGGGTTATGTCCTCTGGCAGCTTGATGCTGAAGGATCTTTGCACCCTGAGTCCTTGAGGGAGTGGAGTAGAGAGGTGAGGTAGATGTGGAGTGGGCTCGTGGCCCCTGGCAGACAGATGGACAGACGGATGCCCTTCGGCTGCCTCTGCTCAGTGTGGGCACTGCAAGCAGCAGGAGCTTCCCATGCCATATGGCTTTGCTTTGTGGTGGCAGATGATGACTCAAGAGGTCATTGGAGCATCCCAGTTGGAGCTGTTGGGGCTCAGAGCAAGGATGGGGTGTGAGGAAAGGGGTCTTGAGCCCAGTCTTGGGTATTGCCAAGTGCAGAAAATCAAATAAAAATCAAATAAAAAGGAGTTTTGCAATGCAAATGCTAGCAGAAAGCCTCCAAAGTGATGGACCAGGCTTTATGGGAACCAGATGTCAGCACTGGGCTGGGTCCAGCTGCTGGGAGAGGAGCAGGGGGAGTTCAGCCGGCTCCACACTTGCCTTCCCTCCTGGCCCCCAGCTGAAGGAAAAAAGGAGGAGGAGGAAGGGTTTGTCTTCCTCTTCAGGGGCTTACCAGGTATGGAGGGGCTGGAGTGTTTGAGGAGCTCAGCCCTGATGGGGTTTGAGGTTCCAGGGCAGAGGCATGAGGGCTGATGGCTCATGCCTAGTAGAAAAGGACCTGGAGGTGTTGGTCAACAGCACCTAAAGATGAGGCAGCGGTGCCGGGGGCGGGGGTTGCCCTCCTGGACGGGGCACTGGGGAGGCCACAGCTCCCATCCTGGGGTCAGTTTTGGGCTCCTCACACCAAGAAGGACACTGAGATGCTGGAGTGTGGCCAGAGAAGGGCAGGGAAGGTGAGGAAGGGTCTAGAGCACAAGGGTTGTGAGGAGCAGCTGAGGGAACTGGGCTTGGTTAGCCTGGAGAAGAGGAGGCTCAGGGGAGACCTTCTCACTCTCTGCAGCTCCCTGAGAGGAGGCTGGAGCCAGGGGGGGCTTGGGCTCTTCTCCCAAGGAACAAGTGATAGGACAAGAGGAAACAGCCTCAAGTTGCAGCAGGGGAGGTTCAGATTGGATATTGGGAATAATTTCAGCATCCAAAAGGATTGTCAAGGCCTGGCCCAGGCTGCCAAGGTCAGTGGTGGAGTCCCCATCCCTGGAGGGGTTTCCAAGGCCTGGAGCTGTGGTGCTGAGGCCATGGTTTAGTGGTGACCTGGCAGTGCTGATTAGCAGTTGGACTTTGATGATCTTGAAGGTCTTTCCCAACCTAAATGATTCTCTAATTCTCTGGTTCTCTACCTCTTTCCCCCTCCCCCAGCTGCCTTCCTCGGAGACATTGCCCTGGACGAGGAGGACCTGCAGCTCTTCCAGGTGGACCGGGTGGTGGACCTGACTCACCACACCATCACACGCTTGCCCTCCAACTCCTCAGGTACCCCCAGAACCCCAACTCTCCTGACCACCTCCATCTCCTGTGAGGCAGGGGTCTCTTCTCAACCCTTCCCCATCCCCACAGGCAGCAATACCACCAGTACCCTCCCCCATCCAGGCCACCCATCACGCCGCCGAGGCCGGCAACGCTCACGGAGACCTCGGGCTGCCACCTCTCGTCCGGAGAGAGTGTGGCCGGATGGGGTCATCCCCTACGTGATCAGCGGCAACTTCAGCGGTGAGTGCAGGCAAGCACGGAGCAGAGGGTGTGTGAGAGGAGCAGGGGGGAAGATGCACCATCCTCAGCCTGCCTCAGTTTCCCCATGCTGGGCTGATAGCCCCCTCGCTGCCCTCCTCCTGCAGGCAGCCAGCGAGCCATCTTCCGGCAGGCGATGCGGCACTGGGAGAAGCACACGTGTGTCACCTTCCTGGAGCGCAACGATGAGGACAGCTACATCGTCTTCACCTATCGTCCCTGTGGGTGGGTGTGTGGAGAGGGGGCAGAGGGGGAAGAGTAGGGGGATTAAGGGTGCATCCCCAGGAGGATATTGCTCCTTGGGGCTTGTGCTGCAAGGAGGGAGTGTGGGGTGGTTCTTTAGGATGCTTGGTTGATGGGGTTGGGAAGCTAAGTGCCCATGGGGGGGTGGGTGTGTGGTGATAAGCAGCTGGCTGGTGCTGTCCTGCTTTGTTTTGTGGAGTATAGGGGACAGAATCCCCAAATCCCAGCATGGTAGGGGTGGGAAGGGACCTCTGGGGATCAGCCAGGCCAACCCCCCTGCTCCACCACGGTCACCCACAGCAGCTTGCCCAGGATCACCTCCAGCTGCCTTTGCAATCTCTCCACACAAGGAGACTCCACAGCCTCTCTGCAAAGCCTGGGCCAGGGCTCTGCACCCTCACACCAAACCTCCTGGGTTGAAGTTGGTGCCCAGTGCCCCTTGGCCTGGCCCTGGGCACCAGTGAGCAGAGTCTGGCCCCAGCCTCTTGCCCCCAGCCTTCAGCTCTTGCTCAGCATGGAGCAGCTCCCCTCTGGGGCTGCTCTTCTCCAGGCTCAGCAGCCCCAGGGCTCTCAGCCTTTCCTCCTGCCAGAGCTGCTCCAGTGCCCTCAGCATCTTGGGAGCCTCTGCTGGGCTCTCTCCAGCAGTTCCTCGTGTGTCTTGACCTGGGGAGCCCAGAGCTGGACCCAGGACTCCATCAGTGGCCTGACTAGGACAGAGTAGAGGGGGAGGACCCATCCCCATGGTCTGGTCGCTGTGGGTGGTTGTGGCACAGAAGCTCTCAAAGCTGCTGAGCTGTGACACTTGCTGCTGAGGGCTGGGGACTGAGGTCAGTGGCACAGCCTGAGCTTGCAGCAGGGCTGATGCCAAGGGAAACAGGGGTTTGGAAGAGCTCAGCATCTTCACACCTTAGGGCACAACCCCAGCCAGGCAGATGGTGCTTAGGAGAAGGCTTTCCCTTGGAACAGGCTGTGCATGATGGCAGGGAGGTACCAGTCCATGCCCCCAAACCCTGAGCTTGGGTCTAGCATGGAGGATTGGAGCAACCAAGCTGCCAGGTGTAAGCAGGAGTCCAACCTCTGCAGGATGGGCACCCATGGGAGGTGCACCCATGGATGCCAGGGCTGCCAGCAGCCATGCTGTGCCATGCCATGCCATGCCATGCTGGTCCTTGTCATGCCATACCATACTGGTCCATGTCATGCCATGCTGTGCCATGCCATACCATGCTGGTCCATGCCATGCCATGCTGTACCATACCATACCATGCTGTTCCATATCATGCCATATCATTCCATACCATGCCATGCCAGGCAGTGCCAGGGCCAGGAGCTGAGGTCTCCCAGTCTCCAGACAAAACTGAGGCTGGAGGCATGGCTGAAGCTCCCTACCTAGCCAGGAGACCCCAACCTTGCAGGGATGCTTCCCAAACACTCCCAAGCCTGAGTCATGGAGAATCACGGAGATGCCCACGCTGCAGGTTGTTGGTGCTTACCTGGCACCACCCCCCTCCCCTCCAGGTGCTGTTCCTACGTGGGACGTCGTGGAGGAGGACCCCAGGCCATCTCCATCGGCAAGAACTGTGACAAATTTGGCATCGTGGTGCACGAGCTGGGCCACGTCATCGGCTTCTGGCACGAGCACACGCGCCCCGACAGGGACGACCACGTCTCCATCATCCGGGAGAACATCCAGCCAGGTAGGGACCAGGTTCCTTCCCCCTCCTCCTCCTTCTCTGCCCCTTCTTCTTTCTTGCCATGAGGTTCCTCCCTCTGATGGTGTCCCCATCCCCACCTGCTTCTACAGGGCAGGAGTACAACTTCTTGAAGATGGAGCCGGAGGAGGTGGAGTCCTTGGGTGAGACCTATGATTTCGACAGCATCATGCACTATGCCAGGAACACCTTCTCCAGGTATGGCCCTGAGCTGGCTCACCCACATATCTTTGTCCTCCCCACAGTGCCAGGGATGGTGGCAAGGGGTGCCCAGTCCTTGGAGATGGTGACACAGGGTCATCAGCCCTGGAGATGGTGGCACGGGGTCCTCATCCTTGGGAGATAGTGATACAGGGTTATTGGCCCTGGAGGTGGTGGTATAGGGTCCCCAGACCTAGAGAATGATGGCACAGGGTTCCCAGCCATTGACAATGTTGGCACAGGCTCCCCAGACCTGGACAACAGTGACATGGGTTTCCCAATCCCAGAAAACAGTGGTACAGGGTCCCCAGCCCTGGAGAACGGTGGGATGGTGTACCCACCTCTGAGGGATGGTGGCATGGGGTCCCTAGCCCGGGGAGACAGTGGCACAGGGTCCTCAGCCCCAGGGGATGGTGGTATGGGGTTCCTCAGCCTTAAGGGACAGTAACAGGGGGTCCCCAGCCTTGGGGTACGGTGGCACAGGGTCCCCAGCCCCGGGAGGTGGTGGCATCTTAACATCTCTTCATGGGGTTAATACACTTGGTGCAAAGCTCCCATCTCCAGCAGAAGAGGCTGAAGCCCCAAAGCATCTTCCAGGGCAAGAGACAGTGCTGTCCCCGTGGTCACCTCTGTCAGAGACACGTCCCATCTGACTCACCGACCTGCAGGCTTTAATTAGCCAGGCTGTTTTTAGCATCCTTGGCCCAGCAGTAGGAAGCCACCACAGAGCTGGTGTTTTCCAGCTTCTGCTCAGCCTCTGCCTGCTCTTACCTCAGGGGCATCTTTCTGGACACCATCCTGCCCAAGTATGATGTGAATGGGGTCAGGCCTGCCATCGGGCAGAGGACACGGCTGAGCAAGGGAGACATCGCCCAGGCTCGCAAGCTCTACCGCTGCCCAGGTGAGTGCCACCCAGCTGGCTCTGCCAAGCTCCAGCCTGGGGCACTGGGGCAACCACAGGTCAGGCTGGGGGTGTATCTCCCAGGGAATGGACTCTGCTTTCACCCCAGGACTTGAGAAAGGAAACATCAGCTTGGCTGGATCCTCTCTTTCCAGTGGGAGAAGGCTCTCTGAGGTCTTCATCACCAGCAGCCTCCCTGCAAGGACCACACGAGTTGGCTTTCTCTAGCCAAGGGCATTGTTCTGGGGTGTTTGTGAGCAGAAGCTGAAATGCAAGACCTTGGTGAGCCAAGGGGCTCTGCCTGTGTGAGGAAGGGCATCCTTAGCTGCCCTCTCATCCCAGTCCTCCGAGAGCATCCTCTGAGATCATCCCCCAAAGAGCATCCTCCAAGAGCAGAGCATCTCCTAAGAGCATCCTCCAAGAGCAGAGCACCTCCAAAGAGCATCCTCCAAGAGCAGAGCACCTCCTAAGTGCATCCTCCAAGAGCAGAGCACCTCCTAAGAGCATCCTCCAAGAGCAGAGCATCTCCTAAGAGCATCCTCCAAGAGCATCCCCCAAAGAGCACCCTTGAAAGCATCCTCCAAAGAGCATCTTCCAACAACATCTCCCAAAGAGCATCCTCCAAGAGCAGAGCATCCTCCAAAAGCATCCTCTGAGAGCAAAGCATCCTTGGAGACCATCCTCCAAGAGCATCCTCCCACCTACCCCAACAGCAAGAGGGTTTTTGGAGGAGGCACAGCCAGACATTACCAGCAGGATGGGACAAGACAATCCCACCCCAAACCATGGTCCTCCCTGGGACTGCTGCAGAGCAGGAGATGCTTGACACAACCAGCACATGTGTTGTAGCACTTTGACCATGACCCATGAACGTTGCCCTGAGCACTGGGGAAGGTTGGCACCAGTTCCCTGCCTGCAGGCAACGTGCTCCAGGACTGTACCAGCAACATCTGCAAGGAGTTTGGCTCCTGTTTAATTCCAGCAACTAATTAGCAGCCTGGAAGAGAGAGATGCCTTTGTGAGGGGCCCCAGCATTTGGCTGTGTGAGCATGAGCAGGAAAAGTGATTAGTTTGAAAGGGGGTGGAAAAAAAATATTAAAAGCCCCAAAAAACCCAGAAAAAAACCCAAAAAAGAAGCTGAAGAGAAGAAGCCCAGGGGGAAAAAAAAACCCAACCTCTCTCTGCAGCCTGGCTTTGCCTTCCCTTTGTTTCCACTGAAAGCAAAGAGGGGAAAAAAGGCAGAGAGCCCAAGTTTCAAGCTGCCTTTTTGTGCTGTTTCACCTTTCATCTCACAGCTCTCCTCCCACCCAGAGTGGGAGGTGGGGGCTTGGCTGCCTTGGCCCCACGACAGCCACGTGCTGTGGCCACGGCATCATGTGGCTTCCAGATGGCAACTGCTGGGCTGGATCCAGCCAAGGCTGTGTGGAGCTGCCCAGAGCCTGGGAGATGAGTCTGGGCCCCCACAGCGTGGCAGGGCATGGGGGTGGAGTCATGAGGTGGCTCCTGCCCCACCCCAGGCAGGGGGCAGGGGGCTTGTGAGCGGGTGCTTGGGGAGCTAAGAGCATCACCAGAGCTTCTGGTGAGGGTTGGGGGCTTTTGGGGGTTGCTGCAGCAAGGTGGGGGGGGTGGGTGGTTATTGCAGAGTTGTCTTTGGGGTTGGTGGGAAGGGTGGAAGGGGGTTGGGGCTGGTCTAAACCCAATGCTGGGAGCTTTCTGGGAACCTGACCTCTGCTTTTGCTCCTTCCCAGCCTGTGGGGAGACACTCCAGGACAGCCAAGGCAACTTCTCCTCCCCTGAGTTCCCCAATGGATACTCTGCCCACATGCACTGCGTCTGGAGGATCTCTGTCACCCCTGGAGAGAAGGTACCCAAGGCACCCCCACCTCCTCCCAGCCCTCCTTGCCCCATCCAAAACCCTTTTCTTTTTTCGGGGGGGGGGGTTCCCTTTCCCCCCAGCATCCCCTCACTGTCATTTGGGATGCTGCTGAGCATCACCACGGAGCAGGTCCTGGTGCCACCTGGACCCCTGGTACCCGGCATGGTCGAGATCCCTCAAGGCATGGCAAGGGGGGGGGCTCACCCCACACCTTTCCTCCTCACCCCAACCATAGATCATCCTGAACTTCACCACCCTGGACCTCTACCGAAGCCGACTGTGCTGGTACGACTACGTGGAGGTGAGAGACGGGTTCTGGAGAAAGGCCACGCTGCGAGGTAACCAACTGGGAGCTCTTAGCCTGGCTGGATGGCACTGCCTGCCCCACTGCCTGCCTCCTGCCCTCATCTCCTGCCCCATGGGGATGCTCTGGGTGCAGGCAGTGAGGCAAGGTATTCCCCTCTGCCTCCTGCCCTCATCTCCTGCCCCATGGGGATGCTCTGGGTGCAGGCAGCAGGGCAAGAAGCTCCCCCCTGACTCCTTCCCTCATCTGCCACCTCACAGAGATGCTCTGGGTGCAGGCAGTGAGGCAAGGAGCTCCCCTCTGCCTCCTGCCCTCATCTCCTTCCCCATGGGAATGCTCTGGGTGCAGGCAGCAGGGCAAGAAGCTCCCCTCTGCCTCCTGCCCTCACCTTCTGCCCCATGGGGATGCTCTGGGTGCAGGCAGCAGGACAGGAGCTCCCCTCTGCCTCCTGCCCTCATCTTCTGCCCCATGGGGATGCTCTGGGTGCAGGCAGCAGGACAGGAGCTCCCCTCTGCCTCCTGCCCTCATCAGCAGGGCAGGAGCTCCCCTCTGCCTCCTGCCCTCATCTCCTGCCCCCTGGGGGTGCTCTGGGTGCAGGCAGCAAGGCAAATGGCTCCACTCTGCCTGCATCCCTGCCTGCCTGTGATGTTCCAAAGCCCTGGGGTTGGGGGCAGGGGGGAGCTGGCCCCAGAGGAAATACTGGGATGAACAAGGCTCACAGTTTTCTGGCCCACAGCAGTGCAACCAGTCCAGCTGACCCAGTTGGCTGGCACATCTCCCCCCAGTACCTCAGTGAACTGGATCTTCCCCAAATCCCACTTCATCCTCACTCTCTGCAATAACCAACTCCCGTGAAACAGCCACAAGGGCTGGAGGGGAGCGAGGGGAGCAGCAGCTGGCAAGGGGCATGCTTGGGGTGTGAGTGGGACATGGTGGTGAGGAAGAAGAGGGTTGCCTCTTCTGCCAACAGCAGCCCAGCACACCTTCATCCCCAGGCAGGTTCTGTGGGAACAAGCTCCCTGAGCCCATCATCTCCACTGACAGTCGCCTCTGGGTCGAGTTCAGGAGCAGCAGCAACTGGGTGGGCAAAGGCTTCTTTGCTGTCTATGAAGGTAGGGAGAGGGCAGGGAGGGGACCTGGGGAGAGTGATGGGATGAAGGAATGGGGCTCAGGTAGCTTCTCCTCCCTTCCAGCCATCTGTGGGGGAGATGTGAAGAAGGACAACGGGCACATCCAGTCCCCCAACTACCCTGATGACTATCGGCCCAGCAAGGTGTGTGTCTGGAAGATCACTGTCTCCGAGGGCTTCCACGTGGGCTTGACCTTCCAGTCCTTCGAGGTGGGTGAGCATCCCCCATGCTGTGCTAGTCCTCCCCCAAGCCACTGGGAAGGTGAAACCTCCCCCACCTGAACTACCTCCCCCATGGCTGCAGCAGGGCTGCTGCTGCCCTGCCTAGCTGCCTGCATCCTTCTGTACTGCCTCCATGCCTCAGTTTCCCCAGGCTGCAGATGAGCTCCCTTGGCTGGTGGGAGTGTGGCTCTGGGATTAGAGTCATAGAAGCATGGAATTGCTTTAGTTGGAAAAGGCCCTTAGGATCCAACTGTTAACCTAACACTGTCAGGTCACCACCGCACCATGGCCCTCAGCACCACATCTCCAGGCCTTGGAATGCCCTCCAGGGATGGTGACTTCACCACTGCCCTGGGCAGCCTGGGCCAGGCCTGGACAACCCTTTCCATGAAGAAATTCTTCCTCATGTTCAACCTGAACCTCCCCTGGTGCAACTTGAGACTGGTTCTCCTTGCCCTATCACTTGTTCCTTGGGAGAAGAGCCCAATCCCTGGCTCCAGCCTCCTCTCAGGGAGCTGCAGAGAGTGAGAAGGTCTCCCCTGAGCCTCATCTTCTCCAGGCTGAACACCCCCAGATAGCTCCAGAACCACAGAGCCTGGAGCTGTTCCCCTCCAAGTACAAGGACATTTATTTCACTGGTACAAGACAGAGACAGCACCTTCCCTGGGGGAAAAAAAGCTATTCCTCATATCCAACCTAAACCTCCCCTGGCACAACTTGAGGCTGTTTCCTCTTGTCCTATCAAGAATTGTGGCTGGAAGGAAAGGGGTTGGGGATGTTGAGGCCAGGATGGCATCCCCCATCCCCCTCTCTGCTCACAACCCCTCCCCCCCAGATCGAGCGCCACGACAGCTGTGCCTATGACTACCTGGAGATCCGGGATGGCAGTAGTGAGTCCAGCAGCCTCATCGGGCGCTACTGTGGCTATGACAAACCTGATGACATCAAGAGCACTTCCAACAAGCTCTGGATGAAATTTGTCTCTGATGGCTCCATCAACAAGGCAGGGTTTGCTGTCAACTTCTTCAAAGGTAGGAAGCTCATCTCCATCCCTGGAAGGTGGTGGAACAGCTCCCTCTGAGCATCATCTCCAAGCACCTGGAGGGAGAGAGGGTGATCAG
This sequence comes from Galbula dea, assembly GCA_013399015.1. Classification (NCBI taxonomy): domain Eukaryota; kingdom Metazoa; phylum Chordata; class Aves; order Piciformes; family Galbulidae; genus Galbula; species Galbula dea. Next base: position 54,469 of record VWZX01011013.1, on the reverse strand, counting down.
AAGTAGTCAGCATGGGTTCACCGAGGGGGAGTCAGGACTGACTAACCTCATGGCCTTCTATGATGGCATGGCTGGATGAATAGGTGAGGGGGAAGCAGTGGATGTTGTCTACCTTGACTTCAGCAAGGCTTTGGACACCATCTTCCATAGCATCCTCACGGAATTCAACAAGAGCAAGAGTAGGGTAATGCACCTGGAGAGGAATAACCTCATGGAGCAGGGCAGGTTTGGGACTGAGCTGCTGGGAAGCAGCTCTGTGGAAAAAGACCTAGGAGTGCTGGTGGAGAAGAAGTTCTCCATGAGCCAGCAATGTGTCCTCATAGCCAAGAAGGCCAAGGGCATCCTGGGGGGCATCAAGAAGAGTGTGGCTAGCAAGCTGAGGGAGGTTCTCCTTCCCCTCTGGTCTGCCCTGGTCAGGCCACAGCTGGAGTCCTGGGGCCAGTTCTGAGCTCCCCTGTTCAAGGACAGGGAACTTCTGGAGAGGGCACAGGAAAGGGCTGCAGAAATGCTGAGGGGACTGGAACATCTCTGCTGGGGAAAGGCTGAGAGCCCTGGGGCTGGGGAGCCTGGAGAGGAGCAGACTGAGGGGAGATCTGCTCAATGCTTAGCAATGCTGCCTGGCTGGGGGGCAGGAGGCTGGGGCCAGGCTTGGGGCAGTGGTGCCCAGGGACAGGACAAGAGGGAAGAGGCACAGACTGGGACAGAGGAAGTTCCAGCTGAACAGCAGGAGGAACTTCTTTCCTTGGAGGGTGCAGAGCCCTGACCCAGGCTGCCCAGAGAGGTGCTGGAGTCTCCATCTCTGGAGACATTCCAAAGGCAGCTGGAGGTGATGCTGGGCAACCTGCTGTGGGTGCCCCTGCTCTGATAGAGGTGGGGTTGGACTAGATGATCTCCAGAGGTCCCTTCTTGCCCCTAGCATTCTGTGATCCTGTGAAGTGGGGCTGGGGGTGGTCCAGGTGGGGGGGTGCTGGCAGCTCTCCCTGCCCGCTCAGCCTGGTTGCCCGTGCCCAGAGGTGGATGAGTGCTCGCGTCCCAATAACGGTGGCTGTGAGCAGCGCTGCGTCAACACCTTGGGCAGCTACAAGTGTGCCTGTGACCCTGGCTACGAGCTGGCCTCCGACAAACGCCGCTGTGAGGGTGAGTGTCACCTCATCCTCTGTCACCCTGGCCTCCTCACTCGTGCAACACCCTAGGGTGCCCGTGGGCGATGGGTGATGGGTGATGGGTGGTGATGCAGTGTGGGTGGTGAGTGATAGGTGGCAAGTGGTGAGTGAGAGATGATAGTGATGGTGATGGGTGGTGGGTGGTGGCTCATTGATGGGTCATGGGTGGTGAGTGGGTGATGGGTCATGGGTCATGGGTAGTAAGTGATGGGTGGTGGGTGATGATGGTGGGTGGTGGGTGATGGGTGATGGGTCATGGGTAGTAGGTGATGGCTGGTGGGTGATGATGGTGGGTGGTGGGTGATGGGTCATGGGTAGTGGGTGATGGCTGGTGGGTGATGATGGTGGGTGGTGGGCGATGGGTCATGGGTAGTGGGTGATGGCTGGTGGGTGATGATGGCGGGTGGTGGGTCATGGGTCATGGTCATAGGTAGCGGGTAGTGGATGATGTGTCATGGGTGGTGGGTGATGGGTGATAGATGATGGGTGGCCCCTGCCCTGCAGCTGCCTGTGGAGGTTTCCTCACCAAGCTCAACGGGTCCATCACCAGCCCGGGGTGGCCCAAGGAGTATCCCCCCAACAAGAACTGCATCTGGCAGCTGGTGGCCCCCACCCAGTATCGCATCTCCCTGCAGTTCGACTTCTTCGAGACAGAAGGGAATGATGTGAGTCAGCTGGGGAGCAGCCCCCTCCAGCCTCTCCCTGGTGCTGCTGGTGGCTGGCAGGGTGACACAGACATGCCACCAGCCTGGTGATGCCCCCACCCTGCCCCTTTGTCAAGGGTTAGGGCTGTGCTGGCCACTAGACAAGTGACAGATGGACAGAGTCCTCCTTAGACACTGGTCAGTGAAGAAGAGACCTTGACCCTCATGATCTCTCAGCTTTATCCTGAATATGAAACCTCCGCCCTACCCAAAGGGAAGAGAAAGGGAATAAGGGAGAGAGACTGATGGCTTGGGAAAGAAAACTAGACAGGTTTCATGGAAATAAGAACCATAAACTGAAATAGATACAGATATATCCAAACCCAATATGGAACCCAACCCCCATGATGGCAATTCCATCACTGTCACCACTGTGGGCAGGCATTAGGAAAGTCCCAGACTGGACTCAGTGGCAGATGGGAACCAGATTCAGGAGCTGGATTCTGGAAGTGGATTCAGGAACTCCTGGATCAGGGTCAAAGGCAGAACAACCAGAGTCCTCCTCGGTCACTGGCCAGTGAAGAAGAGACCTGGTCCCTTGTGATCCCTCAGCTTTCTCCTGCCTGTGACGTCCCTGGGCTGGAACCCCTTGTTGGTCAGTTCAGGGTCACTTCTCCTGTCCCCTCCTCCCTGCAGGTGCCACCTCTGACTTCCTGCACCCCACCATGGGACACAAGAGTTAGCAGTGCCCTTGGGCTGGTGTTGATTCTAACTCTACCCATAGAGTGTTGTCACTGCTAGAAGCAGACACTATCTGAAAACACGCTGGGAACTGAGAAGAGACTGAGCTGAGAAGTCCAATCACTGAGCAGACCTAGCTCTGTCCTAGCTCAAAGCAGGACCCCCTGGTCACCCCACAGGTCTGCAAGTATGACTTCGTGGAGGTACGCAGCGGGCTGACCGCCGACTCCAAGCTGCACGGCAAGTTCTGCGGCGCCGAGAAGCCAGATGTCATCACCTCCCAGTACAACAACATGAGGATCGAGTTCAAGTCTGACAACACCGTCTCCAAAAAGGGCTTTAAAGCCCATTTCTTCTCAGGTAGAACTGCCCAGCCCCACCCCAGGCATCCCCTGCCTTCCCTCACCGTGCTGGTGTCCCCAGACCATCGCTAACTCCTCTCCCTGCCCGTGTCAGGGGTGCAGCCCCCGGTCCCGAGCCGGTGGCAAGGTGACCCTTGAGGGGGTGTCTGCTCCATGGGGTCTGAACCTCCACCCAGTCTCCTGACAACCCATTTTGCTGCCTCTCCAGGCTTTTCTCCATTTTGGGGGAGACAATTAGGTCCTACCTCAGATACTGGAAGGTCCCCAAATGGACAGTGGGTGCTGGGCTCCAGCTGCATCCCCTGAAGTATATGCTGGAGACAGGGATGAGCTGAGCCTCTGGGAGGGCCAACACTTGGCAGGGGGGACCAGCATGATCTCCCCCAGCCCCAGCCATGGGCTGGGCACTGCACCCCTTGGGCCATGCTACCACAGGGAGAGGGGGGATGCCCCTGGTGATGCCCTGCTCTGCTGCCTGCTGTGCTGCTCCACCCTGCTACGCTGCATGGCCATGAGCTTCCTCTGCTCCCTGACCAAATCTGGGGTGGGAGGAGATCAGCACCCGGCCAGCACCATGTCACAGGTCTCCAGAATGGTCCCTTCTCTTCCCCCCCAAAAAACCATTACCTGCTTATCCCTGTCTGTTCTGTGGTCCTCTCTTGGGCCACCCCACCAGCAGATGGTGTCACCTTCGACTGGGGCTTGGGAAAGATGTAGGGATGGGGACACGAAGCCAAACGCACCACCGAGCATCATCATCCAGGGCTGGTCCTCAGGCTGGGGGCTGCCACGGGACCCCTGTGCAAGAGAGGATCCCCCTCAGCACCACATGGTGTGCTGGACATCAACCTGGCCACGAGGGACCAACAGCACCAGGCTGGGCTGGGCTGGGCTGGGCTGGACCACCAACACCTTGCACCTCCTCCTGCTTTTTGACTCCATTTTTGGGGGACAAATGAGGCTGGTTTTGAGGGGCAGTGTGGCTGTGGAGAGCAGCAGGAGCCCCATCCCCATGAGCCCCTTGGGGTTCCAGAGTGGCAGGGACCCACGGGCTGGGGGTAGAGTGTCTTTGCTTTATGTTTTTAATTAAAACCAAGGCAAGTAAGGTGGCCCAGCAGGGTCCAGCCAGCAGGAGCCATCACCCTCCAGCAAAGCAAGACCTCAGGGGAAAGCCCAGCGGGACCATAGGACAACCAGGTGAGTCTTTCCTCACCCTGCTCTGGGCTCCTTCCCATCCTCCTCTTCCCCCTAGGATGTGTGATGGTCCCATGGGGACTACCTTCTATCCTAGACCACCAAACCTTCTCCACCACCTCTCCCTACTCAGGTCTCGGGCTTTCCCAGCAGCAGGACCACGCTGGAGGACTTGGCCACACCAGGGTCCTTCCTCCTGACCCCACCTTGGGGTCACTCCTAGCCTCTCCTTGAGCCAAGCAGCTCCTGTGTGGCTCCTTTTTGGCTGCAGAGGGCTAGCCACCGAGCTCTGCCCCTTACTGCCAGCTAGGCATCCCATTTTTTTCCCCACTGAATATGTGGCCCCATCCTCTTCCTCCTCCTCCTCTTCACGGGCCAGGGTGAGCAGCCTAAGGATTGCATTCGCCTGGGAATCATCCACCATGGTGTTGGTACCCAGGTACGTTCTCCTTAACTGGTACCTGGGGTGGGAGGGGTGCCCATGGCAGGGTGATAGGTGCAGGATTTGGGGAGGGGGTGGGTGGCATCTGGGGACCTGTCAGATGCCCACTGGAGCGAGGTGGTTGGAATAAAGACATGCAAAAGACACCGACCCCAGTGGGCTCCTGTCCTCTGCCAACTCTCTCCGCTCTTGTCTCGCCCGCCCAGGCTCCCTCCGTCGTGCCCGGGGGAGGGGGTGATGCTGTGTGCCCTCATCCCCCCCGTCCCCCCCCCCTTCAACACACATACCCCCCCAAGTGCTGGAACTGCTTGGAGCCCACCTGGCCCATCTGAAGCCCCTTCCCATCCCCAAAAATCAGCTTTTCCACCTCGCTTCCACTCTCAGACCTAGGAGACGTCAGGCTGTGAGAGGCGGCCGCGGGGCTTGGGGTTGCCCCCACAAGGGGTTTGGGGTTTGGGGAGGGGGGGGGGCTGCGGCA
>VWZX01011013.1:16198-26671 GCA_013399015.1 Galbula dea | reverse complement strand
TCCCCCTCCTCCCACTCCCTCTCCCCCTCCTCGCCTCTCTCCCCTGCAGGTTGCCTTGAACCACTGGCTGCTGGTGTACCCGAGGCGCCTGCAGCAGATGGCAAAGGAGCTGGTGTCTGTGCTGCAGAGTGTCTGTGGCCCCATCAGCATGCAGGTGCAGCAGCCTGCCCTGCTGGAGCTGAAGGACGATCGCCTCGAGACCTACGCCAAGACCATCCGCAGTGTCCTGGGCACTGAGGTGTGGAGGGGAGGGCTCAGGGTGGGGATGGTGCAGGTTCTGCTGGGGGGGCTTGGACAAGGTGCTCATGAGCTAGCAATGTGCTCTTGAGGCCAAGAAGGTCAATGGCATCATGGGATGCATCAAGATGACTGAGCAGCAGGGCAAGGGAGGTTCTCCTCCACCTCCACTCTGCCCTAGTCAGGCCACTGCTGGAGCCCTGGCTCCAGCTCTGGGCTCCACAGGTCAAGACACACAAGGAACTGCTGGAGAGAGCCCAGCAGAGGCTCCCAAGATGCTGAGGGCACTGGAGCAGCTCTGGCAGGAGGAAAGGCTGAGAGCCCTGGGGCTGCTGAGCATGGAGAAGAGCAGCCCCACAGGGGAGCTGCTCAGTGCCCAGCAAGAGCTGAAGGCTGGGGGCAAGAGGCTGGGGCCAGACTCTGCTCGCTGGTGCCCAGGGCCAGGCCAAGGGGCACTGGGCACCAACTGGAAGCCAGGAGGTTGCAGCTGAGCAGCAGGAGAAGCTTGTTTGGTGTGAGGGTGCAGAGGCCTGGCCCAGGCTTTGCAGAGAGGCTGTGGAGTCTCCTTGTGTGGAGAGATTGCAAAGGCAGCTGGAGGTGACCCTGAGCAAGCTGCTGGGGATGACCCTGCTGGAGCAGGGGGCTTGGCCTGGCTGATCCCCAGAGGTCCCTTCCCACCCCCACCATGCTGGGATTTGGGGATTGTGGGTCTGGAGCTGGTGGATGTTCTCAGATGCTCATCCATCACCCTCCTGTGCTGTGCTTCCCTGCAGGACAAGGTACAGCTGCTCCTGTGCCTGATCTCCAGCACTCGGGACGATTTGTACTCAGCCATCAAGAAGCTTTGCTGTGTGCAGTCCCCAGTGCCCTCCCAGGTGAGTGAGGGGCTCATTGAAAGGAGACCAACAGCACAGGGAAGCCATGGGCATCTCTAGCCTCACTTTTCCTTGTTCTTTTTATCCTGCCCTAGGTCATCAACTCACAGACTCTGCTGGGCCAGGTGGGCAAGATGAGGACAGTGGTCCAGAAAATCCTCCTGCAGATCAACTGCAAGCTGGGTGGAGAGCTCTGGGGGGTTGAAATCCCTCTGGTAAGGCAGGCAGAACTCAGCCACAGGTTTGGAAACTCTGGGGTGTAAACTGGTGGTCATAGGCTTCCCTCTGGGGTTGGCATCTCCCATTTTGTGCCTACAAACATCCCTGGAAGTTGCAGGGATCCAGGTCACAGAATCACAGACCTCTGAAGGTCATCTAGTCCTGCCACCTGGCAGAGCAGGGGCACCCAGAGCAGGTTGCTCAGGATCACTTTCAGGTGCCTTTGGAATGTCTCCAGAGATGGAGACTCCAGCACCTCTCTGGGCAGCCTGGGCCAGGGCTCTGCACCCTCCAAGGAAAGAAGTTCCCCCGATGTTCAGCTGGAACTTCCTCTGTCCCAGTCTGTGCCTGTTCCCTCTTATCCTGTCCCTGGGCAGCACTGCCCAAAGCCTGGCCCCAGCCTCCTGTCCCCCAGCCAGGCAGCATTGCTAAGCATTGAGCAGATCTCCCCTCAGTCTGCACCTCTCCAAGCTCCCCAGCCCCAGGGCTCTCAGCCTTTCCCCAGCAGAGATGTTCCAGTCCCCTCAGCATTCCCGCAGCCCTTTCCTGTGCCCTCTCCAGGCAGTTCCCTCTCCTTGAAGAGAGGAGCCCAAACCACCTGAGCCAGATGGAGCAACCTAGAGGGCTCTGACTTCTCCCTAACTCCCACCTCCTGCTTGTCTGTCCTTCCTCCCCAGAAGGAGCTGATGGTTGTGGGCATGGACATCTACCACTGCCGCAGCGGGGGGACGCGCTCCGTCGTCGGCTTCGTGGCCAGCATGAACCCGTACGTGGGCTGCCAGGTGGAACCTCTCCTCCTGCTCTGCCCAGGGGGATCCCTGTCCTCCTTCTCTGCCCAGGGCATCCTGAGGGAAGGCTATCCCTCACCAGCATCACCACTGCCTCCCCTTCCCCTTGGGGATTTGCTCAGCAGGGGCATCACTAGTGTGCTTGTGTTGGGTGTCTCTGGCCTTGGTGTTGTCTTGCTGGGGAAGGCAGCCAGAGCACTGAGCTGGAGTTGGGTTTGGTTGCACAGGGTGTTGGTGGGGGGCTTTGGCTGGGCTGACACTCATCCTCTTTTGGTTCTCAGCATCCTCACCAAGTGGTACTCCAGGGTGGTCTTCCAGATGCCCCACCAGGAGATTGCTGATAGCCTGCAGCTCTGTCTGGCTGATGCCCTGCAGCACTTCCACGAGGTGAGGCTGGACCTCCATCCAAAAAACTTTCCTGTAAGAGAATCCCAGCATGGTGGGGGTGGGAAGGGACCTCTGGGGATCAGCCAGGCCAACCCCCCTGCTCCAGCACAGTCACCCCCAGCAGCTTGCCCAGGATCACCTCCAGCTGCCTTTGCAATCTCTCCACACAAGGAGACTCTACAGCCTCTCTGCAAAGCCTGAGCCAGGGCTCTGCACCCTCACACCAAACAGGGTTCTCCTCCTGCTCAGCTGGAACCTCCTGGCTTCCAGTTGGTGCCCAGTGCCCCTTGGCCTGGCCCTGGGCACCAGTGAGCAGAGTCTGGCCCCAGCCTCTTGCCCCCAGCCTTCAGCTCTTGCTGGGCATTGAGCAGCTCCCCTCTGGGGCTGCTCTTCTCCAGGCTCAGCAGCCCCAGGGCTCTCAGCCTTTCCTCCTGCCAGAGCTGCTCCAGTGCCCTCAGCAGTTCTGCAGCAGTTCCTTGTGTGTCTGGAACTGAGGAGCCCAGAACTGGAGCCAGGACTCCATCAGTGGCCTGACTAGGACAGAGTAGAAGCAGAGGAGAACCTCCCTTGCCCTGCTGCTCACCCTCTTTTCATGCCCCATGCTTTAACATCTCTCAAAGCAAGGGCAAGCCACCCCAAACCTGTCAGCCTGAGTACGTGCAAGGGAGCAAAGCTCCTTGGTAGCCTTTGGACTGGAAGTGGTGCTGCAGCCACCCTCACCTGGGGCCTGGCCCTTATCTCAGGGAAGGTGTGAACCTGCCTGGAGGATCAGTTTGCCCTGGGGGAGGTGTCCCTGCTGGTATCATCATCAAACTGCTGAGCTCTGTCCTTTTGTCCCACATCCCCAGCGTGAGAACAGCAGCAGTGACAGGGTGGGGAGGACAGGACCAGTGGGACTGGGATATTCCCAGTCCTCTGGGGGTGCTGGAAGTTTGGTGGTGACCTCTGGGCTGCTCCTCTCTACCCTTCCAGCCCTTCCAAAACCTGCTTTGGAATAGATTTGCTGGAGCTGAGCATAGTCAGGGGCTTCCTACAGCACTTAGGGGTGATGGGTTGAGTTCAAGAGGCTATGAGTTGTCAGCCCTGAGGGCTCAGTGGGCATCTAGTGCTCAGCTTCTTCTCCTGTTGATGATGTGGGAGGGAAACCCAGTGAGCTTCTCCCCTTTCTGCTTCCCCAGATGAACCATTCCTTGCCCAAGAAGATTGTGGTGTACAGAGATGGGGTGGCTGACAGCCAGCTTGAAGTTGTCCTCAAGTATGAGATCCCCCAGATGCAGAAGTGCTTTGAGACCTTTGAGAACTACCAGCCCAGCATGGTGGTGATGGTGGTGCAGAAACAAATCAGCACCAACTTCTACACCCTGATGACAGAGCAAGTGGGATCTCCTCCTCCAGGGACAGTCATTGACCATACAATCACCAGCACAGAGTGGTGAGGGGCAGTGGTGGCAGGGAGGGCTCCTGGGGGGGAAAGGATGTGGGGTGAAAACCCCTGGGGTGCAAAAACAAATACCCCTGGGGTGCAAAAAGTACCTGACAGGGAAGAAAACAGCCTCTGGGCTGCAGAAAATAACCTCTGGGGTGCAAAAAATTACTGACAGGGAAGAAAACAGCCTCTGGGGTGCAGAAAAATAGCTTCTGGGGTACAAAACTACACCCCTGGTGTGCAAAAAATACCTCTCAGGGAAGAAAACAGCCTCTGGGGTGCAAAAAAATAACCTCTAGAGTGCAAAAAATAACCTCTGGGGTGCAAAAGATACCTGACAGGAAAGAAAACAGCCTCTGGAGTGCAGAAAAATAACCTCTGGGGTGCAAAACTACACCCCTGGGGTGCAAAAAATACCTGACAGGGAAGAAAACAGCCTCTGGGGTGCAGAAAAATAACCTCTAGAGTGCAAAAAATAACCTCTGGGGTGCAAAAAAATCCCTGAAAGGCAAGGAAACAGCCTCTGGGGTGCAAAAAACCCAACCCCTGGTGTGCAGAAAGGTAGCCCTGGGGTAGAGGGAAGCCACCTCTGGGGGGGTAAAGCCCTGGGTTGGGTTCAACCCTTTGGGTGCAGAAACCCCAACCCCTAGGCTGCAAGAAAAAGGTCTCTGGGGTGCAAAAAGAAGCTGAGATGTAAAAATCCAAGCCCTGAGGTGCAAAAAAAAGCCTCCTCTGGGGTTCAAAGACTCTCTGGGTGCAGCTCCTCCTGGTGCTTCCCTCCCTCAGGCAGGATTTCTTCCTGCTGGCTCATCACTCTCGCCAGGGCTGCAGCAACCCCACCCGGTACATCTGCCTGCTCAACACTGCCAGCCTCAGCTGGGAGCAGCTCCAGAGGTAAGGACAGGCCTTAACAACAGCAGGAACTTCCCCAAAAAGCTTGCCAAGGCCTGGCCCAGGCTGCCCAGGGCAGTGGTGGAGTCCCCATCCCTGGAGGGGTTTCCAAGGCCTGGAGATGTGGTGCTGAGGACCATAGTGCAGTGGTGAGTTGGCAGTGTTGGTTCATGGTTGGACTGGGTGATCTTGGAGGTCTTCTCCATGTTTAGTGAGTGCTTGGTTGTGTTCTGTGCTCTGGGCTGGCTGGTGGGATGGAGAGGAGAGGAGAGGAGATGAGCTAGAGATGCAATCAGATGAGAGCTAATTGCAGAGGGGATCCAGGACAGTGTGTGTCACCAGTGCTGGCCCAGGAAGCCCTGCAGGGGATGTGCTGCAGGCCCAGACTCAGCTCAGCTCATCCCTGAGCCCTTAGTGCCATCAGCCACCCTCCAAGGCAGGAAGGAAACCCTTCCCTGAGCAGCAGGCCTGACCTGGCTGCTGCATCCCAACCCTGCTGCATGGAGCAGGATCCATCCCAGCATGGCAGCAGGGGCTGCTGCCCTCTCCCTGCCCTCCTCTCTCCCTGTCCCTGCCCTCCTCTCTCCCTGTCCCTGCCCTCCTCTCTCCCTCTCCCTGCCCTCCTCTCTCCCNTCTTTCTCCCTGCCCTCCTCTCTCTTTCTCCCTGCCCTCCTCTCTCTTTCTCCCTGCCCTCCTCTCTCTTTCTCCCTGCCCTCCTCTCTCTTTCTCCCTGCCCTCCTCTCTCTTTCTCCCTGCCCTCCTCTCTCTTTCTCCCTGCCCTCCTCTCTCTTTCTCCCTGCCCTCCTCTCTCTTTCTCCCTGCCCTCCTCTCTCTTTCTCCCTGCCCTCCTCTCTCCCTCTCCCTGCCCTCCTCTCTCCCTCTCCCTGCCCTCCTCTCTCCCTCTCCCTGCCCTCCTCTCTCCCTAGGTTGACTTTCAAGCTGTGTCACCTCTACTGGAACTGGCCAGGAACCATTCGTGTCCCTGCACCCTGCAAGTATGCCCACAGACTGGCCTTCCAGGCAGGCCAAATCCTGAAGCAAGAGCCCAGCACCCAGCTGTGTGACAAACTCTTCTTCCTCTAGCCCAGGGGCAGGAAAAACAGGAGGAGAGAAGAGTCTTGGGTAGGGTTTGCTCCTCTTCCCCTTGCCCATCTCCTGGCTAGGAGACTCTCACTCCTAAAACAGCTTGGGGTTTGGGTTCATTCCTTTCTGGCTGTGGTTCTTGAGCTCCTGTTGCTGTTGTTGTTGTTCCAGCAGGCAGAGCCCTGGAACTGAGAGCTCTCAGGATTCATCTCCATGGGAATGATCTCAGAGCCAAGCCAACCTCTGCCCAACTGCTTTCCAGTCCTCCCAGCCAAGGAGCTGGAGGAAATGAACCCCAGAGGTGATGCTGCAGGTGCTGGATCCAAGACCCAAAGGTTTCTGGGGTTGTTTTTGCTTTGGTTTTCCCCAATCTCTTCCATTTCCAATCCAACTTGGCTGAAGAAGCCAGCAGCTCCAGTGGGACTGGGTGTCATGTCCTTGAGGTCACTTGCTTTGCCAGGGAGAAGATTTTATTCCTTTTAATTTAGATTATTCTGGGTGGCTGGCCAGAGCCTGGAGGAGAAAAAGAAACAAACCCACCCTGATTTTGGGGGGGAGTTTTCAGCTGTTTTAGTTGGTTCTTTGCCATGAGCAAGAGATGGTGGAGACCTTTAAGGCTGAAGCTGTTGGGGAGCTGCAGGAAGCTCCCCAACCTCCCCCCCTGGCTTGCTGCAGGGTTGGGGATAGAGGGGAGCACCCCCTCCCTTTAACCCAAACCAAACAGTGGACCATACTGAGCATTTTTTGGGGCTGTACCTGGCCTTTTCAGTTAACTTCAATAAAAGTGCTGCTGGCAGCTGCTCTCTCCCTGCAGTTGAAGGGGTTGGAACATCCTAACTTCTCTTTTCCCACCCCTCCCGGGCTGGAGGGGACAGGGACAGAGGGGGACACGCACTCACAGGAGGGCCATGATGCCTAGGAGGCAGGAGCAGAGCTGTCACTGTGTCCCTGGTGCCCTTGGTTAATCATTCACCCTCAGCCCTCAGTGATAGCAGCTTTATTTGCCAGCCCTGGTGGACTTTGGCAACCTTCACCCAGCCCTGGCTGATGTTTTGGCTTCTCCTGAGGGGGAAGCTTGGTCCTGAGTAGCTGGGGAGGTGCTGGGGCTGTTGCTCTTCCCATGTTCTTCCCAGCTCCTTGGCACTGAGCTGGTTTCTGGCATCTAGGATGCTGAACTCAACAACCAGGAGCCCTTCTGGGGGGTCCCTGGGGTGCCATGGCCCCCGCAGGTGGATTCTTGTCCCTTGGGAGGGCTATGAAGGGAGCCNTTGGGGACCCCTGGGGTACCCCTGACCCCCGGGAGGGGGGCGCGGGAAAAGGGGGCGTGGTCTCGGCTCGAGGGGGGCGGGACTCGCTGCGACGCTGACCAATGGGAGCTCTCCCCGTGCCGCCGCCGTCGTGCGTGCGCCGTGCGCGGCCGCAGGCAGCGGTGTGGGACCAGGAGCGGGAGGAGGTAGGGACGGGACGGGATGGGGTGGGACGGACCGGGAGGGACCGGGATGGGGAGCGAGGGAGCGAGGGAGGGCGGCCTGCGGGGACAGGGCACCGCGGGGAGAGCGGCAGGGAACTGGCGGTAAGGCTTGAGCGGGCCCCGAGCCCCGGGATGGGGATGGCGATGGGGATGGGGATCCAGGGATAGGCTCCTAGGGATGGGCTCTGGGGGCTGGCACCGCACCTAAGGAGTGGTTCTAGGGGCTGCGGGGAGTTGTGGGGCTCGCCTCAGGGGCTGGGGCCAGGGGAGGGTGAAGGCAGTGGTTGGTATGGGGCTGAGAATCTGGTTATGGGGAGAAGGATCCAGCTGTGGGGAGAAGGAAACAGCTGTAGGGTGAAGGGAGGACCGGGCTATGGGGATAGGGACCGGGCTATAGGGATAAGGACCTGGCTATAGGGATAAGGACCCGGCTATAGGGATAAGGACCTGGCTGTAGGGATAAGGACCGGGCTATAGGGATAAGGACCGGGCTATAGGGATAAGGACCGGGCTATAGGGATAAGGACCGGGCTATGGGTTTAAGGACCGAGCTATAGGGATAAGGACCCGGCTATGGGGACAAGGGCCTGGCTATAGGGATAAGGACCCGGCTGTGGGATGGAGAGCCTGGCTATGGGGCTGAGGACCCAGCTATAGGGGGAAGGACCTAGCTATGGGGTGGAGGGAGGACCCAGCTCTAGGGATAAAGACCAGCTATGGGGCTGGGGACCCAGTAATGGAGAGAAGGGAGGACTCGGTGAAGGACACAGCTATGGGCTCCGGCATCACCAGTGCTCTGGGGCCAGGCAGGGGCTGAGGCAGGAGCAAAGGGGCCAGGGAAGGGCTGTGGGATGGGACAGGGACTGGGGTTGGCAGAGAGCAGGTCCAGTATAGGGGACACTGGGGCAAGACCTGGGCGGGGGGGACACGACCTGTGGGGTGAAATAACCGGGGTAGCTCCTGGGCAGCTGCTTTGGCTGCAGCAGGGTCTGTGGGCAGGGGGTTGGGGGACATTAAGGGGCAAGGAGTTATCTGGAAGCAGCCTGGGGAGGCTCAGGGAGATGACAGGTTACTGTCCCTCCAGGGCATGGATGTGCCGCAGGGCATGGAAACCTTCCTGCCCTCGCTGCTAGACACTTTGCTCCGGATAGAAGTGGGGACCCCTGGCTGCAGGTGTTGGGGGAGGATGCAGCCCAGCATTTGGGGACCCTTCGCTGTCCCCCCTCCAGCTCTGTGACATGGACTTGTCCCTGCATGGGATCTCGGGAAGCCTCTGACGTCGCTGGGGCCGTGCTGGCTCTTGCCTTTGCCAGCGTTCCCAGCATCACCTTCCCGGCTGGCAGAGGGGTGGGGAGGGGGGGAGATGATGTTGGTTTGCAGCCGGGATCGATGAGCTCTGAGAGGCAAAGCCAAGGGAAGTGGGAAAGAAAAGGGTTTTCTTCCTGGCCCTGGCAGCTCCACGGTGCTGTCCTTCCTGCTGGGCAGTGCTCCCAGCCACGTCCCTCTGGGATGACCTCTTGGGCATCCATCCCTTTGCCGTGGCAGAGGTTTGTTCCCTGGGTCCTGTCCCAGCACAGGCAACAGCAGGAGATAAAGTAGGTCATGGAAAGAGCCCTGTGTGGCTCCCAGGGACAGAGGATGCCCTTGATGGTACCAGGCTGGAGGTTGAAGGGCTCTAGGGGGGGTCCTGCTCAGCTGGTGGTGGGGATGGAGAGATGACAAAGAGAGGTTTGTGTCCCTGGGGTGTTCCCTACAGCTCCTCTTTGTCTCCAGGAGGGGGGCACTGGATGTGTTTGGTACCCTCCTGCCTTACCCTGTGCTCCCTGCAGTGTTTGGAGGATCCAAGCCCCCCAGGTTAATCCTCTTGGAGCCTCCCTTTTCCCAGGGGGCACCTCCTCTACCTCATTTCTGCTCTAGAAAGCCTGTGCAATTCTAATTTAATTGCAACCTCTGCCTGGCTCTGCCTCCTAACCTCTTCCTGCCTTTGGTTTGGCAGCTGGGTGAAGGCTGAGGTCTGGTTTTCCACCCTGGGTGTTCCCAGCTCAGCCCAGTTTGGGGAAGAAGCCCCAGAAGGGATTTTGGCATCAGGAGAAGGCTTCATGCCATGGTGATAATCCTCTCTTCTGGGCAGGATGGCTTCAGGCAAGCTGAGAGACGTGAGGGGTGCTCAGCCAGGCAGAGAGAGGGCAAGGCAGCCAAAGTGTCCCCATCCTGAGCTGTGGTGTCACCAGGACAAGCCTTTGGCACCCTGGGCTGGCTGCCAGTGCCTGTGTACCTTCTGGGAGTCACCAGCCACCTAGATGTCCTACGTGGCCACCTGAGCTGGGGCATTACCCAGGGAGGAGCTGTCTGGCTTTAGGTAAGGGGGAGGCAGAAGCAGGTATCTAGATGCTGAAGAAGCAGAGAGGTCCCTGGGGTTACCCCCAGGGGGCAGGGTGTTCCCAGCACCCTACTGGCTGAGCTCTCTTCCCCCCCTGTTGGGTGGAGAAAGGGTTAATCCAAAGCATCCGAGCTAAGCTCTGGCAGGAGGAGGCTAAAACCTCCCAGGCCTTCAGCTCTGCTGGAGAACAAAGCTCTGCAAAGTGGGGGTAAGCTGGTAAAACCTGCCGGAATGTGAGGGCCTGGAGGGGTGCAGGGTCCTTGCTGGGCTCAGCAGCATCATCCCCCCCATGCCTTACCAACCCAGCACCAGGTTATTTTCAGCACAATTCCTTGGCCAGGCTTCAAAAATGTCTTGTTTTTAGAAGAGGCTGAAATCTGGAAGCTGTAACAGTGCAGGATGAGCGTGGTGAAGTGCTGGAGAGGGTGGTGCTTTGGCCAAGGAGACAGGGACAGAGCCAGGGCAGAGCTGGGCTGGATGAGGCCCCATGGGCAGGAAGCATCCCAGGGCTGCCAACCACTTCCCCCTGGGAAGGGGAAACTATGAAGTACTGTGTGCCCTGAGCTGGCAGCAAGGGGATGGTTACCAGTGGCTTTAGTTAACTCGAATTTCTACCTCTCCTTCTGGATCCCAAATTGATCAGCTGACTTTTCCAGGGAGGTATCATCCTGGGCTCCTCTCCAGGCTGCCCAAGGTGGGCATTTGGGTCATGCTTC
>VWZX01011013.1:0-15908 GCA_013399015.1 Galbula dea | reverse complement strand
CCTTCTCCCCCCAGCCCTTCCTTTCCCCCCCACAGCCTGCCCTGCTGGGTGAAGCTCATCTCCCCTGGGCTCTGCCACCTTGGTTTTATGACTCCTGGCAGAGAATCAAAGGAGCAGAGAGAGGGCAAGGATTGACTCTAGGCAAATACTATCAAGGCATCTACAGTGGTGCCTGGGAAGGACTGGGTTCGTTGGAGTTATGGTAGTTAAAGTATAACCTCATGAAAGGCCACCTCTGGCCCCTGGGCTCCTGTGTCCTTCAGTCCCAGTGTGGGCAGGCAGAAGTCCCCCCGGGGAGGTGTCCTGGTGGCAGGAGAAGGTCCCAGCCTGGTGTTGCCCTGGCTTTGAGCTGCTGCCTGACCTCCTTGCCTCCAGAGAGAGCAGAACTGGGCAGCTGGTGCTGGGCTTTGCTGGCTGAGGTTGCTCTTGCAGGCAGGCAGGTCTGCAGGATCTCTGCCAGCTTCCTGACCTCTGGCTGCTCTTCTGCAGGGATCCCGAGCGGCTGCGGAGCTGGAGAGCCCCCGGGAGCTGCCTCGGCCACTCCCCGCCCCCAGCCTACGGCAGCGGTGAGCAGGGTGCTGGGGGAGGTGGTGCTGGGGCTTGGGGGCAGGGTAGAGGGGAAGGGATTGGGCTTGAATTGCTTCTGAAAAGGTCGTGGAAGGACAGAATTGTTTGGGTTGGAAGAGAGCTTCCAGGTCATAGAATCCAACTGTGAACCAGCACTGCCAGGGCACCACCAAACCATGGCCTCAGCACCACAGCTCCATGGGTTTGGGAACCCCTCCAGGGGTGGGGACTCCACCACTGCCCTGGGCAGCCTGGGCCAGGCCTGGACAACCCTTTTGGGGAAGAAATTCTTCCTCATGTCCAACCTGAACCTCCCCTGGTGCAGCTTGAAGCTGTTTCCTCTTGTCCTCTCCCTTGTTCCCTGGGAGAAGAGCCCAAGCCCCAGCTGGCTCCAGCCTCCTCTGAGGGAGCTGCAGAGAGTGAGAAGGTCTCCCCTGAGCCTCCTCTTCTCCAGGCTAACCAAGCCCAGTTCCCTCAGCTGCTCCTCTCAGCACTTGTGCTCTAGCCCCTTCCCCACCTTCCCTGCCCTTCTCTGGATGACAAGTTGCCCCTTGGGTGCTCCCAGCACGGTGCCAAGCCATGGCCCCTGCAGCCTGGGGCTCCCACAGAAGAGATCTGCCATCTCCTGGTGCAGCTGCAGGCTGGAAGAACTCTGGTGGCATCTGCTGGGACTGCTGAACCTAGTAGCAGCATCTTGCTTTCTCTTGCAGCATCCCTGAGACACCATGATGCCCAGCACTGGCCCTCAGGGCTGCTGCCTGCTCCTCCTGCTCTTCCTTCTCCCCTGGCCACGGGTCTGGGCCAGCAGGGATGGCATGGGAGCAGAGGTCTCTGCAGCCTCCTTCCTGAGGGATCTCCTCCAGCGTTACGGCGAGAGCGAAGCCCTGAGCCTGAGGCAGCTGAAGGCTCTGCTGAACCGCCTGGATGTGGGGGTGGGACATGCCAACAGCTCCCAGCAGCAGGGCAACCTCTCCAGGGTAAGGCAGGAGCTCTTCAGGACCCTGGCCCAAAGCCTCCTGGCAGAGCTGTGGCAGTCTGAAGGCACATCCCTGTCTCTTCCCCTCTGCAGTGCTTCAGCTCCCTCGAGCTCTTCTCCATCCACAACCTGAGTGAGGGCTCTGCTGTGGGGCACAGAGAGTTCCAGGAGTTCTGTCCCACCATCCTCCAGCAGCTGGAGTCAGGGGCATGTGCCTCTGAGAACCTGGAAAATGAGGAGAATGAGCAGACTGAGGAGAGCAGACCCAGCTCAGCTGAAGGTAAGTGAAGAGCCAAGGTGGGGGGGATGAGGGTTGCTCAGCCCTGGGCCTGGAGCTCAGAGGTGTGAGGTACCCCAGGGACCTGCAGGACAACTGGTTCCTGTTCTCTGCTTTCCTTCCTGGTTGCCCTTCCCAGCTCTGGGATACAGGCAGAGTCTGGCAGAGATGGGAGGAGGCAGCTGAGGGTCCTGGGTGGCTTTTCCTTGCTGTGGTTTTGCTGCTGCAGGTTGGAGCTGTGTCTGCAGCCTGGCTCTCTGGGGTAGCTAGATGGTGAAGGGACCTTGCTGGGAGTCCCTGTGGGTGGGGAGGAGGTGGCCTGGCATGTTCAGGGACCTGCTAGCCTCCAGGATGCTGAAAGAGCTTCCATGCATCCAGGTCCTGATGGTGCCCAAGGTCTTGGGTCAGTTGCCTCTTCCAAGTAACCTGGTGCCTTCATTTCTACTTGTCCTGGAACAAAACTAGAGGAATTTGACTCATTGAGGTTGGAAGAGATCTGGAAGGTCATGGAGCCCAACTGCTAACCAGCACTGCCAGGGCACCACTGCACCATGGCCTCAGCACCACAGCTCCAGGGCTTGGGAACCCCTCCAGGGATGGGGACTCCACCACTGCCCTGGGCAGCCTGGGCCAGGCCTGGACAACCCTTTTGGGGAAGAAATTGTTCCTCATGGCCAACCTAAACCTCCCCTGGTGCAACTTGAGGCTGTTTCCTCTTGTCCTTCTCCCTGGGAGAAGAGCCCAAGCCCCAGCTGGCTCCAGCCTCCTCTCAGGGAGCTGCAGAGAGCCAGAAGGTCTCCCCTGAGCCTCCTCTTCTCCAGGCTAAGCAAGCCCAGTTCCCTCAGCTGCTCCTCACAACCCTTGTGCTCTAGCCCCTTCCCCACCTTCCTTGCCCTTCAGTCAGTTCCCTCCCCGCTCTCAGCCACGCTGAACTCCTCCAACCCCCTGCCAGAGCTCAAAACCAATCCTCTGTGTCCCAGCTGAAGCACCTGGAGCAGAGGCAGAGTCCCTCTGGGGCATGAGGCTGTAGACCTGGAGCCAACCTTTCCCCCCTCCAGCCCAGTCTGGACCTTCTCAGGTGCGCTCCTCACCTCCCGACGCCGAGAGCCTCGGTAATGTCTGGCTCTGGTTTCTTCTCCTTCCACAGCGTGGGGCTTTGGTTTTCTCAGTGTGTCCATGATTAACTTGACCTCCCTGCTTGGAGTCTTCATCGTGGCCTGTACCCAGAAGGCCTTTTTCAGCCGGGTCCTCACGTTTTTCATCGCCCTCTCCATCGGCACGCTGCTCTCTAACGCGCTCTTCCAGCTCATCCCCGAGGTGCGCTCCCCAGTCCCCTGCCTCCCCCCTGCCTCCAAGGGGAGCTCCCTGGGCACCCTCTCTGCCTCCACTCTGCCCAATCAAACCCCTCCTTCCAGCAGCCAAGGTTGAGGGCTTCTCTCAAGAGGTTCTGCAAGGCTTTTCTCCCCCCTCCTCGAGCACCAGGAAACCCTCTGGGGAGCGTGCAGGCAACGGGAGGAGGTTGAGTCCTTCCTCAGCCCTGCTGTTGGCTGGCTCTGAGGCTTGGGAAGGGGTTTGGGAGAAGCTCTCTCTGCTTCCCAAGGGTTGTGCTCAGCCTTGCTTCCTGCAGAGCTGAGGGTGCTGTGGTGCTGAGCTGGTTGAGAAGACCTGGGAGGTGGAGGAGATAGCAGTGCCAAAGCACAAAGAGCAGCTCAGAGGAGGCTCCAGCAGAGCTGAGGCTCCAGCAGAGCTGAGGCTGCTGAGATGCTGAGCTGGATGAGAAGACCTAGGAGGTGGAGGAGATAGCAGTGCCAAAGCACAAAGAGCAGCTCAGAGGAGGCTCTAGCAGAGCTGAGGCTCCAGCAGAGCTGAGGCTGCTGTGATGCTGAGCTGGATGAGAAGACCTAGGAGGTGGAGGAGATAGCAGTGTCAAAGCACAAAGAGCAGCTCAGAGGAGGCTCCAGCAGAGCTGAGGCTCCAGCAGAGCTGAGGCTGCTGAGATGCTGAGCTGGATGAGAAGACCTAGGAGGTGGAGGAGATAGCAGTGCCAAAGCACAAAGAGCAGCTCAGAGGAGGCTCCAGCTCCTTGGTTGTGAAAGCAAATGTTTTAATTGCCTGGGGTTTTTTTCCCCCCTCTCCCCACCCTGATTTACAAGACTGATGTTCCCACAAGGGTTTAAGGCTTAACCTGAGGTTTCCTGGTGCTCTGATGGGACCAACAGATAGATTGCAAATTAATTGTGTGGTAATTGCACAGTTCTGGAGTTGAAGCAATCCACCTAGCCCTGGCTACCTTTGAACCATCAGCCTCTAGGTGCAGGTGGCTTCAAAGAGCCTTGGTGACTCCTGGGTAGACAAAGGAGCTGGATCCAAGCTCCTGCACATCCACAGAATCCTAGCTGTGCATTTGAGCTGCAGGCTCCCCTCAGAGCCTCAGCATCCTTTTGCCCCTGGGGGTTGCCCCTTTTGCTCTTGGGCAGCAAATGTCTCATCTGTGGATGTTTCTTCAAGCCTCCTTTGTCCAGCTCCAGAACTGCCACTTGTCTCTGCTGAAGGGACAAGCCAAGGCCTTGGGCTTCCTGCCCTGCCAGGAGCTGCAGTGCCTTGGGCAGGCTCCAGCCTCACCAGCAGCACCTGGGGGGTGCAGGATGAG
Organism: Galbula dea; assembly: GCA_013399015.1. Classification (NCBI taxonomy): domain Eukaryota; kingdom Metazoa; phylum Chordata; class Aves; order Piciformes; family Galbulidae; genus Galbula; species Galbula dea. Next base: position 11,438 of record VWZX01011013.1, on the reverse strand, counting down.
GCTGGAGCATGCCAGGTGCTGGGGGAACCTGGGTGCTTTGTGCCACTGGAACAGCAACTCCCTGTCCTCTTGGGAGGGGGCTGGAGGAGCTGAGATGTCTTTCCAGCAGCCTGGCTTCCAAAGCTCAGCTCCAGCCTGGGGCTGGAAGGTCTCCTTGCTCCCTGGGTGGGGGGGCTGTCCCCATGCTCCTTCCCAAATTGCTGTTCCCAGAGCCACTCAGCCCCAGGTTCACCCTCTTGAACCCATGCCAGATGAAGCAGCAATCACTAATCAATGTCCTCTTCTCTCTCTCCCTCTCTCTCCCCCCCACCACCCTCCTTCTCTCCTCTCTCTTCCCTTTCGGTGTGGACTCTTTCCTCCTGCTCCTTCCCCACGTTGATCTCCTTTCCCTCTGCTCTTTCCCCCCAAAACCTGGGGTGGGTCTGGCACACACACACACCACAGTCTGGGGTTATGGTCTCCTCTGTGTCACCCTCATCTCCCTCTGCTCCCTGGTGGGGGCCAGCGTGGTGCCCTTCATGAAGAAGACCTTTTACAAGCGGCTGCTCCTCTACTTCATAGCTCTGGCGATTGGAACTCTCTACTCCAACGCCCTCTTCCAGCTCATTCCTGAGGTAGGGTGAGGGCTGGGGGGTCTGCCCTTTTCTCTTCCTCTCCCTTTCTCTCTCCTGGGGGCTCTTTTCTTTCTCTCTGGGTGAAGAGAAGGGGAAGGCAGCACTGGAAGGGAGCCCAGCGTGAGCTCTGGCAGCTGGAAGCTCCTCAGGAGTGCAGCTGGAGCTGGTGTTTCACCTCTCTTTGGATGGGTGTTGCTCCAGGGAGAGCTCCTGCCTGCTTGGAGCAGAGAAGGCCTTTGGAGGCCTGCAGGCAGCTCACCACTGTGCCAAGAGAGCAGAGACTTCCTGAGCCTGCTTGTAGCATCCCTGCCCCCAGCTGGGGTGCTGGATCTGATGCTCAGGGGACACAACCAGCTTGGCTGGGGGAGTGAGGGAGATGAAGGGTGCACAGAGGCATGTCCTGAGCTTAGGGAGAGGTCAGGAGAGTGGTAGAGTTGGCCCAGAGGTGCCAAGAGCAAAGGCTGGAGCCTGTTCCTCAGCCCTGTCCCTTGGCCTCTCTTGCCTGCAGGCATTTGGCTTCAACCCTCAAGAGGATTACTATGTGTCCAAGTCTGCTGTGGTGTTTGGGGGCTTCTACCTCTTCTTCTTCACAGAGAAGATCCTGAAGATGCTCCTGAAGCAGAAGGATCAGGTGAGGCTGAGCCTGGGCTTGCTCAGGTGGGAAATGGCCAAGCTGGCAGGGGGTGGCTGACCCCTGTGAATATCTCCTGGCCCTCAGCATCACCATGGGCACAGCCACTACAGCCCTGAGGCTCTGCCCTCCAAGAAGGACCAGGATGAAGGAGTGACTGAGAAGCTGCAGAATGGGGACCTGGACCATATGATCCCCCATGGACCCAGTGAGCTGGAGTGCAAGAGCCCCCCTGGGGGTGAGAAGGTTATGGTGGGCTCCCTCTCTGTCCAGGTTAGTGGGGTTGGGGCTGAGGGTGGGGAGAACAACCTGCCAGGCAATGCCAAAGGGCAGTTGTGAAGCCCATGGCAGCTCCTTGACAAGCCCTCTGTGGGAGGAGGAAAGCAAAAGGCCTGGGGCAAGCCTCAGGGACATAGAAGCACGGAATTGGTTTGGTTAGAAGAGACCTTTAGGGTCATCAAGTGCAACTGTTGACCTGACACTGCCAGGTCACCACCAAACCATGGCCCTCAGCACCACATCTGGATGTGTTTTGAACCCCTCCAGGGATGGGGACTTCACCACTGCCCTGGGCAGCCTGGCACAGGCCTTGGCAACCCTTTGGGGGAAGAAATTGTTCCTTATGTCCAACCTAAACCTCCCCTGGTGCAACTTGAGGCCATTTCCCCTTGTCGTGNCCAGGATGCTCTTGGCCTTCTTGCCCCCCCTGGCCACTGCTGCCTCATCTGCAGCTGCTGTTGACCAACACCTCCAGACCCTTTTCCACCAGCAGCTTTCCAGCCACTCTGCCCCAAGCCTGAAGCCTTCATGGGTTGGTTGTGACCCCAGTGCAGGCCCCAGCACTTGGCCTGGTTGAACCTCATCCCAGTGCCCTTAACCCATCCATCCAGCCTGGCCAGACCCCTCTGGAACCCCTCCTGACCCTCAGCGCTCCTGCTGCGTGTGGATTTAACGGGTGGGTGGAGGGAGCAGGACCCCCCTCAGGGGCCAGCTGGGTGCTGATCCTCTGCTGTTGGGGTGCTGTGTTAGGACCTGCAGGCCTCCCAGAGTGCATGCTACTGGTTGAAGGAGGTCAGGTACTCAGACATTGGCACCCTGGCCTGGATGATCACCCTGAGTGATGGCCTCCACAACTTCATCGACGGCCTGGCCATCGGAGCCTCCTTCACTGTCTCTGTCTTCCAAGGCATCAGCACCTCGGTGGCCATCCTCTGTGAGGAGTTCCCCCATGAACTAGGTATGTGAGGCATGGGATCATAGAGGCAGGAAGGTTGGAGGAGACATCTAAGGTCATCCAGTCCAACCAGTAACCCAACACCCCCATGGCACTGCCCCAGCGCCCTCAGCACCACAGCTCCAGGGCTTTGAAACACCTCCAGGGGTTGGGACTCCACCACTGCCCTGGGCAGCCTGGGCCAGGCCTGGACAACCCTTTTGGGGAAGAAATTCTTCCTCATGGCCAACCTAAACCTCCCCTGGAGCAACTTGAGGCTGTTTCCTCTTGTTCCCTGGGAGAAGAGCCCAAGCCCCAGCTGGCTCCAGCCTCCTCTCAGGGAGCTGCAGAGAGCCAGAAGGTCTCCCCTGAGCCTCCTCTTCTCCAGCCTAACCAAACCCAAAGGTGTGATGAGGGCTCTGGGGTCTTGCCCCTCTTTAAGGGTTGTCCTGACACATTTCAGCTCCTACCTGGTGCTTCTCAAGAGAAAGGGAAATGTGGAATGGAATAAACAGAGTGATGGTGGTTGGGGAGGGCAGGGCTGTAAACTCCAGTGAGTAATCACAGCTCTAAAAATACCCAGGTAATCTGATGTCTGAGATTTAAATTTAGATGGAGACATCTGAAGAAGGGACAAAAAAGCCAACCCAACTCCTCATTAGTTTGGGAGGGGGGCAGGAGGACAGCAGTTTGGGTTGGAATGTCCCAAGTTACAGCCTGGCAGGCAGCTGGTGTGGTCAGTGCTTGGTGCCAGTGGGCACAGGGAGCCCACACTTGGCCTCAGGCAAAACCAGGAGATAAATGAGCATCTTGGTGTTGTCCTAGTGCCACTGCCTCTGCTCCCTCCTCATCCTCCCTGTCCTTTCTCATCCTGTCCAGTGACAGCCCATTCCCTCCTCATCCTCCCTGTCCTCTTCTCCTGCAGGAGACTTTGTTCTGTCCATAGAATCACAGAAGGTTAAGGGTTGGAAGGGTCCTCTGGAGATCATCCAGTCCAACCCCACCCCTGGCAGAGCAGGGGCACCCAGGATCACCTCCAGCTGCCTTTGGAATGTCTCCAGAGATGGAGACTCCAGCACCTCTCTGGGCAGCCTGGGCCAGGGCTCTGCACCCTCCAAGGAAAGAAGTTCCCCCTGCTGTTCAGCTGGAACTTCCTCTGTCCCAGTCTGTGCCTCTTCCCTCTTGTCCTGTCCCTGTGCACCACTGCCCCAAGCCTGGCCCCATCCTCCTGCCCCCCAGCCAGGCAGCATTGCTAAGCATTGAGCAGATCTCCCCTCAGTCTGCTCCTCTCCAGGCTGAGCAGCCCCAGGGCTCTCAGCCTTTCCCCAGCAGAGATGTTCCAGTCCCCTCAGCATCCCTGCAGCCCTTTCCTGTGCCCTCTCCAGCAGTTCCCTCTCCTTCTTGAACAGAGGAGCCCAGAACTGGTCCCAGGACCCCAGCAGTGGCCTGACTAGGGCAGAGGAGAGGGGGAGGAGAACCTCCCTTGCCCTGCTGGCCACACTCTTCTTGATGCAGCCCAGGATGCCCTTGGCCTTCTTGGCTCTGAGGACACCTTGCTGGCTCCTGGTCACCCTGTTGTCCTCCAGCCCTCCCAGCTGTTCCCAGCAGCTCAGTCCCTGACTTTCCCTGCCCCACAAGCTTCTCTCTCCCCAGCTGCATTTCCCTCCCCTTGCCCTACTTGAATTTCCTGAGGTTTTTCTCAGCCTGGGGAGGTGTGGCCCCTTCCCTCCTGACCTTGCCTGTGCTCTGGCCCCCTAGGGGACTTTGTGATCCTGCTGAACGCTGGGATGAGCCTGCGGCAGGCTCTCTTCTTCAACTTCATCTCTGCCTGCTGCTGCTACGTGGGTCTGGCCTTTGGCATCGTGGCTGGTAGCCACTTCTCTGCCAACTGGATCTTTGCCCTGGCTGGAGGGATGTTCCTCTACATTGCCCTGGCTGACATGGTAAATTGGGGTGGAAAAGAGCTTTTTTTTTTGGGTTTTGGATCATTTGAGTTCAAGTGTTAACCCAGGGCATCACTGCACCAGGGGCTCAGCACCACAGCTCCATGGGTTTGGGAACCCCTCCAGGGGTGGGGACTCCAGCACTGCCCTGGGCAGCCTGGGCCAAGCCTGGACAACCCTTTAGGGGAAGAAATTGATCCTCATGGCCAACCTGAACCTCCTCTGGTGCAACTTGAGGCTGTGTCCTCTTGTGCCCTGGGAGAAGAGCCCAAGCCCCAGCTGGCTCCAGCCTCCTCTCAGGGAGCTGCAGAGAGCCAGAAGGTCTCCCCTGAGCCTCCTCTTCTCCAGCCTAACCAAGCCCACTCCCCATAAGATTTACTCTCCAGAGCCTTCCCCAGCCTCATCTCTCTGCTTTCCAGCCACCATCTCCACTCTCCTTTGCCTCCTGGGGCTGCTGATCCAACAGCCCCAACCCCAGGCTGGCTGTTGCCTCCTTGCTGGGCTAAAGGGAAGCAGCAGGGCAGGATGGAGCTGCTCCTGGAGCTGAGCTTTGTCATCTCCTCTCTCTCTCTGTCTCTTCTCCTCCTGCAGTTCCCTGAAATGAACGAGGTGAGCCGTGAGGACGAGCAGCAGGGCAGTGCCCTCATCACCTTTGCCATCCAGAATGCAGGGCTGCTGACAGGCTTCAGCATCATGGTGCTGCTCACCATGTACTCTGGCCAGATCCAGATTGGGTAGGAGCAGCCTCACTCTCAGCCCTCTGCCACTTCTTCCAGGTTGTTGGTTGGTTTGGGGCTTGTTTGGGAAGGGGGTGGGGGGTGGGGGGAAGGGTTGGTTTGGTTGTTGGTTGGTTGGTTTGTGTTTTCTTCCCTTTTCCTGCACCTGAGGGTCCCTGTGCAGGCACTGCCATCACACTACAGAAGAAGAAGCTGCTTTCAAAGCTCTTCCACAGACTTCCTTGTCTTTTGGAGAAGGCTGAGGGAACCTTCATCCCCTCTGCTGTAGGACTCAACTGACCAGAGGGATCCTCTTCCCAGTGTCACAGCCCTCCTCTCCTCACCTCTCCTGGAAAGGATGGAATTGGGAAGCAGGAGCTTCTCCAGCCCTGCTGCTCCCTTCCATGTGCTGGCAGCAGTGGGATGAGACTTGATGCTCTCCTCAGCCCTTTGTTGGGGCTCCAGGATGAGGGACAGACCTTTCTCAGAGACCTGAGAGCTGTGGCTGTCCAAGCTGCTGAGGAAGAAGCAGCTGGAAGAGCAGGGTCCATGGCTTTGCTGAGCATCATCCCTTTGCTGCCTGCAGAAACATGTCCCTGGAGCCACCCTGGGTCTGCTTCTGGACCTGGGTCTGCTCCCCTGGGCAGCCTGGACAATGCCCTGGGAGCAACAGGGTGAAGAAGCTGCTTCCTTTTCTTCTAAAGCACATTCTGGGCAGCAGTGCTCAGAGCAGAGGACAACCAAAGCACACCCTCTGGAGGTCCAGAACTGAGGCAGGGGCTGTGGAACAGATGCCCTGACCTCCCTCAGGTCCCTGCTGCTTGAGGAGGAGGGGGTGGGGGTTGGCAGGGAGATCCCTCCTCATCCTCTCTGAGGTGCTGCTGGTGAGAAGAGCAGCAGGAGAGGAAGAAGATCAGTCCTTGGTCAGTGCCCAAGCTCCTGCTGACCCCTGGACATTGGTTCTTCAGCCCTGCTGCTGCTGCTGCTGCTGAGGGGGGGTTTGGGGTGGGGGTTGTGAACCAAACAAAAGAGAACAAAACCATGAGACTGTGAAGCTCCTTCAGGTTGTGTGTGTCCAGCCTCAGGGCTGGCTCTCCCCCAGATTCACTAGGTGAATTGACTTCTTATCATATTGATAGTCTTGCTCCCCTCTCCCCACTCCCCCCTGTGCTGCCTGAGGTTCCCTTGCACCCCCTCCTCCCTCCCCTTCCCTCCCCCAGCCCTTCATCCTGCCCCCAGGGCTTTTGTGGCCAGGCTGGTAAGCAGGAGCTGCCCCTAGGGTGGGCTAGGAGGAGGCAGGGGCATGGGTGGCTCTGGGAAGTGCTCTCTGGGCTGGCTTGTCACCCAGTGTCCTCCTTCCTTCACTCCCTGCCTGTGCTGGAGGAGGGGGGGACAGGGTGCCAGCCACCTCAGCTGGGTGCTGCTGGGTGCCAGGGGCTGGAGCTGAGGCTCCTCACCCCTCAGAAGGCAAAGGGCAGAGGGTGCTGGCTTGTTCTCCCAGAGAGAGACAAGTGAGCTCAGCACCTTAGGGCAGGCTCAGCACCAGCCAGCAGCACTGGCCCCAGGTTGGGTTGCTCCCTGGGGTTCCTGCTTTGGCCTTCAGCCCCAGCAGGGTGATTTTTCCTCCTAGGCTCCTGACAGCTGGCACCTAGGACCCTGCAAGTCTCCTCCTGGCTTGGCAGCTAAGCCAGGTGTTGGCTCTGTCCTCTTGGCACCCAGGACAGAGTCAGCAGGCACCCAGGAGGCTCTTGGCTTTGTCCTGCACCCAGGACAGAGTCAGCAGGCACCCAGGAGGCTCTTGGCTTTGTCCTGCACCCAGGACAGAGTCAGCAGGCACCCAGGAGGCTCTTGGCTTTATCCTGCACCCAGGACAGAGTCAGCAGACACCCAGGAGGCTCTTGGCTTTGTCCTGCACCCAGAAGGTTCAACAGCAGCATGCCAAGGAGCATGGAGCCTCCTGGGGAGCACTAGAGCCAGAGGCATCACCCAGCCACCTTCCTGCTGGAGGTGATGCCTTCAGGGAGAGGCAGGCTCAGCTTTGACCCATGCAGCCTCTTTTCTTCTGTGGCTTGCTTGGCCATCAGGAAGCTCTCCTGCTCTCTGCAGCTGCTCCATGGGTTGGAGCCACCTCCAGTCAGCATGCTCTGAGCTGGCTGGAGCCTCCCAAGCAGCTCTGCAGCTCTTTGGGTTGCTCCTTTCTCAGGAGCTGGCAGGAAAATGCTGGTGGAAACTTCTTTTCCCTGCTCAGGAGAGCTGCAGCCCCAGCTGAGCTGAGCCTGCTGTGGGCAGCCTGAGTCCTCTCAGTGCCACTGTGCTCTCTTCTCTCCCAAGGGAGTGTTTGGAGAACAGCATCTTGGCTGGAGGCTTCCCAGGGGGCAGAGAGCAGCTGAGCCCTGCCAGGACTGCCTCCTGCCTGGCAGGAGCAGCTCAGCAGTGGCCACAGGTGGAAAAGCCTCTGCCTTGGAGGGAGGAGGAGGGGAAACCTTGTTGGCTGGCTCCTGGGGACTGTGAGAGGCTTGCAGAACGTGGCTGGGAGGTCTCCTGTGTGGCCCTGAGAGCTGGAAACATGGGGAGGGCTGGTGCAGGTCCCTCAGCAGGGTGGTGTGTGGATCAGGAGGCTGTTGTCTTCTTGGCACATGGTGGAGATCAGGAGTCCATCATCATCTCCTCAGCACACTGTGGGGATCAGGAGCCCATTGTCTTGGCATGCAGTGAGGATCAGGAGCCCATCATCTTCTCAGGACACCATGGGGATCAGGAGCCTGGCTTCTCAACACATGGTGAAGGTCAGGAGGTGTCCATTGTCCTCTCAGCACATGGTGGAGACCATGAGATGTCCATTGTCTTCTTGATACATGGTGGAGATCATGAGTCCAGCATCATCTTGGCCTCCAGTGGAGATCCTGAGTCAATCTTGGCCTCCAGTGGAGATCCTGAGTCCATTTTGGTCTCCAGTGTTGATCCTGAGTCCATTTTGGTCTCCAGTGTTGATCCTGAGTCCATTTTGGCCTCCAGTGTTGATCCTGAGCCCATCTTGGTCTCCAGTGGAGATCTTGAGTCCATCTTGGCCTCCAGTGGAGATCCTGAGTCAATCTTGGTCTCCAGTGGAGATCCTGAGTCCATCTTGACCTCCAGTGGAGATCTTGAGTGCATCTTGGCCTCCAGTGGAGATCCTGAGTCCATTTTGGTCTCCAGTGTTGATCCTGAGCCCATCTTGGTCTCCAGTGGAGATCCTGAGCCCATCTTGGTCTCCAGTGTTGATCCTGAGCCCATCTTAGTCTCCAGTGGAGATCTTGAGTCCATCTTGGCCTCCAGTGGAGATCCTGAGTCCATCTTGACCTCCAGTGGAGATCTTGAGTGCCCTGAGTCCATCTTGACCTCCAGTGGAGATCTTGAGTCCATCTCCTCCCTCCTGGGGATCCCAAATCCATCCTCTTCTTGTCCAAGTGTCCCCCTGTTCCTTGCAGACTCTTGGAAGCTGCAGCCCAAAGCTTTGAGGCTTGGGGGAGGTTAAACCCCTGGAGGAAGAAGGCTCCTGCCAGAGAGAGACCCTGCCTCAGCTGCAGGCGTGGGGGCAGAGAGCTCCTGCCCCTGGCTCTGGCAGGCTGGTCCCTGCCCTTGGGGAAGGCCTGGGCCAGGCAGGAGGACACTGAGGGGAGGTAGAGTGACCCAAATGGAGCTTGGGGTGTGGATTTTCATCTGTTTCCCTTCCCCTTGTCTAGTTGGAAGCTCCCAATTCCACCTCAGCGATTCAGGAGCTCAGGTGTTGTCAGAGATGCAAGCCTTGCAACCAAGAGCATCATCACTTATGTCCCCTCCAGTCTCAAGTTATTTGTAAACTGCCAGAAATAAACTCTCTTCTGTAAGGATGCAGCCTGTGGCTGGTGCTGCCTGGGGGTGGGAAGGGCTTGGAGCAGGGCTGGCAGGGCTGGGTGATGCAATCCTGCTTGGCCAGCCCAGTTCTCTAGAGCTGTGCAGTGTGATTTGCCTGACAGAAGATGGCACTGACACCTTCCCTTCCCTTCCCTTCCCTTCCCTTCCCTTCCCTTCCCTTCCCTTCCCTTCTTCTTTTCTTTTCTTTTCTTTGGAGGTGTCTTTTTCTGAAAGCTGCTTAACTGGCCCAAATCATTCATGAAAGCATCTTTGTGAAACATCTGTTTCAAAATGTGNCCTTCCCTTCTTCTCTTCCCTTCTTCCCTTCCCTTCCCTTCCCCTGTCACTGTGGCACTGCCTGGAACAGTCAAAACCAAACCCACCCCAAACCAACCCCTTTTCCCTTTTATTTCTTTCATTTTTGTTCAATTATTTCTTTTCCCAAACATTGCTGTTTGCCTGGAGGGAGCCTGAGGCTTCCAGGCAGGCAGGGCTGGGAGATGTTTCATTCCTGTCTAGCTCCCAGTGTTATTTGTGTCCTTGCTTCCCTACCCTGTATCAGGGATTAAAATAAACCCCAACCCCCTCCCCCCCTAAAAAAAATAGCCCCCAAAAAGCATCATACTTTGCTTTTCTACTTCACTTTTTGGGGGGAGGCCTTTTTCTATCCTGCCAGCTCCAAGTGGTGAGCATCAGTTTTTAGAAACCAGAGTGCAGCTCGGGAAAAACAAAAGCTGGAAATAAAAAGGAAAAGAAATGAAGAAATAAAAGAAGTTCTGTGGAGGAAGAGAAGTCACAAGCTGGAGCTGACTTCTTCTGCCTCCTCATAGAGTCCTGGAGTGGTTTGGGTTGGAAGGGAGCTCAAAGATCATCTAGCTCCAACCCCTTGCCATGGGCAGATGCCACTCACCAGGCTGCCCAGGGTCACATCCAGCCTGGCCTTGAACACAGCCAGGGATGGAGCAGCCACAACCTCTCTGGGCAACCTGTTCCAGTGCCTCAGCACCCTCTGGGTGAAGAACCTCCTTCTTCCAGTCTCAATCTCCCCTCCTTCAGCTTGGATCCATCCCCCCTTGTCCTGTTGCAGTCTGAGCAGCTGAAAAGCCTCTCCCCTCTATCTTGCAATCCCCTTTAGGGACTGAAAGGCTGCTGGGAGCTTCCCCTGAAGCCTTCTCCAGGCTGAAGAACCCCAACTCCTTCAGCCTATCCTCATGGGGGAGCTGCTTTACTCCTCTGGCCGTGGCCCCTGGCCCCTCCTCGGTGCTTCCAGGCAGCAGTGCTCCTTGCTCTGGCCATCAAGGTTCCAGGCTTTTTCCTTTTGCTGCAACCCCCTCGTGTTCTGATGAACTCCTGCTGCCTCATTGCCTCTCCTCAGCCAAGAAAAGGTAAAACTGAGGAGCTGTGCTTGGGTTAACAGCTGGACTCCATGATCCTAAAGGGTCTTCTCCAACCTCCCTGTGATCCTGGGCTGCCTGCAGCCCTCAGACAAACCCAAGCCCTTGCTGTTTGCAGTAGCAGGCTTAAGTTTGTCCCTGCTTCCCCATCTGTGTGAGCTCAGTCCTGGGTCTCATTTCCCAGCCTGTGCTGCCAGAAGGGAACAGTGAAGGTTTATTTTCTACCTGCTATGTCTTTGCCACCACCCTCCTGCTGCTGGCCCTCAACCAAGCCAGGGAGGGCAGAGGGGAAGCCGTGGCAGGGTGCTGCTGAGGTGGCCCCTGGGGAGGAAAAGGCACCTTACTGTGGTCAGTTCTGGGCTTCTCACTCCAAGAAGGACATGGAGGTGCTGGAGTGTGGCTAGAGAAGGGCAGGGAAGGTGGGGAAGGGGCTAGAGCACAAGGGTTGTGAGGAGCAGCTGAGGGAAGTGGGCTTGGAGAAGAGGAGGCTCAGGGGAGACCTTCTGGCTCTCTGCAGCTCCCTGAGAGGAGGCTGGAGCCAGCTGGGGCTTGGGCTCTTCTCCCAAGGAACAAGGGATGGGACAAGAGGAAACAGCCTCAGGTTGCTCCAGGGGAGGTTCAGGTTGGACATGAGGAACCATTTCTTCCCCAAAAGGGTTGTCATGTCCTGGCCCAGGCTGCCCAGGGCAGTGGTGGAGTCTCCATCCCTGGAGGGGTTTCCAAGCCCTGGAGCTGTGTTGCTGAGGGCCATGGTGCAGTGGTGACCTGGCAGTGTTAGGCTAACAGTGGCACTCGATGATCTGAACGGCCCTTTCNTCCCCAAAAGGGTTGTCATGTCCTGGCCCAGGCTGCCCAGGGCAGTGGTGGAGTCTCCATCCCTGGAGGGGTTTCCAAGCCCTGGAGCTGTGTTGCTGAGGGCCATGGTGCAGTGGTGACCTGGCAGTGTTAGGCTAACAGTGGCACTCGATGATCTGAACGGCCCTTTCCCAACCACAGCACCCGAGGAACCCCAAGCCCGCCGAGCCTCAGGCCCGCCGCCATGTTGCTGCCCCCC
>VWZX01011012.1:38020-48220 GCA_013399015.1 Galbula dea | reverse complement strand
AGATTGAAAAGTACTGGTCCCAGTACCAACCTCTGAGGGACTCCACTAGACACAGGCCTCTAACTAAACTCCATTCCATTGACCACTACTGTCTGACTTCTGTCGTTCAACCAGTTCACAGTCCACCCCATTGCCCAATCATCCAGACAACACTTCCTCAGTTTAACTGCAAGGATGTTGTTGGAGATAGTGTCAAATGCTTTACTGAAATCAAGATAAACCACATCCACTGCTCTACCATCACCTACCCGGTTATGTCCTCATAAAAGGCTATCAGGTTGGTCAAACATGACTTCCCCTTGGTAAACCCATGCTGACTGCTCCAAATGACCCCCTTATCCTTGATATGCCTACAGACAGAATCAAGGATAAAGTGTTCCATCACTCTGCCAGGGATGGAGGTGAGGCTGACCGGTCTAGAGTTACCTGGCTCCTCCTTCTTGCCCTTTTTGAAGACTGCACTGACATTTGCCTTCCTCCAATCCCCAGGCACCTCTCCTGTTCCCCAGGACTTACCAAAGATGATGGAGAGTGGCCTGGCAATGACTTCTGCCAGCTCCCTCAACACCTGTGGGTGCATCCCATCAGGTCCCATGGATTTATGGATGTCCAGATGGCTTAACTGCTCCCTAACTCAGTCCTCCTCAATTAAGGAAAACTCCTCCATTATCCTAACACCGTCTTGGGGCTCAGGGGTCTGAGGCTCCTGAGGACAGTGTCTAACAGCATAGAGAGAAACAAAGAAGGCATTCAGTAACTCCACCTTCTTTGTATCTTCTGTCACCAAGGCACCCACCTCATTCAGCAATGGGCCTGCATTGCCTCTAGTATTAGATTTTCCAGCAATGTATTTGAAGAAGCCCTTGCTATTGTGCTTGACCTCCCTTGCAAGGTTTAATTCCAGAGAAGCCTTCGCTTTCCTCTCTACTATCTCTGACAACAGTCTTGTACTCTTCTCATGTGGCCTGCCCCTCCCTCCATGATCTGTAGACTCTCTTCTTCCACTTGAGTTTGCCCAGCACTTCCTACTTAACCAGGCAGGTCTCCTGGCTCCCTTCCTCGATTTTCTACATGTTGGGATGCTCTGATCTTGAGTTTGAAAGAAGTGGTCCTTGAATTCTTGGGGCCCTTTATCCTCTAGTACCCTGTCCCATGAGATTTCCCCTAACAATTTCTTGAAAAGCACAGATCAAAAGCACAGATCTTAAGCACAGATCAAAACTCAAAGTCACATTTTGCTGTCCATCCCACCTAATTCACTCCCTGCTCTGAGTGTTGGGCATCTCCACCCTCCAGCTGGTAAGACTATGCATAGTCCTGAGCTCTTATTTGCCTGATCACAGGGTTCCCACCCTCCACCAAATTAGACTTGTCTTAGGTTCAAGCTCTATTTCAACGACTGTACTACACACTACGTTTCCTAGTCACACAGAATTGTTTTGCCCTAGTTAAGCCACTACAGCAAACAACCCACACCAGCAGCAGGTCTGAACTAGTGTTTCCTATTTGGCAATGGATGTAAAAGCCACAGCACTCCCTACCCTCTGCCCTTCACTGAATCTGGCTTATGCTAACAGATAGCATGAATGGAAAAGTAGGTGGAAAATTAAAGACAGAGAGATGGCAGACATCTGGGTTATCTGAAAGCAGTCTGTTGGACAGAGCAAGCAGGGATGGCAGTAAGCCTCAGAAATCACATGACTGCCTGTGGCCAGGCTGGGGCACAGCAAGTAGCTTATGGTTGGCAGGCAGGGACTGAACAAAGACTTGTTGAACGCCCACAGGTCAGCAGGGATGCAAGACTTTGAACAGTAGGTAATATGTTAATAAGGTGAAATGGACACACACATTTTACCCAGACTCCAGCTTTGTTAACTTCACACAAGCACAGGTTACCTTATCCAATGTAACAATCTGGTAGCTTTTGGGATGCATATATCTTGGAACACACTACCAGGTCAGCTAGTGAAGGCAGCACCAGCAGAAGGGTGGATTTCTGGTAGGGGCCAAAAGCTCCATTTCCAGGCTCCAGTTCCCCCAGGAGTGATGCCAAAGAAGCCACCACCTCTGGAGCGGAGGCAGCAGCTCCTTCCATCACTGCTCTAGATAGCAGGGTGAGTGGGAAACATCACTGTCCTCCTGTCAAGGGTCAAGGCTGGGCCAACCACCAACCCAATGACAGACGATCTCTATTACCCCCACAGAAAGGGAAAGGGGATAAGAGAGAGAATTGTGGATTGGAAAATAAAACTAAAATTATTGTAATAATAATAATGATAAATGAAATATCTACAAATATATAATATATGTACAAAACCCAATACCGAACCCAGAAACTCTGTGATGGTAACTACGTTACCATTGATATGTGGCAGAAGGCCTCAGCAGCAGATGAGAGTCAGGCTCAGGGGCTGGATCCTGACACTGGGTGCACAAACTTATGGATTAGGGAGGGAGAACAGACAGTTCTCAGATGCCGACCACCGAAGCACAGGAGAAGAAGGAAGACCAAGAGGGAAGGAAGGAAAAACTCGCCCTAGTTTAGGGTCACCTGTCCTGTCTCCTCCTCCCTGAAGGTGCAGCCTTTACCCTGCACCTCCCAACATGAGACACAAGATTCAGCAGTGACCTTGCTTTGCACACCAGTCCCTGGTAGTAAATCTAACCATTAGGTCTTATCACTGCTAGAAGCAGGCGGTGTCTGCAAAAGCATGTTGTTAGTTTCAGAAAGTGCAGCTTCTCAGAGGAGTTTTAACTGAAAATTAAAGTCAGTGAACAGAATTAGTTCTGTTCTAACCCAAACCAGGACACGTCACCATTATGGGACATGCAGTCTGCCTATCTCTGCTTTTGGGCTGGCAAGGATGGAGGTATGAACACAGGAACAAATAAACAAACTGTAGTACTTCCAGTGCGGATGTTACTCCAACTGTCTCAGGCTTACAAGTAGAGCAGTCCAAAACAATGTCTTGCAAGGTGCTGCCATGTGCTGTAGTTTTCCTGGACTATCTTGAGACTATGGGTTGCTTGCAGCTTCAAATGCAAATCCAAGGCCATGAGCTGAATGGAATCCTTGACAATATTTTTGCATGTTATTACGGAATACGTCTGTGTAGAGGGTTTCCTATAGGGAATGAGTATCCCCAGCATATGCAACAGTTGAGCAACAGCATTAAGGATTGCAGTTTTGAGAGAAGGTACTTTAAACTAAGAGTAAAGTGAGAGTTAGACATCCTCTTGGTTCTGGTTAGCAGGAATTTCCATTTGCTTTCCCTAAGGCTGTATTATCTCTATCCATTGCTATACTTGGCAGTCTTTTCTGACAAAACATAACTCAGCATTATTTGCATAGAACAGATTTCTGGCACATTTATTTTTTTGAGGGTAGGAGGAAAAGAAAATTCAGCTAAACGCCAGATTCCTTTAATAAAAAGTAAAGCATATTGTTGTTGAGTATTAAATTAATCAGAGGATTATAAAAAAGCTTAATTCTAACCATTTTGGCAGCCCTAGAAATACAACAGCTTAACAGCATTTTTATCTGAGCCTTACATTACTGATTAGAGCAGCTCCAAATGTTTACTAAATCAGCACAAAGCTTGCCAATACTACACTTCAGTCAGGAATGGCAAGATAAGAAGCTGTTTTGATATCTTGTTTTTAAGGTTAAGGTTAGGATATTCCCCACCGTGAATGTGATATCTCAGTATTATTACTGCTTATTTTAGAGCTTATCTTTTCATTCAGTCATGTATGATTTAAATAATTTACCTACTTTACTAATACCTGTGAGAAAAGAAACTTACGAATTTACCTTTTTCTTTATAGTATCCTTTACTTACATCAATAATGTCAATTCATAGCAGCATTTGTCTGATTATATTTCTATTAAACCTTGTGCAGCTGCAATCTTCAGAAACATTTTATAAAATCCTCATTAAGTTGAAGAAACAAAGTCCATGGAAGAACAAATGTAGGAGAAGAGATAAGCTAGTGTTGTTTTTTCAGAGATTATCAGCTGTGTATCAGAAAAATCTATTATTAATTATCTATTATTAATGCTATTTAGCAGTCAACAGATATATTTCCAGCTGGACATATATAATTCTTCAGATTCTCTACAAGTTGTGGATCTGGTGACTGAAAAAGACAAGGATGTCCGTTTGGTTTCACTATTTTCAGCAGCAGTAAGATTGCCTTTCTCAAGAATTCAGAGTTTTTAATTCATCTTGCTGACTAGGAGCCTCAGAGTTTTTCTTTTGGCAAACCACATCAATAACCTAACTAATTTTCTACTGAAATAATACTTGGTTAAGATAAACCCCAGAGAGTTAATGAAACATAGGGAAATGATGTTTCCTGATCTTTGCTAGCTGGAAAACCTTTGACTGATGTATCTAAACGTGGTGGCTTCAAAACTAGGGTTTGAGGGAAAAATAGTGAAGAGTAGAGGGCAGAAATTTCCTAATACTACTTTGGTGATTTAAGAACTGTTTCTCATATGATCAGGCATATGCAATTGTAATGACAGCCAGTGGATATCCAATTCTGATGCAAGACACGTTCATTGCACTCCAGCAGCATACTGAGAGTTGTTTTGTTACCTCCTTGAAGTGCTGTCTTCCACTTGTCAAGATTTTGGATGCATGTTGGATTTGATTGAAATACTTCAATATGCTTCTTTTCAATTTCTCCTCAAACGCTACATTTCAAAGCACAGGGGCAGTAAGTTGAAGTGTTAAGTATGTTAAATTTGAGAGAGAATAACAGAGGAGTTGAACTGGAGTACTACTAAAAGATGGGGTAAAAAAAAGATGGCATCGCTCTTATAAGGACCACTCATTAACTTGGCAAACACAAGCTACACTTCAAAGAAAGTGAAACGTGTTAGTAAGATATGAACATGCAAGACTTAAGTATCTGAACAACCTTAACTCAGATGAGCAGTGTGCAGTGCCTTCTTCACCAGTGGAGGGGCTGGCAGGGAACTCTTCAGACACAGCCTGATCCATGAAAACAGAAATCCAAGCAGTGCTTGCCCAAGTGGGTGGAGGATCTCTTGTGCCTGTGGCTGCTGGGAATGGTGGGCAAAAAGGCTGTGTGTGTCTACCTCACTCCAGGGAAGCCTGTGCTGGGCACCGGGGCTATGACATACACTGTGCATGTCCTCAACCACCAACACACTTCCTTCCCACCTCCACAGCTTTCCTCAGGTAATCACTATCTCCCCCCACCTCTTCTTTCCAGGTACACGATTTCATAATTTAAGAAATTCCAAAATCCTTCATATCCAAAGTATAATGATGTAAAACATCCTGGATATGACAGCATTTCCACAGCAGTGAGATATTTTAGGAAGGAATATATTGCTCAGGNTAAGATGCAACAATTAAAAATTGGCTCAGCAAATACAAGTCAAGCTGACAAATTACAGTGCCAGTAATACAATAACATTGATCAGAAATGTCTACCAAATTCAGTCACTTTGAATATTTCCTCTCCCAGTGAGGGCTGGCAGCAGTCCCACCCACACAGATACCATCTCAAGCTGTAGCGATACAGCAATAGCCATTTCTCAATCTCATCTTTCTGCTGCTCAAGCATGGTTGCAAATGGGAGGTCTTCAAGGCAACCAGGCAGCAGGGATTAAGGAAGCAAGTAAATGTGCTGTAAGAAGAAAAGTCCATTAGAAAAATGACTCTTATATTATGAGTTATTTCTCTTAATGGAGACCACTTTCAAATCCCTCAAATCTGTTCAGCTGTTCACGACAAAAGCTGTTGTCAGATGTGAGGCCTCAGCATTCTCAAGGCTGTATAGTTAGAAAGATTGACAGATTTTTCTAAACTCCTGTTCCCCCAACCCTGCCCCTCTGAAGTCAGTAATTACATAAATGAACAACTGAACCTGTATCTCTGAAGTAGTTAGAATACAAAACAAACTTCAAAATATATTCACTATAATTAGCCATTTCTGAGGTTACTGCTGTGTGGAAATTAGAGGCTAGAAAAGCTGTTGACAGATACTGTGTATTCACAAAACTTTTCACATAAAACAAAGCAATTAAAGAAAAATAACTTAATTCCTTTTTTTCTTAATAGTCTTTCATTTGAACTTAGAAACATGTTTTGAAGGTCAAACTGTCTTTTATAGCCATCTACATTTCTGCTTCCCTTTAAAACCTTCATTTGCTGTATTGCAAGTGTCTGCTGCAACTTTGTTCTACTGCTAACTTGAGAGAAACAACTTCAGAAATAAAAGCACATCCATATTAACAGTGATGGAAAAGAATTTCAACCCAATGTTGTTTGCATTAAAACCAGTTGTACCCTTTACCTATTCACAATTACTATGTCCTGTTTAGTCAGATGAAATAAAAATCTTTAACTGTGGCTGTTATGTCCTGTTCAGCAAAGAAAATGGACAAATGTAAAGTAAAAAAATAACACGTTCCTGGTCCAGAATTGCTTCCTTAGGTCAGTTTTACATTGAATTCATGGCAGAAACAGGCTTTTTGTTGATTATGCTGCTAGTTTTCAGGACTAAAATAAAACTCACCCAAAGTGTCTTCCTTTATGCCGGGGTGCAGCTGTAGAATCAGAAACACAAAGCTATTTAGAAGAGCAGTGGTTTTTAGTAACTTACTTTTATGAAGCCCATTAGTACTTTCAGCATAAAAAGCACGGGAGAAAGGCAAAGGCACATGACTTTGCACGTTAAACCCCAAGAGTTTTTGGGATATAAAAACAAGATATCCTTCAGGAAACCGTGATTTTGTTGTTTTGCTTGGCAACATTGTGAGAGCAATAAAGTGAAGCACCCTGATAAGACTTTCCCAAGTGCTATGAATAGCCGAGCTCGGCCAAAGCTCATAGCAGCTACTCCACAACTGTATCTCAATTAGTGCAATACCTTTTAAGGTATCGATTTTACAGCGTTGAATTTGACGACAATATGGTTTATATCCATACATCTGTGATTCTGTGACATACACAGTGTCACACAGTCACAGGAGTGATGCAACACTTTGAATCAGCGACCAGGACCTCTCAGCGGCGGAGCCTGAGAAGACCTGCGCCCTCTTCAGCGCTTTCTCAGCGACGGGCCGGCGCCGACCAACTCAGGGAGCAGCCGGCTAAGCTGCGAAATGAAGAATGGGAAGAGAAGAAGACAGAAAGAGGGGAATGATCTGGAATGGGGAACCCACTGGAGCGGACAAGCACGCAGTGTTGACTAATCTGCTTTGGCTCGCCCCCAACTCAACTGGCCAAAAAATCCCTTTCTCCCGCGGCGTTGGCAGCCCTCCTGGGTTTCCCTAATGACTCATCCAAAGGAAACGCTCCCAGAAAACGAATACGAACTTTCTCTGAAACTAAGCTGAGGCTGAATTCTAAAGCCTCCCTAGCCGTGCCCGCTCCAGGACGGGACGCACGGCTACGTCCGGCTCTGTTGGGCTCGGCTCGGCCCGGCCGGGGTCGTCCCAGTTGACCACGGCATGACTCTCCGGCGGGAACACTGCGCCCTTGCCCCTTCGCGTCCCAGCCGGGAGTTCCGGGATGGTTCCGGGGACATTTTATTTGAACCATTTTCGCGGTACTGTGACTGTGACCCTTCGGAGCCGGGCGCTCTCGGAAAAAAAAGGTTCCGGGGCTCCTCGGGGCGAGGAAGGCAGTGTGGCCATTGCCTCTTCTCGCCAGAGTGGCACCCGACGTCCCGGGCATCCCGGTCATCAGTAACCAGGGCAGCCTGGCTCCCGAAGTCCTGGGTATAGGCTGCCCTATCCACTAGACTTTACCCACAGCATGCGCTTCCCACAGCCTGGGCAAGCGAAGAGGCTTCCCGGGGAAAGTGGTTTGTAAGGTAAAAACGTTCACACTAGGAAGAAGAAAATGCTGTAGGTGGCACAGGGAAATGACCATTACCTTCCACCCGCTCCCGCCTTAGCGTGTTACAAGGATAAACTAGAGATGCCCATGCAACCTCAGCTTGGAGTGTATATGCATTCACCCCCCGCAGTCCATCTGCAGGTGCCTTGAAGCATTTCCTCGCCTATGAGAGAAAATCGCGTGGTACCGCAACGTTCCGCTCTGAACATGGACCCCACGCAGCTATTGGGAGTTCTATTCACATTTGTTTCTTTGGCTGTTTCCGAGGGTTTTGTTCTCTTTTGGGTAGGGGTGCTGCATTTGGTTATTATTCATTGTCCCGGTTTTCTTTTCGAATCAGTGACACAACTCCAAGTCTGAATAATTATTATTTACAGTTCTGGAAATAGGTGAATAAGACATCCAAATATGCCCCTGTTATGGAATTGGAAACCTTCATTTCCGTAGGCGTACAGGTACATATATGAACCCATCAACCCAGCAGGAGAAAAACAACGTGTAAAGACACCATGGATAATCACAAGGGTAACCAACCAGTTTATCTAGTGCTTCCGAAGCACCAGCATCCTTCTTGTCAGATCTGTTCTCCATGCCTTGTCGGTTCAAGTAGGAGAATTAACCTTTGGCTTTTTCTTACACAGTCCTTTGTGGCTTGATCATCTTTCTTCAGATCGCCGACTTACCACGGGGATCCACCTACAATTTCAGCCTCTGTAACCACGACGAAATACAAGAGGATCTCCTAAACGTTTTGGATCCACACATGACCTTTAAAAAAGAGGTTGGTGGTTTCTCTGGTGGCATCGGAGGGAAACTGTCGGGATGGCACTGCCTCCACCATTTTACTCTTGACCCCTCGCAACTACTTTCTGAAAATCTCGATTAGCAAACAGGGAGTTGGCTAGTTTAGTAAACCAGTGCCTGTGAAACAGGACGGGGAAGTTATCTCCTAATCTCCTCCGGCGACCTTCTTAAATGTGCTTCGCTGAAGCTGGGACTGATAGGGACAGAGGGCAGGAGCCCGGGCGGCTGCTACCAGAGCGCTACCCGACTTTTCCCGGCGTCTTGTAGACCTGTAGGACTGAAAGTCGCTTGTATAACGCTTCACCGAGGCTGGTGTTACGGTTGCAAAGGTGATAAGTAGTCCAGAAGCTACGCGGATTGTTCACACGCGCAGCCAGCGCTTAGTAGAGAGAGCAGGCGGCATTCGGGCCGGCGAACCGTGCGAGCAGCCCAGCTCCGGCTGCCCTGTCCCGCACCGCCGCCCACACCCTGCGCGGTCCCAGGGAGAGTGGCGGAGAGCCGGGGCCGTAGGGTCGTCTATAACGGGATGTCTGAGGAGGGCTGGCAACCCGCGAAGGCAGCGCCTGGGGCCGTGGCTTTAACAAGCATCCTCTGTTATCATTTCCCTTCAGGAGCTACAACTCGATTTTCACACCTGTGAGGACGCGCCCTCCCCGTCGGCGAGCCCGCAGCTGTCCGAGGTTCGCCCGGGTGAACGCATACCCGGCAGCTAGATGGCATTCCCTTTTCATGCAAAAAAACCCCAAAAACACGATCACCACCACCAAAAAAAAAAAGTGGGAGAGTGGAGAAAAGAAAGGAAAAAACGGTGGAAAACTAAAACCAGGGAAAAAGAGGGAAAACTGGAAAAAGAGGGACAAAAGGAGAAGAGAAAAACCGGGGGAACGGAGAAAAAGGGGGGAGAAAAGGATAATGGGGAGTGAGGGGGAAGAAGGGATAGGTGGGTAACCTTTTTTTAAGGATGCATGGGGAGGCGCTGAAATGAAAGGTAATTGAGGGCTGACGGCTGCGACGGGGTTGGGGTCGTGACCCGCTATCTGTCTGCAGGGCTTCCGGCGAGCGGAGAGGGCGGGTCGGCTTCTGNTGGGGGCAGGGCACCGCCGGCGGGAAGGCGAGCCGAGGCCCGTGCGATGAAAGTAAGACCCGGGAGCTGATGGCAGTATGGAGGAGCTACATCAACTTGGGATAGACGGCCTTCGGAGAGTGGATTTTTAATTTTTCCCCTCCACCGGACTTGGTTGAATACTTATTGTTCGCCGTGCTGTCATTGCAACGACATCATCCCGCGAGTTGTTTTTTTATATATAATTTATTAAAACAAAAAAGGAAGGGAAAAATCCCCGAAAACCCCACACACAAAAATCAAAACCCGCCGCGTTCGGAGGAACAGAGGGTGTTCGCGAAGGTGGCCGCAGCGCCCCACCGGGACACGCTGTTGGAGGCCATTTCACTGACCGCTCTGCTGCGTGCATCGGGGCTGTCCCCCACGCAGAATCTGAGGGGGCTTGGT